>OY848927.1:5585769-6078265 GCA_963693285.1 Xestospongia muta
TAGACATCCCTCCTCTTCCTCCCACACGCATTGTTAGTTATAATTGAACTATATAATATGTTCTGATTGATCAGATCATTCCCAGATTTCTATGAAAATTAGCAGTACTTACTGGTATTTTGTGTCAATAGGAGATGGTTGTCATGGTTGATAAATTGTACATCATATCTGAGAGTTACTGACTGATGACTTTGTTATTAGAGAATTTAGGTGCATACCGGATTGTATTACATGGTATTACATAACACTAGACAAACTTCCATGTCGACGAGATAACATGGAGGTTTTGTGTATCTATTTAATTTTTTTGTTTAATGGTCTGTATCTAGCTGTCCTCATGTTTTGACATTCTGTGAGAATGTACTGCAAACTAGACAAATCTCTTGATAATAAGTTACTAGAGATTAAAGGAATGATATTGTAGTGTTGGAGTGTTATAGAATGTGAGAGGTAGTCATGTTTGTGATAATGATGTGATGTTATGTGTTGATTATCTCACCTCTCTCTCTCTCTCTCTCTCTCTCTCTCTCTCTCTCTCTCTCTCTCTCTCTCTCTCTCTCTCTCTCTCCTCTCTCTCTCTCTCTCTCTCTCTCTCTCTCTCTCTCTCTCTCTCTCTCTCTCTCTCTCTCTCTCTCTCTCTCTCTCTCTCTCTCTCTCTCTCTCTCTCTCTCTCTCTCTCTCTCTCTCTCTCTCTCTCTCTCTCTCTCTCTCTAGGAGTATTGGAGCTCTCACATATGCATTGTAAGTATATCTACTTTGATATAACCATATTTGTATATTTGGCAGTCTATATTCAATAGAGTACCTTATAAAGATTTAAACTGTTGAAGTTTTGATTTATTGATTATGTTAGCATATTGTTTAATAACACACATAACATCTCGTTGTGTGATACTAACTGACAAATCAGATTGTACTTTACAACTGTTATGTTAGGGAAATTTATGACAGGAAATTTACAGTTTTGAGTTGCATGTTTTATTATTTCCTCTTCTCTTAGATTGACTGGTTATTCTCCCTTTCAAGGAGAAACCCATTCACATACATTCTATAATGTTTCTATGTGTGAATATGACTTTGAGGATGAGGTATTTGATGTTGTATCACAAGAGGCTAAAGATTTCATTGAAGAGCTTCTTATAAAGAAACCTAAGTATGGAATGAATGGATAGATGGATGGATGGATGGATGGATGGATGGATGGATGGATGGATGGATGGATGGATGGATGGGTGGGTGGGTGGGTGGATGGATGGATGGATGGATGGATGGATGGATGGATGGATGGATGGATGGATGGATGGATGGATGGGCGGGTAAATTAATGTTTTTGTACTTCTCTTTTGCTTAATAGTGATCGACTAACTGCCTCTAAATGTCTAAAACATCCCTGGATCTCAAATCAAGTTTGTGTTCCAATCCTGCCACCTCAGACTCCCATCGTTAATGAAGGACTAAATAGCTCTACAAGTTCACTTGATTCTGCCCTGTGTTTGGATAGTGCCTCATCCTTAGAACCCTCTCCTAGTTCAAGTGCTTCCTCATCATTTGCCCCACGTCCAACTGGACGGACAGAAGAGGATGATACTCTACAGCAAGATGATATGAGGAAGCAACTTGCTGAAAAAGTTTCTAAATTGTGTACTGAGATGCAGAAAGCAGAAAGAGATGGAAGTGGCCTTCATGCTCCATTAGATGGTTCTGCTAGCTCTATCAGTAGTACTGATAGCAATAACACTATCAAAATAGATGAAGAAGATGGTGAGACTGTGTTTGACAAAGATGCGGTTACATCCCATCCTCCTTCATCAAATCCCATCCCATCTCAAGCCCCCTCTACATCATCAGCTGAACATTCTACCTCGACTTCTCCCACACCACGTGCCCCTTCCACTCCCCCCATGTCTCGTCCTCCTTCAAGTCCCCCGTTAGAATCTAACAGAACAAAACGTAGTCCTTCCTCAGGTTCTTCAATGGATGAAGACCAACAAAATCTGAGTCGACCAAGTTCTTCCCTTCGTGTAACAACTCCAGTTGAAGATCTTGTTTCGTTGGCACCTGATACTATTGAAAAACTGAAAAAACTTGAAGAATTAAAGCAAAGAAAGAGGGGCGTGGCAACTGAAGACAGTAAACAATCACCAGAATCTACAAGGCGAAAAGCATCAGCTGATGTTGATCGAATTGTCATCCCACGTAACAATGAGAGAAGAATTAGCAGTCCAGCTAATCTGTCTTCATTTAATTCCAAGACAAAAATTATTCCAAAACTTGAGACAACAAAAGAAACAGTTGAAGAACACAATGACAAAAAATCTCCAATCAATGACAAAACTGCATCTGTTACTGGTAAGACCCCACCTCCCAACCTCTCCATTGTTAGGAATGACATTAATACTCCAACTATCACTAAATGTAACAACGAAGCTCCGCCTAGTACCAACGATCAAGAGGTATTACCTAGTCAAAGTGACAAGAGTCGATCATATTCTCCATCTCCAAAAGAACAACAACCTCGCTTTATCTCCCCAAAGCCTGATAGTTCTGTCCACTCCACATCACCTGAAATAAAAATTAGTGACACTCTTGAACATTTGTCTGACAAGATAACTCCTACTAACAGAGCACGTTCAGATTCACCACTTTCATTAGCTGAAAAATCTTATGTCTCTCCACGTTCTACCAAATCCTCGTCACCTATCTCCCCGGGAGTGATTTTAGATGTCAAACGAAGGCCAAAAGCCACGAATAACCAAACTAGAAAATCATGGAGAACAACTCCCCACATTGACCCTGATGCTATTGATGCCTTGCTTCGTGGAGAAATAGATGAATCAGATATCACTTTGAATCCTGGTGAAAAACTGGAGACTATGGTAGAAGAAATTGAACCACGGGCTCGTAGCCCTTTAGCTGGGAAGACAAGTTCCTCTGAAAAATCTAGCTCACGCGATTTGTCTCCTGAAGAACCAGTTACCCCCATCTTGAAAAAAGGTGGCATGTCAGAGTCCAAAATCAATGCAGTCTCTAAGAAAGAGACTCCAAGGCGTGTCATGATTCTATCTGGTAGTCCTAATCATAGTGGAACAATACAACTACATTCCTCACCCGAGCACCATATCGGTAATCCACTTAAAAGTCCAGGTGCTTATAGTGAGTCAGGTAGTCGAGAGAGCAGCCCAATGAAACGAGGCCATCTCTCTGTTCTTCAATCTTCTATGTCGTTGTCTCGTTCCACACCTGATCTCTCTACTATTTTAGGATCAACTAAACATTCGAAACGAGCACCGCCCAGAGAAGATACTTATGTAACAGGTAACAGCAGTTCAAGAAAAAGTAGTATCAGTAGAACAAGTTCTATCCGTTCAAATTTACTCAGTGGTACCAATATTGTAAGGAGTTTCACTATGTCAGGCCGTAATAATACAAAGCGAAGTCCTTCACTTTCAAGAGAGAAATTTAAATTAAAATAGAAAACAATGATATCATGTCTGAATGTAATACTATACAATCTCATGTATTTTTGTTATGTTGTCAACTGGACTGTGTCTGACCGTATATTATATATTTATTGCCTCTAAATAATTATTATTAGCAATGCAGTCCATATTACCTACATCACGTGATTTATACCTGACACAATTTAAGTGAGGCATATTCTAATCTCATTAAGCTAGACCCTCCTCTTTCTTTCTAGACTGCCAAAGAGGAGGGTCTAACTCGAAATATGGCTAGTTCTAAGATAGAAGAAAGACCACTAATAGAAAGTCCTACAAATATACAATTTAGGGAGCATCACGTGAACTATTTTGTAAGAGAACATTTATACTTAACCTGATGGTGATCATTTACTTCTCAGACTCAACATAAATCTTCTAATAAGGCTGCTACTCAAGAAGATAGTAAAATCACTTATGTACTGGTACTGTGTGTAATGGCTGCTGCTCTTGGGTCTAGTGCTCAATTTGGTTTCAATTCTGGTGTCATTAATAGTATTCAAAATGTATGATCACAATGTCTTAAGAATTTCAGATTACGATCTCTGATTACTTCCCAGAATGTTAACCAACTCCCAAAATGTCAAGTCTTAGAATATCATATTCCAAAATGTTTCTGAGTGACTACATTAGTACTATAACTAATGTTGTTGGACTTAAAGTTATTGTATATATTACAGCTTCAGTAATCGACTGTAATTATCATTGTAAATAAAAACGATATATAAATGACTTTATTGAATTTGACATTTTGAGAGTTGCTATTATTATTAGAGTTGATGTTCTGAGACTTAACCCTCTCACTCTCTCACTCTCTCATACACCCACAGCCTGTTCGTAGTTCACTTAATGGAAGTGACAGGAACAGTTTTGTTACAAGCCATAGTTTCTCTAATTTTGAATGGGCCACTTCAGTATCTATATTTGCTGTTGGTGGTATGTTTGGTGCATTACCAGCTGGTGTTCTTGCTGATTGCATTGGTCGCAAGTGGTCTCTGTTAAGTAATAATGTTCTCGTAGTTGTGGGTGTGGTTTTAGAGTGCTTTGCCATCAATCCATATATGTTAATAGTTGGACGATTTGTTATGGGAATCAACTCAGGTACTTTACTGATGGTAACCATGGTTACATTTCATATGAGATCATATTAGGAATTAATACAGTCATAGCTCCTCTCTATATTTCTGAGATATCCCCTATTAAATATCGTGGGATAATGGGCACATTCCATCAACTAGCCATTACCACAACCATCTTGTTGTCTGAGATACTTGGTATTCAAGCTGTAAGGCAGGAGGAATCATTTCTGTATCCTCACAATTTATCCTTCTTCTATAGATTCTGGGTCGTCCAGACAGTCAGTTTTATGGTTGGCGTATTCTACTTGCATTTCCATTATTGTTTATGATAATACAACTCTTAATTTTACCTTGGTGTCCAGAGAGTCCAAAATATCTCTATATCAGAAGGAGAAGAGAAAAAGCTGCAGAGAAAGGCAAGAGTGTTTATAATGTCCTGTATTACTTCAATTGTCATACTATTCAGCTATACTAAGACTTGGTGGACCAGGTGCTGTTCAGAAAGAGTTGTTAGCTATGCAGGTATCTCTGTGTCACTCTCTCTCTCTGACTAATAATTTTTTGTATTAGGATGAATATGAGGAACGGGGGCGCTCCATGAAGACACTTGTCTTTACTGATTTTTTTTTCAAACCAGCATTGAGACGTGCTCTTATTATCAGTATAGGTCTTCATCTTTCACAGCAGATCACTGGGATTGGAAGTGTAAGTACGTTGTTATAATCTTGTTACCTCTATGGATCTCTTTCAGATTATCTACTATAGTACAAATATATTTAGTGATGCTGGTATTAAAAATGGTGATGTTGCAACTGCTGTTGTGGGGTTGATATTAGTACTAGGAACTTTGGCTATAGTAGGTACTAGTGTACTTGCTTGTAATCTCTCTCTCTCTCTCTCTCTCACACACACACACACACACACACACACACACAGATTATACTGATAGAACGTGTTGGTAGACGGACATTAATGTTATATGGTCTTGGAGGAATGGCTATATTTTTTGCCTTAGTCTCTTCTGCTTTCTGTTTTCAATATGCTTTCTACAACAATACCACTAACACTGAAGTATGTATTTGGTCATGTGACTATATCATGTGATTATATTATCATAGCCCACAGTACCTGGAGTGTTCCTAGTCATTTTTACATTTGGTATTACTAGCTGTTTTGCACTGGGTCCTGGTGCCATTCCTTGGTTAATGGTATCAGAACTCTTCCAACAAGAGGCTAGACCTTTTGCTGTCTCCATAGCAACCATTGTGAACTGGCTTACAAATTTTGCTATCGGTTTTGCATTCCCCTTCATGTTGGTATGTTAATTAAATACTTAATTAATTAATTGATTTTATTATTACAGGATAACCTCAAACCTTACCCTTTCATCTTTTTCTGTGTAATCAGTGCTTTATTTTGGGTTTTCATGTTTTTACTTCTTCCGGAGACAAAAGGAAAGACAGTTGATGAAATTACTGACTATTTTAAACAAGTCACTAGTAAAAACAACAGCTGTCACCAACATTTTTCACTAAAATCATATCATGATACATTGTAAGCTAGTTAATACAATTATTTTGTTCATGTAATTGTTTATATGCTCTTAGCTAGACTGCTGTCTTTAAAAATATATTAATTCTTGGAATACAAAAATAACATATCATAGACATTACAATAAATTGTAAATGTGCTAATATTGTTGTCCAAAAAATATGAAATCATATTGTTTGCAAAATATAGTTACATTAATTATATTAATTATGATTGGACACACATCATATATAGGAACCAGCTGGTTTGGTATGATTCTCTTGTAACTAAAGGAACAGTTGACTGACTAGATATAATTTAAGTAATCATGGCAAACAATTAAAAGTTTGGATTCAAGCTAAATATATTAAACCTGTTATATGCTAATATAATATTTTTATGATAACAATTATAGTTAACTAGTTTGTCAGACTGAAATTTGATTGGTTAGTATTTGTTCTTTAAAAAGGCGCAAATGTGGCATCAAACTAACCAATAAGATTTCTTGATTTCTGATAAAGGATCATATATTGTGCTTATCAAAGTATTATTGTTCCTAAAGACAATGTAGTTACTGGTAAGTCTGGTTTGTCTGGTACTGCGCATGCCCAGTAGAAAACCCGGGAAAAACGTGGTATATAAACTGCATCTGCACTTGTGTCTCATTTTTCTGACTGGATAACTCACCATTGGCCCCTGGATGCAGAGAGAAGTGCCCGTTTCTCTATCTTCTTGAGTGAACTCAGCTATTCATCAACCATATATACGTGACAACAATGTCGTTTTATACTATACCAAATGGACTGCACTTATTATGTGAATTCAAGTTTAAAGACAGAGACAATCAAGTAAGTTATATCTCTGTATTCCATTACATAACCACTAGCCTCGACTTTTACACAACAGTTACTAGTTTAGTAACCAGCTTTACTCTTCAAATATTCATAGCCTTCATTTCTGCATAACTAACACTAGCTACTATAATCTTCCTTACTGAAGAAATAGCAGCTCTAAAGTAACTAGTCTTCATGACATTCTGCTTTGTTGTAATCACTTGCAACAACTAGCCTTCTTTGTTGAACAACTTACAGTTTATTATAAACATATACTGGTAGTTTCCCTTCTTGTTAGTTAGTTAGTTTAAAGATCTAGACCTCACATAATGTACTTATTCTTCAGTATTTTATCAGTTTTCTTTTATTCTATAGAATTAAATACAACTCTCTCTGCAAGTTAACTGTCATGTCTCTGTCGTCTCTATCAATGATGTCACTGCTATATTGTGGACTGGATTGTTAGTACTGTTATATGGACTAGGATGTTGTATTAAGTATGGTAACTTGTAAGTCTGTTCATGTATGTAGTATACACTGTCTCATGTATTGGGTAGTTGCATGATGGACGACATATGATGGACTAAAGTGAAGACTTGCATGTTAACGGCACATGACAATATAGACTTCCATCTCCCTATGTTCTGTAACAAGTCCATTTGTTGATACACTGCTGTATCTAAGGGATTTGTTTGTGTCTAGTTGGGTTATCACTGTGTGTTCGCTTCAGTAGGAGTCATTTCTGGCCCAAAGCTTGGTTTTGACCCTGACGGTATCTGGGCCATCTAGTTTTTGTAGACTGGGCCACCACTTAGATTTTATAGACTGGGTCATCTAGTTTTTGATAGGAGTGCATGATCGACAAGGTATCATGTGCTCCTGGTTTTGTTAGGTCTAGATAATTGATACATTTTGAGCATGTAGACTAGTTTTTTTGTGGCCCATCTACTTTTTACCCAGCTTTTTCTGGGTTACCTAAGTTTCACCCAGCTTTTACTGGGTCTAGTTTTTCCCCAGCTTTTACTGGGTGTATTATGTCCACACACACCTGTATTATTTTTTTTTTATTTTTGTTGTTGTTGCTTGTCTTGTCTTGCTTATCTTCCTTCAGAACTGTGAGTTACCTTGTCTTTTTGTTTAGTAACTGTACGCTATGTGACAGTAACTGTACTATTACATTCTATAACAGAACTAGGTACTAATACAGTTCATTATAAGGAGATGGAAGTCCTAATATATAATGTATTGTAGAAGCTAGTGTTACCTCAGTGCAAGAGGACTAGCTTCTATTGTTCTACATGTGTATTGCTGCATTGCTATGCAAGCTTCTGCCATAGTTTCGAGACTTTCTTCAAGCAAGCTTTTCTGATATTGGTTTCTGAATGGAGCTAGTATATTAATGAGATCACTAACTCTTCAAATCAGCTTTGTAATTATTCAGAGCAGTCAAAATCAGTTTGACATATTTGGGATCAATTTCAGAGTTTTCAAGTACATTTGAAGTTGTTTCAAAACACAAAGACAGCTTTTATATCGGGCCTTAAAGACAGCTTTCAAATGTTGTACAATAAAGACAGCTCAGTTCTCAAAATCGGGCATTAAAGACAGCTTCGTACATTGAAGACAGCATCCAGAAATCAGCCTTTAAAGACAGCATTTCATAAGCAGGTATTATCATAAAATTGGATATCAAAGACAGCTTCGGGCCTTAAAGACAGCTTCTGAAAACAGGCCTCAAAGACAGCTTTCAAATATGGTGTTACGTTATTTAAAGTGAAATGCAATGTAACGTTTAACGTACAGCGGGTTTCCCTTTCTAAAAAAGTCAGTTTTTGATGCAGGCATAATTTTGTTCATAACAGCTTCAAGACAGTTTAATGTTTCATTGTGTTTTTGAAATTTTTTCCAATTCTTTAAAATATTTGGAGTTGGGCAAGACAGCTTCAGTCCAAGCATTGACAAATAAGCTTTTTTTATATTAAACACAGACTTTAAAGACAGCTAGTTTATAATATTCATAGTTTAATAATAAGCTTACTTCAATCTTGAAGCTTTATTAGTTTATTTGTTAGCTTTGTACATTATCAGTGGAAACAGGTTTGTTAGAGAAGTAAGTTAATACTTTAATGTATTCTTGTCATTATATACAACTCATAATGTCAATGTTGGATCAAGTATCCTGATATATAGTAAGATTTTACAATATCTTTTCTAGCATCAAGTTGAATCAAGAACTCCAGTGTTTGATAAGTAAGTAAGTTTTTACCAATATCTTCTCTAGCATCACCACTGGATCAAGGACTCCAGGTTGTTGCAGTAAGTTTTTAACAATATCTTCTCTAGTGTCACCACTAGATCAAGAACTCCAGTTTGTTGCAGTAAGTTCTTTACAATATCTTTTCTAGTGTCACCACTGGATCAAGGACTCCAGTTTGTTGCAGTAAGTTCTTTACAATATCTTTTCTAGTGTCACCACTGGATCAAGAACTCCAGTTTGTTGCAGTAAGTTCTTTACAATATCTTCTCTAGTGTCACCACTGGATCAAGAACTCCAGTTTGTTGCAGTAAGTTCTTTACAATATCTTTTCTAGTGTCACCACTGGATCAAGGACTCCAGTTTGTTGCAGTAAGTTCTTTACAATATCTTCTCTAGTGTCACCACTGGATCAAGAACTCCAGTTTGTTGAAGTAAGTTCTTTACAATATCTTTTCTAGTGTCACCACTGGATCAAGGACTCCAGTTTGTTGCAGTAAGTTCTTTACAATATCTTTTCTAGTGTCACCACTGGATCAAGAACTCCAGTTTGTTGAAGTAAGTTCTTTACAATATCTTTTCTAGTGTCACCACTGGATCAAGGACTCCAGTTTGTTGCAGTAAGTTCTTTACAATATCTTCTCTAGTGTCACCACTGGATCAAGAACTCCAGTTTGTTGCAGTAAGTTCTTTACAATATCTTCTCTAGTGTCACCACTGGATCAAGAACTCCAGTTTGTTGCAGTAAGTTCTTTACAATATCTTCTCTAGTGTCACCACTGGATCAAGAACTCCAGTTTGTTGCAGTAAGTTCTTTACAATATCTTCTCTAGTGTCACCACTGGATCAAGAACTCCAGTTTGTTGCAGTAAGTTCTTTACAATATCTTTTCTAGTGTCACCACTGGATCAAGGACTCCAGTTTGTTGCAGTAAGTTCTTTACAATATCTTTTCTAGTGTCACCACTGGATCAAGAACTCCAGTTTGTTGCAGTAAGTTCTTTACAATATCTTCTCTAGTGTCACCACTGGATCAAGAACTCCAGTTTGTTGCAGTAAGTTCTTTACAATATCTTTTCTAGTGTCACCACTGGATCAAGGACTCCAGTTTGTTGCAGTAAGTTCTTTACAATATCTTCTCTAGTGTCACCACTGGATCAAGAACTCCAGTTTGTTGAAGTAAGTTCTTTACAATATCTTTTCTAGTGTCACCACTGGATCAAGGACTCCAGTTTGTTGCAGTAAGTTCTTTACAATATCTTTTCTAGTGTCACCACTGGATCAAGAACTCCAGTTTGTTGAAGTAAGTTCTTTACAATATCTTTTCTAGTGTCACCACTGGATCAAGGACTCCAGTTTGTTGCAGTAAGTTCTTTACAATATCTTCTCTAGTGTCACCACTGGATCAAGAACTCCAGTTTGTTGCAGTAAGTTCTTTACAATATCTTCTCTAGTGTCACCACTGGATCAAGAACTCCAGTTTGTTGCAGTAAGTTCTTTACAATATCTTCTCTAGTGTCACCACTGGATCAAGAACTCCAGTTTGTTGCAGTAAGTTCTTTACAATATCTTTTCTAGTGTCACCACTGGATCAAGGACTCCAGTTTGTTGCAGTAAGTTCTTTACAATATCTTCTCTAGTGTCACCACTGGATCAAGAACTCCAGTTTGTTGAAGTAAGTTCTTTACAATATCTTTTCTAGTGTCACCACTGGATCAAGGACTCCAGTTTGTTGCAGTAAGTTCTTTACAATATCTTTTCTAGTGTCACCACTGGATCAAGAACTCCAGTTTGTTGAAGTAAGTTCTTTACAATATCTTTTCTAGTGTCACCACTGGATCAAGGACTCCAGTTTGTTGCAGTAAGTTCTTTACAATATCTTCTCTAGTGTCACCACTGGATCAAGAACTCCAGTTTGTTGCAGTAAGTTCTTTACAATATCTTCTCTAGTGTCACCACTGGATCAAGAACTCCAGTTTGTTGCAGTAAGTTCTTTACAATATCTTCTCTAGTGTCACCACTGGATCAAGAACTCCAGTTTGTTGCAGTAAGTTCTTTACAATATCTTCTCTAGTGTCACCACTGGATCAAGAACTCCAGTTTGTTGAAGTAAGTTCTTGACAATATCTTCTCTAGTGTCACCACTGGATCAAGAACTCCAGTTTGTTGCAGTAAGTTCTTAATAATATCTTTTCTAGAATCACTACTGAATCAAGAATCCAGGTTGCATTCAGTAAGTTCTTCAAAATATCTTTTCTAGTGTCACCATTGATTCAAGAACTCTGAAAGGAACAACCTACCTGTATTTCCAATCATGTCTTAATCTTATGTTTTCCACTATCTCTAGATCTAGAGATCAAAAGGATTAGATCCAAAACTCTTCACATTTTTCAAGTACATTATTGTTAATTTTCTCTTCTCTTCCCCAACAGTGTGGGCAACAATGTAGTACTACCTCCACGTGGTGTTGCCTGGGGTCTCAATAGTTCTTGTACAGAGCTTTTGTGATGCTAAATGTACTACATCAAATACATCAAGAATTGTTCTCTGTGTCTTTGTAACTTCATTTATTTTCTTCTCTTTTTTTAATAGATTTGAACACATCTGTATGCTATTGAAGACTCTGCTGCCACATACTTCTCTATTTTTTATGTCCAAAGTTTAAACAGAGAGGAATATCAGATACAACATCTCTACAATGTACCTAACAATCTAGTTCTGAGTACTGCTATTTACATTGGATCACCTTTGACTGTCACATCAGTCCATGTTTAGATAATTAGTAACTCTATTCTATTCTTTTCTAACTTTTGTTTAATTCATTTTATATTTTTATTTGTTTAAGGTTTAAAAAGTAGTTCAAAATCAGTTAGCTTTTAAGATGATTCAAATTGAATATACTGTTATCTGAATGTAGGTGTCTCAGAGTAAAGGGTACATCATGTTGCCCTGTAAAACTAATTCCTCTACTTCCATAGAACAGAGATGATTGTTGCTGTTGAGATGACTGTGATATTGATGGCTGTAAATCATGAGAGAGATTTTTAATCAATGAAGTAGTTTTAGAGGTTGATTTAGTACTAGTGTCCAGAAGTAGGGATGGCTCTAAGATTTAAATTTTTATAAGAGAGATCAATAAAACATAGTTATTGTAACCTGTTTTCTTAAATTTTTTTTCAATGGCAAAAGTACTAAACTTTTTCTTCTTTTTAAATGATTTTTGATTAGATGACGTTAGAAGAGGTGGGATTTTTGAATATTCTATAATAATTAAGAGAGATAATAATTTTCTATTATAATGACATTAATTAGACCAACTATCTGTGGTAGTATTTAATTTGATGATTTTTCGTTGAGGTTCTGATGAAGTGAGAGATTGTGATGGTGGAACAGAGATCGATTTCATAGCTGTGGTCACCGTTTTTTCACCAAGTAAGAGACTTTCATCACTAGAGAGAGACAACTGATTTACGATCATTTAAATTCTAACTACCTACATTTCTGATATCTCAACATCAATATCATCATCTGACAAGACATCTAATAAGTTATCCTATACAAAAAAGAATCAAACAAGAAAGGAAAATAAAATTATGTACTTCAGGTGAGCACATGGTGATAAAAATCAACTACACGTGCTTTTCGTATAACTCTGTTCACGTCAGTATTCTAACAGAATACGGATAATGCATGGAGTGAAGGTCTTGTGCTTGCTGGTTCTTTTGCTGACTTTTGGAGTGGAAGGGAAGAAAGTAGCAGAAGACGATTTTGATGAGTTTGAGTTTGAGTTTGATATTCCTGAAGACGAGGAAGAAATAAAAAGTGAGCTCAAACTTGTCATCCATATATAGTGAAATGTTTGTTGTACGTAGAAAAAGAAGATGAATTGAAACCAGACGAACAACAACAAGATGATGAAGAGGGAGACGATGATGACGAGGAGGAGGTAGAGGATTTTTTAAAGAACTATTCCTTCAATTTTTGTTAATTTAGGACCTTAAAGTCGAAGACGAATTTGACACAGAAGAATTTGAGGTGACATCATCATTTGTCACATGATACATTCACATCTCTTTGTACACAGAGTGGATCCGATGAGGAGGATGGTTCCAGCAAAAAGAGTCAAACTCTCGACGACTTTGAGATTAAAGAGGTTAGAGTTGTGTAATCAGTCCTCTATAGTTATTACTTGATCTATCAATGAAGTATTTTAATATAACAACTATCTTGTTGTCTTTACTTTTAGAGTGCTGTACATATCAAACCATTTTGGGAGGCATACTTTATTGAAGTGTGTATCTGTTTAGGTATCCTTCTTTATTTGTCTAACTACATCATGGGAAGAATTAAGAACACTAATATTGCAGAAGGATGGTTAGTTTGTGTGAGTGTCTTCTATAATGATCTCTATCTCTCTCTCAGGATGATGACTAATATGCCCGTTTTACAAAATGATTTTGTTATTGTTGGTAAGAGGATGTACTGAATTGGTATTGAAATTATTCTCTCTCTCTCTTTTCTAGGTGATGATGGAGAGAGTGATGAACCTACTGTAGGTCATGTTGTCCGTCGAGCAGACAACAGTTTCACTATATGGTCTTCAGGTAGAATGAACTGTGAGAGTTTATTGGTTCATTTAGAGGTAAGGAGTTATGTCATTATGGTATTAATCACCAGGAACATCCCCTACAATGTAGCTAATGAAAAGACATGATTTATTATCTGTTTTGATGAGTCTTGTACGGCCTTCTCCAGATACTATAGTAAGATGGTTTAAAATATCGATTATGTAATTATTATATATTTTCTAGTCTTTTATATTTCAGCTGGGTGATAATGATATGGACACAATTATTTTTGCTATCTTTCCTCGTAAAAATGCAAGCAAATTCAAAGAGTATGAAGATTTGGTAACTATTTCATTTATATAACTACATTTATATTAATCTTAATAGAGCAACTACTGTACTGGAACAAGATCAGCTGACAAACATGGACTACCAAGCACTCTGTCAGTTCTATCAGAAAGCTATGATTCTGCTAGTATTATTCTCTCAGGGGGTGTGGCCAAGTTTTTAAACAGCCATGCTGACAGCCTTTTATCCCTTCACATATCGGACCAATACACTGGACTTAAAGAGGAAACGTAAGAGATCATGTGATTACCATGTGATCTGCATGTGATGTATGTAGGGAAGAATCAAGCACTGTTGTAGTGAAGAAAGGAGAAAAAAGAATTCATTTGACATTCAAATGTAAGCTTTATTTTTCTCTGTATACCACATCAAATTATTTGTGTTATCAGTACCAGCTGACCTAGGAGATAGTGTGGAACTTCTTGTATTTGCTTTGAGACTTCTTGACCATGTCAAAGGAATTAGATTGAGTCGTGAGGTACATATATCCTATGTAACCACACTGTTACTATAAATAGCAACCCCAATTACATGTTACTATATTTAGGTTTGGGTTAGTAAATTTAGATTTGCTAATATTAAATGTTAGTCACATTTATTGAACTATTACTTTATTTAACAGGCTAAAGAGAAAGCTCAAAAGAACAGACAGAAAGTTGTACAGGGACAAGAAAAATTACAACATCAACAAAGACAAGAGGTAAGACTTGATAGTGCTATTCAAAGCCTTTAATTTTTGTCTCTTCTAGGCAGCTCAGCAACGACGTGAAGAGAAAAAGAAAGCTGAAAAAGAACGTATTTTGAACCAAACAGACACAGAGAAAACCAGAAAATGGGAGGTCACTCACTAGATACCGGTCATGTCTTACAATTAATGTCTTGTGTTTGTAGGAGAAAGAACATAAAAAGCAAATGAAAAAAATGCAGCCTCGAATGAAGCAGATGAAAGTTCGAATGGGTTGATAAATTGATAATAATTTCTAGTTTAAAATTAAAGTCATGAAAATTATAGAACAATTACTTTTGTGTCTTATAGAACAAAAAATCTTTTATACGCTAATTATTGGATCACCACGTGTACAATAGTTATTGTTAAAAGTTGCATGTGGTCCAGAGCAACCAGTCAAGGTAAATTATTGATTAGAAGATTGGTTCTCTTGAGAAAGATGGCCACGAATAATGTGTCTGGTGACAGAGAAGCGATTCTTTCTCCTTTGAGACTGGCAGTTCAAGAACAGGTACCTAATAGGATGTAAAAATTTGATATTATAAAATTATTCAGGGAGACTTGGTTAGAAAAATGAAAGAAGAAACTCGGCCACAATTGGAAATTCAACAAGCTCTCCAAGAGCTTAAAAAGAGAAAAAAACTTTTAGAAAATAAGGTAAACTATATAGTGGAAATGTTATGTAATATTGAGGCCGTCTAAACAGGAGAAGGAACTGACCTCATCTGACGACAAATTTGATAGGGCGGGGCTAGAGGATCTAGTAAAAAGACGCTTCTTTTATGGTCCTTCATTTTCTATATATGGCGGTATAGCTGGTTTATATGATTTTGGTCCAATGGGCTGTGCCATGAAAGCCAATTTTATATCGGCATGGCGACAGCATTTTGTCCTTGAGGAAGGAATGTTGGAAGTCGATACAACTATCCTTACACCTGAGCCTGTTTTAAGAGCCTCAGGTCATGTGGATAAGTTTTCTGACTTTATGGTAAAAGATATCAAATCAGGTGATTGTTATCGGGCTGATCACTTGCTGACTCAACATCTAGAGAAACTGGCTGCTGACCCATCATGTTCTAAAGAGAAGAAAGAAGAATATGAAGCTGTAGTAAGACAGGCAGACAACTACGGAAAAGAAGAGTTGGGACAGTTGTTTCAGAAGTATGATATACGAGCACCATTAACTGGTAACGAGTTATTACCTCCAATGGAATTTAATCTCATGTTTTCATCTACTATTGGACCTGGTAGTGGTATCCCTGGGTATGTATCCATTAGTCAATGTATGCATCCATAAATTGTCTTATTTATCATCATAATTACACTTCATCATTATTTATGTGTCCATTGTCTAATCTATATGTCCATTCTTAATTGTATAGTTTTCTAAGGCCTGAAACTGCTCAAGGAATTTTTGTCAATTTCAAACGACTCTTGGAATTTAATGGTGGAAGACTCCCATTTGCAGGGGCACAAATTGGCAAAGCATTTCGTAATGAGATCTCTCCTCGATCTGGGCTACTCAGAGTCCGGGAATTTGAAATGGCTGAAATTGAACACTTTGTTGATCCCAATAAAAAGGATAATTTGCAGAAGTTTCGTTCTGTGGCTGATCTTAACATCACCTTTTACTCAGCTTGTGATCAAATGGATGGAAAGTCTCCCCAGGAAATACCTCTAGGGAAAGCAGTGTCCTCGGGTATGGTGGCCAATGAGACATTAGGATACTTCATTGGACGTATTTATCTGTTTTTATTAAAGATGGGTGTGGCCAAAGATAAACTTCGATTCCGTCAACACCTTGGCAATGAAATGGCTCATTACGCATGTGATTGTTGGGATGCAGAGTGCAAAACCTCTTACGTTAGTTCAACTATCTTATAGTGACAATATATTGTTTGTTTGTACAGGGTTGGGTAGAGTGTGTTGGATGTGCAGATCGTTCTTGTTATGATCTCTCTCAACATACAAAAGCAACTAATGTCGAGCTAACAGCCAAAGTTGAGTTGCCTGAACCTGTATCCTAATGTCATGTGACTACTATTGTTGTATCATGTGACAGTACAATGTTATATCTTGTGCCTTAACTGTTTGTGTTCAGCGTACAGTTGATTGTGTTGAGGTTGTACCAGAGAAGGCAACCATTGGAAAGCAGTTTCGACAAGAATCCAAGAAGATAATGGAGGCATTAGCGAATTTCACTCCCAGTGATGCTATTAAATTTGAAGAGATATTGAAGAGTAAAGGGTAATTAATATGAGGGAACTTACTAGCCACTATTGGTGTACTCCTTAGATCTTATGATTTGGTTATTAATGAGCAGACATTTTCTCTTCTCCCTGAGATGATATCAATCAAACGTTATCAGAAAACAATCCATGGTAATGTTGTTATTGTTTGTATCTTTATTGTGGGTGTGGTTTCTTTTCCAGTAATTGATGTAGTACCATCTGTCATCGAACCATCATTTGGTATTGGAAGAATTTTGTATGCTATATTAGAACACAATTATCAAATGAGAGAAGATGATGAAAAACGTAATTGGCTGTCCCTTCCACCAGCTGTGGCTCCTGTCAGTTGTTCTGTGCTACCACTAAGTGGTAACGAACAATTTGACTCGTTTGTCAATGCTATAGGTACATCTGACTCCGCCCTTATCAATTAATATTAATTAATTAATTATTTTCAGCTACTGGTCTAAAGCAATATGGTGTATCACATAAAGTGGATGACAGTAAAGGCTCAATTGGACGTAGATATGCTCGTACTGATGAGATCGGTATTCCATTTGGTATTACCATTGATTTTGATACTTTGAAGACAAAGACAGCCACTTTGAGGGAGAGGAACTCAATGCAACAAATCAGAGCTGAGGTAAACCTCTGATCTGACCCTTTCTCGTGTATTCTACTTTATTCTTTAGGTGGATGTCTTGCCTTTTATTGTACAAGGGTTGGTAGTTGGACAAATGACGTGGGAAGATGTTCTACAGAAGTATCCTTTGTTCACAGGACAGGAATCTACTCAATAGTTTTATTTGTTAGTTTAGTAACAATGAGGACAATATTATTTTAATCCTATTAATTCAAAGATGTTCTATTTTAAAAAGTTAACACATATAAGGATATTAAGCTCCTACCTAATACAGGGTTGATCAATGAACACTGGCAAAACATCTTTTCAATAACTAGATATATGATCAAGCAATAAGAAGAACAGCTGTATAAATATGAGTCAAGTTTTATGATTTACTAATACATCAATTTATTTAAACACACAAAATAACAAAAGTTCACGAGTCAAGTATGTTGTTAAATGGCAGAATACACGAGTCAAGTATGTTGTTAAATGGCAGAATACACGAGTCAAGTATGTTGTTAAATGGCAGTGTATATTCCAGATGTACCAGTAACAGTGGAACGACGTTTCTCTCTTTTTTTCATTTTTTTAGACTTCCTCTTTGATAATGGTTTCTTCTTGATCTGACCTTTTAGTTGAAGTCCAACTAAAGGTACCATTGATAGAGCAACACTTGATGAGATTTTAATGCCTGTATTCAGTCTATACTTATTGAGCTTTGCTATAATGTACTCCATTGTCTCCTCTGGTGTATCTAGTATTTCCGAATCTGATAAAGTATCGGAAGGAATAGGAGAATTTGGTGAGGGTGATAAATAATTATGTTTAAGAGCAGCAGTAGAGCTGTCGCCATTTAGAACTGGTGTCTCCAGTGGTTTTGGTGATGATGGAGGAGAAGGACCAAGTGTAGATATGGTAACTTTTGGCTGTTGTTCATCTACTGGAGGTATTGTTGGAGGCTGAGGGGATGATGTTCTCTCACTGTGGGAGGGGCTAACTAGTTCGCCACTAGAAATTGAGTGTAGAGGTTTGGAGACGTCAATTTTGGTATGTAATTTCTCTTTTTGACTATCAATATCTGCAGATATCTCAGTACCAATATTAGATACCGGGGTCTCAGTACTGATGTTAGATACTGGAGTCTCAGTATTGACATTAGATACTGGAGTCTCAGTGCTGACATTAGATACCGGTGTCTCTGTACTGACATTAGATACTGGAGTCTCAGTATTGACATTAGATACTGGAGTCTCAGTGCTGACATTAGATACTGGTGTCTCAGTATTGACATTAGATACTGGTGTCTCAGTAGTGACATTAGATACTGGAGTCTCAGTACTGACATTAGATTCTGCGGTCTCAGTATTGACATTAGATACTGGAGTCTCAGTATTGACATTAGGAACTGCTGCTTTGGGTACTGGAGACTCTTCACATTCTACGTTTTGACGATCTGGTGTGTCAGGAGGAGTTTGCATTGCTAGATGTGGAGGTATGCCTTTGGTTATGGTAGGTGGAGTTTTGACTTCCTCTTGTGCAGGTAGTCCTTCACCTGTAGTTGCTTCCAAGTTCTTTTCATCTTTTTCGTCAACAGATAATAATTTTTTACTCGTTGCCTGTTCACTTTTTGAAGCCATTTCTTGTAATTTCTTTATTTCTTCGGATTTCAACTGAGAAGTACGTCTCATTGATCTGCGATTTGTAGAACGAAGGGTTGTTCCCTCACGAATCTCCATTAACAGTTTATCGATGATCTGTACACCTTCTTCCTCGGGAGGAGCCACCACCACTTTCCCACCACTTTTTGCCGCTTTACGAGCCAGCTCTGCTTGTCGTTGTTCTTCTCTCTTTCTCTTTTTTTCCTCCATTATCACTCTCTGTTCATTCTCCTATAAAATATCACACAATTATAATATATCCTCTAAAGTTACTATGGAAACCATATGCTAGCCATATATCACTATTTTAAAAATGCAATGACCAAAGATGTGCTTTTGTGGTTTAATTTGCTAATTGTTACAAGAATTGATACACTACAGACTACAGGTATGTCCACTTCCCAGAAAATGACAACACCTCTTGACTTCCTACACATTTCCACTGAGATATTACATATTTGGCTTCATCTATCTCTATCTCTAATGTCTTCACATGAACAACAAAGTACTGTTCTCAAAGAGACAGATACACTCTAATATGATATACACGTGATATCAACAGAGGCCAAACTCTACAATTAGTACATTATAGTTAAATGTCTCAACAACAGATGGTAGTCTTCCAGTTATAGACAACCCACAGAATAATTACTTTAGTTACATATATCACATATCAATAACATATTATCAATGAACTAAAAAAAATGGGAAGGGTTCTTGTAATGATAAGAAACTAGCTATATATATTGTTATTTTAGGAACAAAACAATGTTTACATATTTTTACATACCTTTACAGCAGTCTCAAATTCACTAATAAATTGATTTAGCTCTGATAGACATGCCTCCAGTTTAAATTTCTTCTCATCTTCACAGAAATATTCCACAGTTTTCTTTGTAAGGTCTTCTAAATTTTTGATGCTTTTGTGCAGAGAATCCATTTCTTGTTTGGCCTCATGCAAAAAAGATTTGAGTTGAGCTTGTAAATCATCTGGCGAGTTTTTGATTTTCTTCTCTAGACTTTTAATTTGTGTGTTAAGATCATTAACTTGACCAGTTAGATACTCCAATGACAACCTAAAAGTTATTAAGAAATGGAAGGCAAGTAATAGATACCTGAGTCATGGACATATTATGACATGACTAATGTATTATTTAGAATAGAGAAGAATGGACACATACAAGTAAGGTTGATATTTGGTAGGAACATATTTCTTACTTGCTAGCTTTTTCCAAGTGAGGTAACTCAATCCGAACATTCAGCAAAGCAGGATCTTGTTCCTGACAAACTTGAGATATATAATGAAGTAATGACATCCTTGGTTTGTTAGCTCGGGTGTCTTTCAGTTTCTTCAAAGAACTAACAGTGAAACCATAAGCATCACCAGCTCTCCCACCCTGTAATAATTACACCTGATTAGTGCTAAGTAAACACCTGGAGCTGATAACTCCTACTCCAGTGGTCAGTGATAAGGTTTCTAGGCAACCATTGTATGACAACAAATATTTCACTGGAATAGGTGTGTAACTATTACATAGTTACATAGTGAGATCATATATTTGTATAGCTAACAATAGTAAAGACAACTTGTTAACTGTTTGCACTGAACTATATATAGCTATCATAATCATATCATTGATGTTATTAGCTTATACAAATCATAGTGTCTCCTACTAGTATGTTATTTGTAATTTTACTCCAGTGTGATTTACAATAACAGTATTGTTTACAAAATCAATGAAATTAATATTTTACAGCCTATACAATTAACAGCTGCTACAATCATGTAATTATGTATAACGAAATTACATTAACTACATGTATCATTGTTTGACTTACAGCATTAATGATATTGCCTGTTATTAGAGCAACATAACAGACCTCTCTAAGGGTGCTACAATCTAGTACTTCTGTTATATAGAGCACATTATATTGTTATCAATATAATTAATACAATATTTTCTACCTTCTGCTGCAAGTTTAAGAAGCTCAATGGATGGCTTGAGGTCAGCTAATTTTTCCGAAAACTCCAATTTAACTTGCATTGATTCGATACGCAGTGGATATCTGGTGAGGATAAATTTTGCATTAAAATCTTTCTAATCATCTCACTGTTTAAGAGCTATTAGACGAAAGAAAAAGTCTTCAGCTGCTCCTAAAGTGGCATGGTCACCACTGAAAGATTTCAGAGTATCAATCTAGAAATTTAAAAATAGACATCACTTTAGAAGGAAATTCTCTATTACTCACAGTGCTCTTGTCAGGGAGGAGTTTCTGAAGAGCTTTAAGTTGATCAACAGTGATCTTTGAGCAGTCACCCTCCTGCATAATTGCTACTAGTTTCTCGTTTGGCATTTTGAATTGTTTCAAAAAGATATTGACATTAAGACTAGTTTTTTGATCTAAAAGATTCACAACTGTTGACTTCTTTTCTTCTTTCTCATCCTCTTTGCCTTTCGCTTGACGAACAATTTGTGGTCGAGAGAACAACTCTTCAATTTCAATAACCTGGACTTTAACTTTGGGTTCAATATCTGGTGTACTACTCCTATGCCATAGGGTACCATTTTTATCAGCTACTCTTTTGTTTAACTTTTCCCAGTTTAGTTTCTTCATTTGTTTTGATGGACGATGTGTTCTAGCAACATCAAATAATGACATTGATCTTCCATGAGTAGCAGGACCACTAAATCCTGGCATTGGTGGAGGTGGAGGAACACCAGGTGCTCCAGGAGGAGGTGGAATACCAGGTGCTCCAGGAGGAGGAGGAGGTGGAGGAATACCAGGTGCTCCAGGAGGAGGAGGAGGTGGCGGAATACCAGGTGCTCCAGGGGGAGGAGGAGGTGGTGGAATACCAGGTGCTCCAGGAGGAGGAGGAGGAGGTGGAGGAATACCAGGTGCTCCTGGAGGAGGAGGAGGAGGTGGTGGAATACCTGGCATTGGTGGAGGTGGGGGAGGAGGTGGAACACCAGGTGCTCCTGGCATTGGTGGAGGTGGTGGATGTGGAACACTGGGTCCTCCGGACATTGGTGGAGGTGGTGGAGGAGGAGGAGGAGGAGGAGGTGGAGGAGGTGGACCTGAAAGCCCTGTAGTTTTATTTACATAATGTTAAAATTCTTGTACAAAAAAACAGACCTGAACTTTCTCCAGCTGTACGAGAATTGTCATTTTCCTTAAACTTTTGAATGGCTTTTTTGATCTTTGACATTGAATTTTTGCGGAAATTGTCAGCCTGTTTGCCGTCCTCCAACAAGACAGCTGCCTGTGTAAGTTCTTCCAGGAGAGGCCAGACAACATCGGCCTTTGGCGTTCCTCTCTCCAGTAGGACCATACTTTGTAAAATGTTAAGAAGATTCACAGCATTTGGTGTCCCCAACACCTATAAACAAACAAAATTACTAGCATACATTTTTAATCCTTTTATTTCACTTTTCCCCAAACAGATTCCACAAAACTAGTGATCTTACTTTCTCATAAACAGCAAAAAACATATCCTTGGGATTCTGTAGATCTACTTCACCTACTTCCAATTGCTCGCTGTCATTGGCACAGCCTTCCTCAAAAATATCAATTTGTGTTAGTAGAACATCATTAGAGGAATTCCTATGACATAACAACATTAAATTAGAAGTACTAAGTGATAACAAAGTGTGTCTTTAACACCTGGATAAACACTTACTTTAATGGAGCAATAATTTCAGGTAGTTGTAGGGCTAAAGGAAGGCGATACTGTAAAAATAGTAGCTAATGGTTTATTATAGACTTACCAATCAGTTCATTACGCAGACGGACTCTATCGTCTAGACTGTCTGAAGAGGCAATAAGACAATTTATAAATGCTAGCACACACGATGAATATTCATCTGTTTCGCTGGAACGGAGCTCCAAAAGAAGTTTACTAAAACGGTGTGACTGGCCACGATTTTTCTGTAGCAATAAAAGGGAACAAAAAAGCATTACTCAAAGAGAGAGAGAGAGAGAGATAAGTCCAGGGCTAAAATATTCTAATAAATACACACCTTATAATAACGAAGAGCATCCAAAGATAAAGTATAACCCTTATCTGAGTAGAGACATAAGGCACTTAATAGCTCAAAAACTTGAACTTTGACAAAACGATTGTTAGAGTCCAATTCTGTATCAAAAATAAGTCTTTAAAACTAGATCATAGTAATAATACGTTACCTTCACTGAGTTTGCGCACATATTTTTGTTCAGGGTAATGAATTATAAAATCAAGCCCCACTTGAGAGTTCATTACAGCCTTGATACAGGCGACACAATCTAATTGCTTAAGGGCATCTGCTAAAGAACTAAAGCCCTTATCACCAAGCACCTGTAGAGCATCAAAGATGGCAGACAGTCCTCCGTTCTCCAAGAATCCCTCCATCCATGTTTGATCGGCTTTTCGAAGACGGTTTTTCAATCCAGAGAAATTCAGCCCTCTATGCAGAAGAGAAATGCAAAGCTCTGGATCTGCTCCGTCAAGAGAAGTAGACTCGAGTCCTTGAGACGTGTCATGACGGACTAACTTCTTAGCTCGACTCCACATTTTAATTTTTGTCGTTACAATTTAGTGAATTCACTTTCTTATGTCAACCAAACTATAATTTCTCTCGTAAACGGTTGGTGGTTAGTGGCATTTGAAGAATGTAACTTTATAATTTATTATAACTGAACTTTTGTTATTGTGGGCAAAGATCAAAGCGTACCAGGAGTGCTTTATTATAATTAATTTTATGAAACTATAAGCAATTCTGATCAAACTACTTACAAAAAACACTTCACAGTCACACAAAATAATAGAATTTTCATTTGTCACTTGAGTACAATAGCAATTTTATTATTATCACTAAAAACTAAAAATTATATTTTATAAAGCACTCTATTACTCGAGGGAGAAACAAATCATGTAGAGTTTCCTATCAGAGAGAAATCAAATCATTTTCTATCCAATCAAATAGTCTGATTGTTCATCCATTTGTATATCCATCCATCAATTCATTGCTCCTTCCTCCAATATTTATTTTTATCTATCCATCTATCCTTACCTCTCTAGCACAATAAACACGTGATCTTGTTTCAAATATGATACAACAAAACATCACATGTACTCCAACAGTGATTGTTAACACAAATATGAAATGATTTAATGTCTTATGACCTTTTATTGACCAAGTATACATAAATACTGCCAAAAGAAACAATATATTACTTTATTTGAGAGAGAAACAGGTACTTACCACCACATCCAGCAAAGAGAAATGTCACATAAGGTACTACATATCCTAGACTAAGACCTAAAATGTACTCATGCATTGCAGAAGATGTTAATATCGGAATAAATATTGTAAGATACTTCAAACTTGTGACCTTATTAGAAGACAATTTGATAGCAAATAGTAAATGTAATAGTGACACTTACTTTCTTCATATCTTTGTACAAATATTGGTGGATAAAATGATGTGGTATTATATTCCAGTTACGAAAGTACTCAGCATAATTTGTACTGGTCCACCAATCCTATAAAAGATGATAAGATAATGTCTTTAGTTAGCGTGTTCAGAACTTACAGTATAAAATTGTCTGTCTGCAAATCGTGTTATTTCAGAACCCAGATTCATCCATCCATGCATAAAACAGACACTAAAGATGAATGCAATATATCCTGATACAGGAAGACCAACCAAAAATGTCAGCAACAAATCACTCCATCTATATATATTGTAACTAAACACTATATATAAATATATAATATGTACTTGAATGTAGGAGGTGGTACAATATAGCAAAAATATGGGAGAAAAAGTAATAATGGCACCAAAAACTATAAACAAAAACAATAAAGATATTGGTTCATTTGTTTGTTATTGTTTACTTACACAAGCAAGATGTACTATAACTCTTGTCCAGTTAATACCACCTGGGATCCTGTGTATTATATAGATATCTAATGTCTTATTACTATGTGTGATATTACCTTGGGTAGTGGTCTCTGTAGAGAAGTGTAGGACAAAATAGAAAATATACATACTGAGAGAATGAACCAACAGTAGGACTCATTTGACCAGCATACCATACTGCTGGTCCAGTTGTATCATCTTTATGCCAAGGATAGAGAACTTTGTAAGCATTCTCACGTACAAATGAGTAACTTTTCATAATCACTCTAAACTAAAATGATAAATACAGTCAAATTGTGTGTGTGCGTGTGCGTGCGTGTGTGTGTGTGTGTGTGTGTGTGTGTGTGTGTGTGTGAAATTAATGGGTTTACATGTTCCACTCCTAACACAACACTTGTTAAAGATGGTATCTTGAAGTAAGACCACACCCATATAAATATAGGAAAGGATCCAACTACTATCAGTATGTACATCAATAAGAACAACATATCCGTAATATGACCCATGGTTTTCCGCAAAGTGATCCAACACTAAAGATAATTATGTAATAAGACAGTGAAGGTATGGGTGAAGTGCAAGCTTGATAATATAACTGATCATATTTGCATAGAATACACAAATTATACTAACCTTTACATGTACTTACCATAAATATTGGATAACAGAGAAATCCAGCTGTTATAATGACAGTCTCTATTACCAGTGCATTACCTAGATCACTCAAAGATCCCAATTCAACACAACAATTAATATTCCAATATAACCTATACAAGAAGATATGAGGATTACAATAACAACATCACCTCTTACCGTCCAGCTTTTAAAGAATCTCGTACTATCAAATTCACCAAACAAAAGAACACACTAACTATTGTCAAGAAAATAACTGAACGAATATTGCTGTCATTGAAGTAGAGTTCCCTGTAGTACATTGAAGTAGACATCAATATAGTTTTATATTCACTTACTCATATAATGATATCCTTGGCTTGAAAATTACAACACTTGAGTGCCTACAAATGTACCATAATTATATAATATATTTAACGTCCGTCCTTTCACCTCTCTTTATCTCGTTCCTGCTTGTTTCCAGACATTGTATTAGTTTGCCGAACAGACTATGTATTAATTGTAGATTGTAGTGGCAGCGATTAATACTGGAGTGCTTTTGGTGCTCTGACACAACCAAGAATCAATTTCCTTATCAAATCCCATTATGAAGCAGTGCTATCGTCGAACACAGTAAAGTGAATAATACACAGTCTGGTGTTGGCGACTTTTCCCTAAGCGAGCGGTCGGCAACGCCAGACTACTGAATTCATCAGCTCTTATTTGATACGACGTGACAGTATCAATTATTAATATTGTTATTTTTATTTAATAATCATTATAGATGAAAGAAAGAACACAATAGCTAGAACAAAATAAATAAATGTAAGCCTAGCTCCTTTAATTTGAAGAAACAATCCAGCAAGAACAAATTTTTTAGTTGTATCAAGACTGGGTAGGTATCCTCTTAAGTATATACTGTGTATGAAATATATATTAGAGTTAGTTTCCCCCTTTAAATGGTTTTATTTTATTTAAAATAAATATATATAATATAATTAGTAGTGTTGTTCTAGTTTGCTCAAAATGGGACCAGTTTTATTCTTGGCCCTTAGTTTTAGTTATTTAAACAGGCTTTTGTTCACCGATGTCGGTTATTATTTCATAATAGCCATTAATGAGATTCATAGTGCTTCACTGCCGCGCCCCACAAGACCCTGAAGACAAAATCTTAAGTAGAAATTGAACAACCTACCAGATGAAATAATTGACTTCAATATAACTAACATACAGGATTACATGACAAAAGAGGCATGGGAAGCATTATAACAACTAGGTAAGGTGGTATTACAATGAATTATGATCATTAACACAAAACTATAGTAAATACTAAATATCTTAAACGGATGTGTTCTCATTATCAACTATCTACAACACACAGAAACATGATGGAATGTAATGACTGCTGTAGATGGTTTCACTGATAATTAAGTATATTAAATCTATATTTTTAACTTCTACAATTTGTAGTTCTATTTTATTAGTTATTGTTGTTCTCTATTTAGTAGCAATTCATCTGGGACCATTTCTAATCTTAGCTGGCTCTTCAGTTGCTCTTCAATCTGGTCTTTTATCATGAGAACCTGAAGAGCAATCCTATTTCTTGTCAGCATTTATATCGACAATATAATGTAATATCTTATTTCTTTGTAGTTCTTCATGAAATTATTCTCCTTTGACTTCTTTGATAATGAGTAACAAGAACAGTATTAAGAAATAAAAGTAAGTGAAATCTCCTCCTCGGATCCTGTTGCTGACGAGGGTGTAACAACAGATGCAGCATTAGTAGAGGAACACAATCAGCTGAACTTAAACAATTGCCAGAGTATCCTCTAGACCCAGAAGGAAGGGTTCAGAAAAGAAAATGTCATTAAGTTCAAACATCCATGAGAAAGTCAAAGAAATGGATCATCATGGTAGTATATTATTGGCTCCAGAGATTAAAGGAGTACCTGTTAATGAAGTTACAATGAAATTCAAGGATATTGAAGATCACAAAGCATCCATAAAAGTTAGATGATGTTTAGAGTGTGTTCTGTTTGAACCATTTTGAAGCAATAGCTTATCATATGATCATGAAATTAACTATATGTGACTTAAAAGAATTTAACTTACTGCTTATGAGATTGTTTCTTTGTGGTGCCTATAAAATTAATCAATGATAAAAATTAATATAGTAGTGTTATTCTAGTTTACTTAAACGAAACTAGTTTTATTCTTGGCTGTTAAAAATATAGCTTTAATTTTAACTATTTAAACAGTCTTTCTAGTTGACCGGTGCCGGTGCAAAGTATCCATTAATGAGATTCATGAGCAACACTAATGAGATTCATAACTGGCATATCGCGCCCCACAAGAGCATGAAGACAAAATCGTAAGTACATATAAAAGGAAACCAAAACATCCTTGGTTGCCAGTGTGTTGTAGGCCAGCGTCTGCAATGCATCATGACCTCTGAGATGGTTACCAGCATACTCTTCGGAGTATCCGAAAGGCGGACTAGGATACGGCTGGTAGTCTCCCTTTAAACGTGACGAGGTCTGGTGTATTGTAGTCCCGGTTTAGTAATGACGATGATTTATTCCCGAAGCTAGAAACCCAGTACGGCTGGTTCGAAGTTAGGGCGAAGTTCCAGCCAGGATTACCTCGTCTTCGGACGAGGGTTACCAAGCCAGGTGGCGGTCCTAGCTAGCAATAGCAGGGAATCCTGGAGCCTAAGTGGAAGCCTGCGTGGAATTGAGTCACGAAAGATCGTTTGGGCAACACACAAGGGTTTTTTTTTTTAATTTTAAATCAATTTTAAAATACTGGCAAGGAATGTCAGTAAAACTGGTCCTTACTCTGTCATAGAGACATGAAGTTTTTTACATATATATATGGTACATACAAAATTATGCAGTTGGTATTACAAACAAAAACAGAAAATTTCATAAAATATTATTAGCATAAATTTTATCATACCTACGTTTCTTATCCAGGCTGCTTTTGGATCATCAAAGATATTGCTATAATTTCTCTTGGAGTGATTCGATTCATCTTTGATACTTTTATTTCACTTCATAGTATAATAAACTATTATAAACATGTGTATATTCCTGCAGTAAAAGAAGGAGTATTATCATAATATCTCTTAAAAATCTAATTAATGCAGTATTTGGGCGAGCCTAAGTGGAAGCCTCAGTGGATGTGAGTCACGAAAGATCGTTTGGGGAACACACAAGGTTTTTTTATAATTTTAATTATAACTCTATTTAATTATAAATAAATCTTAATTATCTATTTAATTATAAATAATTTTAAGAGTATTTAAAGAATATAATTTTAATAAGACTATTTAGGAGGTGAGTCAGTAGGATTGTATGGCGAATTAAAATGTATAAACTGTTGAGCTGGCAAGTTTAGGAGCAATAAATATTTACAAAATGTCTAGGTAGTCTTTCTAAAAACAGAATTCTTTAAATTTTATTGACAAATTTCTTAACACATTCAGTGGTAGTGTCATGATACTTGTTATTAATGGACGTCTGTAATAGCAATACCCATTTCATGAAAATGTGATAGAAATATTCCTGTCTTTAGCCATATGTATCTCTAACTTCTATAATTCATTGTTCTATTTTATTTGTTATTTTTATTCTCTATTAAATAAAAAGTTGGTCTGAGACCATTTCTAATCTTAGCTGGCTCTTCAATCTGGTCTTTTATCAAGATGAATATATCTAATAAACCAGTCAAACTGGTTAAACCAGTTAAAGAAATATTATCTGATAAAATTTATGCTAATAATTTTTTAAAAATTTCTGTGTTAGTTTTATGCTTGTAATGTTGTGGAATGTTTGCCATGAAAGACTGACCAGTTCAACTGACATTCCTTCCCCATAGTTAGATTTATAAAAATATGTTAGATTTACAAAAAAACATGTGTTACACAAATGACTCCTTACTGACTCAATAATAATTCAATGACTAACTACATCAGCCAAGAATGTCTCCACAGGAATAGGTATATTATATATTCATGACAACTTTGATCAATCAATAGGTGGAATAAAATAAATTTGCACATGCAAAAACTCAACTATTATATTTCTCTAATTGAGGAATTTTGTTATCACTAAAAACTAAAAATTATGTTTTATAAAGCACTCTATTACTCGAGGGAGAAACAAATCACGGAGAGTTTCCTATCAGAGAGAAATCAAATCATTTTCTATCCAATCAAATAGTCTGATTGTTCATCCATTTGTATATCCATCCATCAATTCATTGCTCCTTCCTCCAATATTTATTTTTATCTATCCATCTATCCTTACCTCTCTAGCACAATAAACACGAGATGTTGCTTCAAATATGATACAACAAAACATCACATGTAATCCAACAGTGATTGTTAACAAAAATATGAACTGATTTAATGTTTTATAACCTTTTATTGACCAAGTATACATAAATACTGCCAAAAGAAACAATATATTACTTTATTTGAGAGAGAAACAAGTACTTACCACCACATCCAGCAAAGAGAAATGTCACATAAGGTACTACATATCCTAGACTGAGACCTAAAATGTACTCGTGCATTACAGAAGATGCTAATATCGGAATAAATATTGTAAGATACTTCAAACTTGTGACCTTATTAGAAGACAATTTGATAGCAAATAGTAAATGTAATAGTGACACTTACTTTCTTCATATCTTTGTACAAATATTGGTGGATAAAATGATGTGGTATTATATTCCAGTTACGAAAGTACTCAGCATAATTTGTACTGGTCCACCAATCCTATAAAAGATGATAAGATAATGTCTTTAGTGTGTAACTTACAGTATAAAATTGTCTGTCTGCAAAGCGTGTTATTTCAGAACCCAGATTCATCCATCCATGCATAACACAGATACTAGAGCAGAATGCAAAACATGCTGATACAGGAAGACCAAGAAAAAATGACAGCAACAAATCACTCCATCTATATATAGTAACTAAACACTATATATAAATATATAATATGTACTTGAATGTAGGAGGTGTTACAATATTGTGAAAATATGGCAACGTAATTAATATTGGCACCAAAAACTATAAACAAAAACAATTAAGATATTGGTTCATTTGTTTGTTATTGTTTACTTACACAAGCAAGATGTACTATAACTCTTGTCCAGTTAATACCACCTGGGATCCTGTGTATTATATAGATATAAAATATCTTATTACTATGTGTGATATTACCTTGGGTAGTGGTCTCTGTAGAGAAGTGTAGGACAAAATAGAAAATATACATACTGAGAGAATGAACCAACAGTAGGACTCATTTGACCAGCATACCATACTGCTGGTCCAGTTGTATCATCTTTATGCCAAGGATAGAGAACTTTGTAAGCATTCTCACGTACAAATGAGTAACTTTTTGTAATCAGTCTAAACTGAAATGACAAATACAGTCAGTGTGTGTGTGCGTGCGTGTGTGTGTGTGTGAAATTAATGGGTTTACATGTTCCACTCCTAATACAACACTTGTTAAAGATGGTATCTTGAAGTAAGACCACGCCCATATAAATATAGGAAAGGATCCAACTACTATCAGTATGTACATCAATAAGAACAACATATCCGTAATATGACCCATGGTTTTCCGCAAAGTGATCCAACACTAAAGATAATTATGTAATAAGACAGTGAAGGTATGGGTGAAGTGCAAGCTTGATAATATAACTGATCATATTTGCATAGAATACACAAATTATACTAACCTTTACATGTACTTACCATAAATATTGGATAACAGAGAAATCCAGCTGTTATAATGACAGTCTCTATTACCAGTGCATTACCTAGATCACTCAGAGATCCCCATCCATTAACATAGCAACTAACATTCCAATATAACCTATACAAGAAGATGTGAGGATTACAATAACAACATCACCTCTTACCGTCCAGCCTTTAAAGAATCTCGTACTATCAAATTCACCAAACAAAAGAACACACTAACTATTGTTAAGAAAATAACCGAACGAATATTGCTGTCATTGAAGTAGAGTTCCCTGTAGTACATTGAAGTAGACATCAATATAGTTTTATATTCACTTACTCATATAATGATATCCTTGGCTTGAAAATTACAACACTTGAGTGCCTACAAATGTACCATAATTATATATTATATTGAACGCCCCCTCACCTCTCCTTATCTTGTTCCTGTTTGTTTCCAGACATTTTCCTGCTCTAATAGTTACGCCCTATTTTTGAAAGTGACCTTAACAACGTTTGAGTTACAAAAAAATGCAATCGATTAGATCTATTTAACCCTTTGTTGGCTAATATTTGTTCGGCTGCGTTAGGGAGAGGCTGCCTACACCTGATTATGCAGACACAGAAGTGGTTTCTTTCGGGGCTTTGAAGTGTTCATGGTACTTTTGAAATCTCTGATCTTTCTTTTCAATATTAAAAAAAAACCAAAACCAAAAAATAACAACAAAGAAAGTAGAGGTCACCTTACTGTAGAAATTACAAGACAATAGTTGTTGTAACTGTGATGATTGTGAGGTTGTTTTTTATCGTTGGTGGTATGTGGGTTGTTCCTTTCTTAGGTGTTGAAGATTGCTGATGTAATTGTATACTTACATGAAAAAAGCTCATGCACAATTTTAATGATGGCACTTTGGGAACATGCCACTACTCATCTTCCAAATACAGATACAGAAATCTAGCATTACAAATATGAGGCTTCTCAGAGAGGGCTCTGACCATACGTGGAAGGCAAAGATCACCTTTAATTAATTTTATTCTTGGCTGGATGAGAGCATAGTCACCAGCAGGGAATCCTGGATACTAAGTAGGAGGGTCTGCCAGTGAGTCAGTAGAATCGTATTATAGGCAACACAGCTGCACCTTTTTAAAAATGTAATAAAATGTTGAGCTAGCAATTTTAGGGGCAATAAATATTACAGTGTCTAGGTAGCCTGCAAAGAATCACCATAACATCAATGTATGTCTACAAATACACTATATCCTTCATTTTGCATATCAAGTGTTCTGGTGACTCACCTGGCATAGATATAAGTTGTCATTAAGATTTGTGTTTGCCATATATATAGATAACTGTTGTCACATGTCTATTGCTAAACATAGAGCTAAGATAAGAATTTTAATAATATTATTTTCAATAATAGTAACCAAGTCTCACAAAAGAGGTCTTATCATGAAAAGTTTGAACAAATGGTTGTGTAGGTAAATTTGATTATTATTATTTTGTTGGACAAAAATGACTTTGTTGTTGTCACTAGATCTAAAACTAAAAATTATATTTTATAAAGCACTCTATTACTCGAGGGAGAAACAAATCACGGAGAGTTTCCTATCAGAGAGAAATCAAATCATTTTCTATCCAATCAAATAGTCTGATTGTTCATCCATTTGTATATCCATCCATCAATTCATTGCTTCTTCCTCCAATATTTATTTTTATCTATCCAACTATCTATCCTTACCTCTCTAGCACAATAAACACGTGATGTTGCTTCAAATATGATACAACAAAACATCACATGTAATCCAACAGTGATTGTTAACAAAAATATGAAATGATTTAATGTCTTATGACCTTTTATTGACCAAGTATACATAAATACTGCCAAAAGAAACAATATATTACTTTATTTGAGAGAGAAACAGGTACTTACCACCACCTCCAGCAAAGAGAAATGTCACGTAAGGTACTACATATCCTAGACTAAGACCTAAAATGTACTCGTGCATTACAGAAGATGCTAATATCGGAATAAATATTGTAAGATACTTCAAACTTGTGACCTTATTAGAAGACAATTTGATAGCAAATAGTAAATGTGATAGTGACACTTACTTTCTTCATATCTTTGTACAAATATTGGTGGATAAAATGATGTGGTATTATATTCCAGTTACGAAAAAATTCAGCATAATTTGTACTGGTCCACCAATCCTATAAAAGATGATAAGATCATGTCTTTAGTGTGTAACTTACAGTATAAAATTGTCTGTCTGCAAAGAGTGTTATTTCAGAACCCAGATTCATCCATCCATGCATAAGACAGATACTAGAGGAGAATGCACTGCATCCTGATACAGGAAGACCAACCAAAAATGACAGCAACAAATCAGTCCATCTATATATAGTAACTAAACACTATCTATAAATATATAATATGTACTTGAATGTAGGAGGTGGTACAATATAGCAAAAATATGGCAGGAAAAGTAATAATGGCACCAAAAACTATAAACAAAAACAATTAAGATATTGGTTCATTTGTTTGTTATTGTTTACTTACACAAGCAAGATGTACTATAACTCTTGTCCAGTTAATACCACCTGGGATCCTGTGTATTATATAGATATTAAATGTCTTATTACTATGTGTGATATTACCTTGGGTAGTGGTCTCTGTAGAGAAGTGTAGGACAAAATAGAAAATATACATACTGAGAGAATGAACCAACAGTAGGACTCATTTGACCAGCATACCATACTGCTGGTCCATTTGTATCATCTTTATGCCAAGGATAGAGAACTTTGTAAGCATTTTCACGTACAAACGAGTAACTTTTCATAATCACTCTTAACTAAAGTGACAATACAATCAAAGTGTGTATGTGAAATTAATGGGTTTACATGTTCCACTCCTAATACAACACTTGTTAAAGATGGTATCTTGAAGTAACACCACACCCATATAATTATAGGAAAGGATCCAACTACTATCAGTATGTACATCAATAAGAACAACATATCCGTAATATAACCCGTGGTTCTCCGCAAAGTGATCCAACACTAAAGATAATAATGTAAGAAGCCAGTGAAGGTGTGGCTGGAAGGAAGCTTAGGTCAGTGGAATTATACTTCCTACAACTAATATGTGATTGAACATGGTTTGGCTCTAGCAATTTGGAGGCCCCAGTATAATACAACTGATCATATTTGCACAAAATCACAAATTATACTAACCTTTACATGTACTTACCATAAATATTGGATAACAGAGAAATCCAGCTGTTATAATGACAGTCTCTATTACCAGTGCATTACCTAGATCACTCAGAGATCCCCATCCATTAACATAACAACTAGTATTCCAATATAACCTATACAAGAAGATATGAGGATTACAATAATAACATCACCTCTTACCGTCCAGCCTTTAAAGAATCTCGTACTATCAAATTCACCAAACAAAAGAACACACTAACTATTGTTAAGAAAATAACTGAACGAATATTGCTGTCATTGAAGTAGAGTTCCCTGTAGTACACTGAAGTAGACATCAATATAGTTTTATATTCACTTACTCATATAATGATATCCTTGGCTTGAAAATTACAACACTTGAGTGCCTACAAATGTAGATATAAAATAAAATAATTAAACAAAAGTACAAACTCTACTAATATATATATATATATACATATAAAGGTAATGCTAAAATACATCTTGAAAATCATAAACCCCTGTATGGTTTAATATCTTTGTATCTTCTACACATTATGGGGTGTTTCATCTCTTTTACCTTTCTTGCTTGCTTCCAGCCATACTGTCTAGTCTCTTGACACTTGAAACGTAATTAAATTAGCACTCTAGCTGTTAATATATCAATAATTGGATGATTTTTAACATCATTTTTACTTTTTAATATAATAACTATTAATAATAATAGCTCTCATATCTATCAGTTAATTTCAATGTCATTTGTTTGGCAGGTCCTGCTCCAGATGATCCAGCTCTAGAAACCTGTCGTCCAGTACTACTTCCTGATAGTGAGGTTCTCTTCTTTAAAGTGAAGTCTTCATCGCTGTCTTCATCTTGTTGTGTTGCTGCCTCTACAGCTGCTAATTGGTCTGCTTTACGACCAGATGCTTGTGGTAATTTTGACAACCGTTCATCTCGTTCTTTATTATTTTCTTCCTTTGTAATTTCTCCACTTCCAGATGACACAAATTTACTACTGTATAGGTCATTAGTGGTAGTAGTGCCACCTGTTGTCATAGAAACAGGCCCTTGATCAGAAACAGAGTTTAATATTGAAGATTGATATGAAGATAATGAAGATGGCTTGCTGCTACTGATAGTTGCCAAGTGACCAGCAGATTGAAATTTCACACCATATTTTGCAAGACGGGCTTTTTTTTCAGCAATTTTCTTTTCAGACTCTGCAATTTCTTGACTGCTTCTCTTTCTTAGAGCAGTGGCGATGGCAGCAGTACTGCTATCAGATACAGTGGGAGAAGCAGAGGATGAACGACCTGTTCCAATGGGTTTAAAACTTGGAGCTTTTCCTCCTTCTAATCTCTGATAATATCTAAAAATTATTACACATAATAACTACGTATTAATACATCAATTTACCTCATTGCCCTCATCTCAGCCCTCTCTCGTGCCACCATTCGAGTGGATTTCTTTTTCTCATGTAATTCTTCAGTACTTCGATGACCTTTAAATCTTCTACTAGTTTCATACTGACGTAAATCTTTGAGACGCTATTGTGATGAATGCAATAGCTATCACATGAAATGTCACATGATTCACCTGCCTATGATGATGATCGTACGAGTTGAGATGATTATCATATTCAGAGTATTTACTGTACTGTTTATCACACAACTCGCATTTGTATGACTTACGAAGATCTACAGTTGATTCTGCTATGGCATGCTCCTTAGCAACCTGTGCCTATATAACAATAATTGAAATTGCCATACTCTCCTTTGTTAAAATGTACTTTGTATTTATCAATAAGATTTGGTGTAAGTTCTTTCTCTATTTCCAGCTGTCTTCTCTTTTCAGTTGCTTCGGCAGCCAAATCTAGCTGATGTCAGCAATTTATTATGTAGATCATCATGGCACCTACCTCCATTTGAAATCGTCCAAGACCCATATTATCATCTTTTAATTCCAATGGAACAGGATCCTTTCTCCCTATAATGTACATACAGGGACAATATATAACATGACAAATTGTACCTTGTTCATTGATGCCTAGACCAACGCCAGATGTCCATCCCATTTTTTGCATCAACAGAAACCCGACATTGTTCTAAAAAGATGAAGAGCCACCAGAAAAACATTCTGCCCAAAAAGCCACATCCCATCCCTATTTAATACAATCTCCTGTAGTACCTCTGAAATTGGAATGTGGAGTCCTGCTGATTCCTCAGGCTCCACCCCTTCGATGACGTCATCATACGAGCTGACATCAGAGCCCTATTTAAATTGGAATTAGAATCGTGTATTTAAGAAACCCAGCTCTTACAGTTGTGTCTCTTTTCTCGGAGAAACGAGTGAATTTTCCAGCCATTTTAGTAGTAGGTGTGGCCTTTAATATTAAGAGTAACGGACATATAACGGAAACGTTTTGAAATTTGTATTAAAATGTAATCGAACCTGGATAATATAATTTTTCCGTATACTATAGCAATATTCCAAAAATAAACAAACATGGCCGAGATCCACCCAGTTGGTCTTCCAGCAGATGATGAACAAATCTTGTTAGAAGCAGGCTCAGATCCTTCCCTACTCAAAGCTCAAGGTGAAGGAGCCTCCATAGAGTTATTAACTGAGGTATATCATTGATATACCGTCATACATATATATAATTCATCCTGTTATAGTTTCTGAGATGCCTTATGAGTGAAGAATATGTGGCAGCAAGATTATTGTGTCATAAAGGTATTTACACTATGGAATTCAGGAAACAATTACACACATGTTAGACTATGGAATTCAGGAAACATTTACACACATACGTTATAATAGTAACAAGATCTGCTCAATAGCTCAATTTTAAAATGATTTATTCTTAGTCTTAGCTTTGGAACCAAGTAATACGACAGCTCAAGAATTTTTACCAGTCATTGATGAGAGAATAAAGTTAGGTGATATACATTATATTAGTAAGGCTATAGGCTATTTATCTATTTATAAACAGATGAGGAACTAGAGACAGAGTCAAGTAGTACAAGCAGTAACGAGGATAATAGTGATGACGAAAGTTCCTCTGAATCCGAAGAGAGCTCAACTGAAGACATTAATCACTCTCACTGTAACCATGGCAACAATAATACAAGCTAGATATACATTTGTAATGATATCAACTATTTGTTATTCATTTTAAATGTTGTTGTTAAATAGATCTAAAGATTGTTGTTGAAAACACAAATATATCAATGCACATATTTGTAATAGTGGCAGTGTAAATTTGATTAATAAGGTATTGAGTTACACTGGGTAACATTCCACGAATTGAGCAATAGATAAATTGTTGTTTATATAGAGAGTATTATGACTACATTTCATGGAGGAACATGTACACTATAGCAGAGCAAAAGGATGGGTTTAATATTGTAAAAATGAGGCAATCAAAAGTCATAAGTAATGTGGGCGAGGGATAATTGGAATTGAAACTATTGGTGTGTCCTAATGACACGTTAGAGAGTGGTTTGTAATTAAAGTTGTTGTCATTCCACTTGTAACTGTAATCATTCCAAACTAGAAACTGGGAAGCCATTTATCTTACGTTAATACAACACAAAGAAATGATAAATGGAATCAAAATGTAATTTATTATTGGAATAATAAAAATTGCAAAAATTAGATTGATATTTCCATAATATATATCTTTACTTAACTCAAAAAAAAACTAGTTATATTTGGTATTTCTTTAAAATGGTAAATTGTTAAAAATAAAAGATTGGTGTTCGATGATTATTAGGAGGATGGCTTCACATTTTGTTCAAATCTACCCTGGACATTGCCAGGTGGGGTGTAATTAGCAACAACATAAGTTGTCTGACCTTTAATAGCACGTCCAATACCAATTTCTTTAGTTGATGCCCAAATCATTTGTGTAAAGTGCCCAGTATTTGATGCAAACCCTGGACGACTAAAATTGTAGTTTTCTATCTCATTATACCACATCTCGGCTGTATGTGCAGCAGTTAGAGTACCTCCAGAATAGTAAGCCAAGTTTTGTCCCATCCCTTCGTGGTTACCGTGCTGGAGTCGACCAGTTGATGCTAAATGATCAGCCCATTCTTGAGCTTTAGCAGCAGCATCTTGAGACCATTTCAAAGGTGGTGAGTCATGCTTCCTTCTATATGAGTTATGTTCTTGTATTAAATCTCTGGAGAATTGATCTGGACCTGATGACCCTAATAAGAGAAATATAGTAAATAATTTCAAGATTCTGTATTGTTACTTACCTGTGGAACAACAACAACCCATTTCTGTCCTAGTCTTGTAACTAAACTAACCTGAAGTTCTACTACGAAAACAATGCAGAAACCTGCGCTCTGCGCATGCGCAGAACAGTATTGACTCTGTTCCCACATTGTAAATTAAGCCTACGTGTAACCTAATCCTCACGGGAAGTCAGTCGAGTGGGTAGTTGAGATAAATTATTATAATGAATTCAGCTCATGACGAAGTGAAGACAGATAGCTCCAACAAAAGGAGAAAAAGAAAGTCGACCAGTGGACAAAATGTATGAATATTTTGTTAATAAGGATTTTAAATGTTCAATAATTCATGTGTACCTCATTAGGATATAAGTAGGAAAGATGAAACAGATAAAGAAAGTGTGGCCATTAGTTCACCAACAAATGAAAATAATGAGATTATTAATAAAGAGAAAACTACCAATATTAAGCCACAAAAAAGGAAAAAGATTTACTATAACAGAGAGTCACTACTAACGTAAGATCTGTTTGTCAATAATGACTCAATATCGATGTCATATTGTCTAATAGTGAATTGTGTTCTAAAGACAAAAATATTGAGGCTCTATATCACGTTCTCATTTTAATGATATGTGTTGTATTAGCCTACTCACTGTTGCAAGATACAATTGATGCTGGAAGGTTGTAACATATTTTAAGAATGCAATATTATATAGATATTGTCTATAGGCCACACGTTGACTTCACATACTATTTCTCTGGATTTGGTCCTCTTAGTATGCAAGCTTTCACTGGATTGGTTTGGATAGGATTTCAGCTGGCAGCCTTCTTGGTATATCCCATCTTTAAGGTATCCCAATAAAACAGCTGATATAGAGAAATTGTTTTTATTTAGCTCTGGGTTTTATTACGAGGGTGTTCTAATGTGGTTATAGATACATTTTTTCTTTGTGTGCTTATCATCTACAATATTAGTGGATATGCCACTGTTATCTGGGTAATTAATCATTATGATTTATATCCTGTACCAGCTATGGTCTTGAATGTTGAACAAGTATGGCTCATTTATTTCTTAATTGTTTTAATGTAGTGTTACTAGTTAAGATTTAGCATGAAGAGTTACTCATTTGTACGTGAGAATGCTTACAAAGTTCTCTATCCTTGGCATAAAGATGATACAACTGGACCAGCAGTATGGTATGCTGGTCAAATGAGTCCTACTGTTGGTTCATTCTCTCAGTATGTATATTTCCTATTTTGTCCTACGCTTCTCTACAGAGACCACTACCCAAGGTAATGTCACACATAGTAATAAGATATTTTATATCAAATTATTGCTCTATTAACTTGATTACATTAGGACTCCAAAGATTCGATGGTTGAAGGTTCTTTCTTATACTATTAAGGTGGGTGTGTCCTCTTGTATCATTCTGTTTATTATTCTCTACTAGTGTTGCATCACTATTGCTTTCATTACTGTTCTCACAAAAGAAATATTTTCACTAAAGCCTACAAGGTTAGTTGTTAATGTGTGGTTATGTAGTACAAACTGTTTATTTACTGTAGTAAAATAAATTTAATTATAGCGATTTAATTAATTAGTTAGATAATAATTTTGATTGTGCAACAATTCTCTCTCTTGATTTTTCCATCAGTATTAGGAATATAATGTACACATTCTTGAAATGTTGTTTGTGGGGGCTTTTGTATATGTTTATGACTGGTTACTTCTTTCTGCACTCGTGGCTTAATCTTTTCTGTGAGCTATTCCGTTTTGCAGATCGAGAGTTCTATTCTGTAAGGAGTTTATAATCACTTTTGTTATTTTCTTTATTGTAGGATTGGTGGACGTGTCATGACTTTGCTTCATTTTATCGTAAATGGAACTTGTTGGTACATGATTGGATAAAAGCTTACATCTACGATGACCTCAAAGATGTAAGATAAATATATTGACACGTCCTCCGTTATTGTTTAATAATACTTCTCTAGTTGTTCAAGAGCCCAACTTACAACAAAATTGCATTTCTTCCAACCATTATCATCTCAGGTCTTTTTCATGAGTATGCACTTTGGGCTCCTCTGCGTTTCATCATGCCTCTTCTCTTGGTATTGTTTGGTGCATTTGGATGTAAGCCACACCCATTTGTATAACAATTATAAAACACATCTATTATAGCTATCTTGTTCATTATCCGTCCTTCACCAAAAGTCAAATTTTGGAATTATTTTCTTCATTTTGGTCTACACTTTGGAGTGTCAATCATGATTTTTATCTACACAATGGAATTCTATGCAAGACTCCTTTGCCCTAAGGAAAACAGCTTTGTTAATACATTTGTACCACGGTTTTATGAATGTTTTAAAACCATATCAAAGGATTCTTAATGAAATTTTTTTGCCAAAAAGTGATGATGATAAAGTTTGAGTAGTCCAAATATAATATCAACTGTGAAGACAATAAGACAATATGAATGGTCTATTCTATGTATATTATTTATATAATGGTTGGTTATGCTGTTATTGAAGACTGTGTAATATGCTGTTATTGAAGACTGTGTAATATGCTGATATTGAAGACTGTGTAATATGCAGTAATAGTGAGTCAGAATTATCAATTGTACACAGAGTAACACCTGAACATTTGAGGTGTTAATGCTGTTATCCAAGTGTTCTTCTAATGAGTAAAAGTGGAAACTGGTAAGTAGATTTATTATAGATGATATTACCTCTACTGGACAATATTGACGTGCTGCATACTCAAAGATAAGTAAAAAGATGATGATTGCAAGCCCAAGATTGAGGCTGGACAGGAAGAACAAGTTTGAAGCCCGTCTTGTGTTAAGTGGTTTCAGAACATAAAAGAAAGCTGCATAAAAAATATATATACATATATTATTATATATTAGCAATCACAACATTAACTTACCACCTACTCCTGCAAAGAGAATGGTGACTATTGGCAACACAAATCCTATCCCCATAGCTAAGAGGTACTCATGTACAACAGCTGAGACCAAAAGAGTACAAAACACAGCTGTATGCTTACCAATTAACTGTTTGGGTGGAATCCTATTAATATTATCATTCATTCATTCATCATTTTTGTACCTTTTTTAAATCATTATAAATATATGAATGAATCCAGTCATGTACCAAAAGATTCCACTTACGATAATAAGAGGAATACGAGGTACATGTCCACCATTCCTGAAAGGAAATCCTACAAATGAACTCTGTAAAAAGATATGGAAACATACGCTAAAAAACTGGTGATCAGCAAATCGCATGAGTTCAGCAGACATGTTGAGGTAACCATGAAGAATAGCAGTGTGTCCTATTAGTTTAATGGGAAATCCCATTACTAAACACATCATAAACAAGTGAATAAGATCTGCTTGTCTATAGGAATTAGGAAACAAATAGTTGGTAATGGTGTGAACAACTTGAGAGCAACCTTGCAAAGGAAAGCCTCTATTAAGACAATAAGAAGTAATTATGTATCAGTTCTATTGTCTCGTGCTGTGATCTTAATGTAAACAAGCAATGTTGACATAAAAAAAGCAGCTCATCAGTAAACAGGTTTAACAAATAGTTCCATATCACACTCACCAATACAGAGGTTAATACGTAATGTGATACATATATAATATATTGTACTTATTTACCCAAACATTTAATGTACACAATAACAGTCATTAAATACCCCTAACTTACTTAAGGGATGGTGGATACAAGATATTAGTGATAATAAACACAGAACACCACAGAGCTAACAGAAACTATAAAAATAAAGTGAATATAATTATGTAGTCTCTATTTATTATATTAGATTTAAATTAAGGTTACTACTCGAACCACTTCACTAATTGAGGAAGTAGCTTCAACTAAGAGATACAACAGAGGTCATGTATGTGATCACCTGGGTTAGTCCTGTTGCAACAGCACGCCAACGAATACCATCAACGACTCTGTTATAGCAAATAGTATCACAAAAAATTCAAACTTTTTTTTTTACCTTGGGTAATGGTCTCTGTAGAGAAGTGTTGGACAAAATAAGAAATATACATACTGAGAGAATGAACCAACAGTAGGACTCATTTGACCAGCATACCATACTGCTGGTCCAGTTGTATCATCTTTATGCCAAGGATAGAGAACTTTGTAAGCATTTTCACGGACAAATGAATAACTTTTCATGAAAAGACGAAACTGAAAAAAATGTGGTATATTGTGAATTCAACTAAATCCAAACTACTTTTAAAATTAACACACACACACACTAACCTGTTCAATACCGATAATAAAATTAACAAGATGAGGAAGAGAGAGATTGCTGACAAGATATATAATACTAACAAAATTTGTAAAAATATATACAGCATAGAGGAGGACAAAAACGATGTCTAAAAAAAATGGAGAAATTCCTCGTGTCTTCTCCCACAACTAATGTTACAAACATAATAAATATAATTGTCACACTAAATAGAATTATACCTTGAGACCAGAGTGTACTAGAAATGCCCAAAGTAGCAGACATACCTCAATTAAAGCAAATATAGTCAAATCTGTCCTAGTTCCAAATCCAATACTCAGCAATGAGATATTCAAATATAACCTGGATATTGTCAGTAATAATTTTTAAAAATATCAGAGCTGTGTCTTTAAAACTGACCTTCCAGCAGAATAGGAATCTTTGACAAGAGCAAAAAGAAGAATGAGCAGAAGCTGAATCAAAAATGCATCGTGAATGGCCTGGAAATTTGGATCTGATGAAATAAGTGTGCTGTCAAAAAAGGACTAAGCTAAAACGAAAACGATTATAAAATCAACCCTTACTTTGTAACTGACTCCTGAGACTGGAAAACTCGTACAGGTCCTCTTGAAGAGCTAGACCTCGAATTAATAGCAAACTAAGTTTCATTAACTCTGATAAAGATATATATACCTGTTATCGTCTCTGACTACTCTCCTTTCCGAGCTCTGTTCTCTTCCTGTAGCTACGTTCCTTCTTGTTTGCAAACTATCAGTTAACACTTCTTGAATAACCTAGAAAATAATCATACTATTGTATAATATGGTCCGATCTAACTTTCTTAGGTAATTTGTGGTTATCGTCCATTGCGAAAACGCTTAAGACACGTGGATGGCGGTTTGCCTTCTTCAATACTAATAAGAGAACGTCTCTAAAAAAGGCGTGGTCGTTGTTAGTCCATTACTGATTTAACCCTTTTCTTACAGATTTATTCTCAAACGTCATCACAGACACCATTACATTTCGCTAGTGAAATGCCTACAGAGAAACGAGAGCGTTCTCGTTCAAGAGACAGAGAAAATGACAAAAAGAAAAGGAAAGAAAGAAGATCAAGGCAAGTTGCATTACTATTTGTCACGTGGTAATAATAATATTAATTTTTATTAGATCTAGAAGTCCACTAGCTGTTAGCCGAAAGCACCGTTCAAGAAGTCGAGACAAAAGGTATGAAATTATAATAAAATTATAGTTCTTTTATTGAAAATATCAGTCGAGACCGAAGTCGTTCTCCTCGCAGTAGTCGCTTCAGGAGACGAGACAGGTGTGATAAGTGGGTGTGGTTTGGGCATATATTAACACTATTTTTATCAGATCTCGTAGCCGAGATAATAAACGCTCCCGTAGTCGTGAGAGAAGACCACGTAGCAAAGAAAGACAAGAAGAAAGGTACAAAATTGTGATTGCAATAATGATTGACCTTCTACTAAAGGTCACACAGCCATGGGCAGAGATCAGTCAGTCGAGAGAGACCAAAAAATAAAGAAGAGAACATTGAAGATGACAAGACGAAGGAAATAGAAGGAGACGAAGAAGAGATGGAAATTAAATCTGACAAACGACAGGTGTATAGAATTTATAGTAGTTACATTAATTAAAACTTGCCTTTTTAGCCCCTCTCATTGGAAGAGTTAATGGCCAAACGTGAACAAGAGGAAAAAGCACAATTAAAAGTAATTAGAATTAATAATAGTATAATTGTTATATGAAGATTTTATTAGCCCGTGTTTCTGAGTAAGAAAGAGAGAGAAGAATTAGCTATCAAAAAGAGACAAGAAGAAGTCAATAATCAACGCAAACGTATGGAAGAAGAGAGACAACGAAGACAGCATTATATGCAGGAAGCTTCAGGTTTAATTTTATAATGTAAGCTACTTCTGTTTATAGATATTATTTAGGTCATATGGGACGATCGCGTGATCTAGATGATAAAGTTTGTTAACTAATAATAAATTAATTATAAAACATAATTATAGGATAGAGAAAAAAGACAGAAGGAGAGAGAAGAGACATTAGCTACTAAAGATAAAGACCGGGAGATTGAGACTATTAAAGTAGGTGTGGTTATTACTTAATAACTAATGCTCTCTTTTGTCAGGCTAGATATCTTGGGGCAGAGAAGAAGAGACGAAAAGTGAGAAGACTCACTGATCGTAAATTTGTCTTTGACTGGGATACTGGCGAAGACACATCTAATGATTTCAATCCTTTGTAAGTGCTAATATCTCATATGACAATCATGTATTCTGTAAATTAGATATAAGAATAGACATCAGTTACAGTTCTATGGTCGTGGACACGTAGCTGGGATTGATATTAAGGTGTGTTTTTAGCATGAACAAAATTAATGATGACAGTTAACATGAATAGTTATATACAAAACTTGTTGTAACTGACCAATCAAATTGTTTGATTAGATTTAATAATAACAAATAATACTTCGTTATTTATTTGACACAGGCTCAAAAAAAGGAACAGTCAAAATTTTATTCTAATTTAGTGGAAAGTAGAAGAACTGAAGATGAAAAGAGAAGAGCTGAGTCAGTATATCTTAGTATATTTTAGTATATGTCTCTTACATACCTCACAACTATATTCTTGTATATTCTTGCATATTTTTGATGTCTAGGGAGTTGGAAGATGAGAAGAAACAAAAAGAAAACAGACAAAAATGGGATGAACGTCACTGGACTGAAAAGACTCTCAAGGAGATGACGGAGAGAGATTGGAGAATATTCCGTGAAGACTACAACATTACTACTAAAGGCGGACGCATTCCTCCACCCATTAGATACTGGGTTGAAGCTGGCTTACCTGATGAGATTGCCAAAGTCATCCAAGGACTTGGCTATGCTGATCCTACTGCTATCCAACGACAAGCTATTCCTATAGGTTTACAAAATCGTGACATTATTGGAATAGCTGAAACAGGTAGCGGAAAGACAGCAGCTTTCGTAATACCTCTTCTTGTATGGGTCACTGGTTTGCCAAAAATTGTTAGGTAATGTCTTAGTTCTGCCCACTTTTAATAATGTGTAACTTCCTCTAGAGAATCCGAAACTGATCAAGGACCTTACGCTATTATTCTGGCTCCAACACGTGAACTGGCACAACAGATTGAAGAGGAGACAATGAAATTTGCTCAACCCCTTGGTGTTCGAACTGTCTCGTTAGTTGGAGGATTGTCCCGTGAGGAACAAGGTTTTCAATTGAGGTTAGGTTGTGAGATAGTTATCGCAACACCAGGCCGTCTTATCGATGTACTAGAAAATAGATATCTTGTCTTAGCTCAGTGTACCTATGTTGTGTTAGATGAAGCTGACCGCATGATTGATCTTGGTTTTGAACCAGAAGTGCAGAAAATATTAGAATATTTACCAGTTTCTAACATGAAGCCCGACACTGAAGATGCAGAAGATCCAGAGAAGATGTTAGCCGGAATGAACTCGTCACGTCATCGTTATCGTCAGACAGTCATGTTTACAGCCACTATGCCTGCAGCTGTGGAACGTCTAGCGCGATCCTATTTACGTCGACCAGCTGTAGTCTACATTGGGTCTATTGGTAAACCCACAGAGAGAGTAGAGCAGATTGTCTATATGGTCTCAGAAACTGAGAAGAGAAAGAAATTGTTGCAAATTTTACAAGATGATGTTGATCCTCCTATTATTATATTTGTTAATCAAAAGAAAGGTGCTGATGTGCTGGCCAAGTCACTGGAAAAGATGGGATACCGAGCAACGACTCTTCATGGAGGTCGTAACCAAGAGCAACGTGAATTTGCCCTTGCTAGTCTTAAGAAAGGCGACAAAGATATTCTTGTAGCTACTGATGTAGCTGGAAGAGGAATTGATATTAGGTAAATATGACTGATAATGTTAGTATTAATATTTTATTGTCTTTAGGGACGTATCCATGGTGATTAATTATGATATGGCAAAATCTATAGAGGATTACACGCATCGTATTGGACGAACAGGACGAGCGGGTAAAGCAGGCATGGCTGTTTCATTCCTTACCAAAGACGACACTGCTGTGTACTATGATTTGAAGCAGCTGTTATTAGAGAGTCCTGTGTCAACTTGTCCAACTGAATTAATGAACCACCCAGATGCCCAACACAAACCTGGTACAGTAGTCCAGAAGAAACGGAAAGATGAGACCATTTTTGCCAGTTGAGTCAGTCCTGATGAATCTATTCTTTACAAGTTAAACTTTAAATTTAATAAAGTGGTAAAAAGGGGGGTAGGTATAAGTCATTAATTGTAAATTATAACACGTATATTATGATACTGTAGTTGTCTCTGATAATGTGGGTGTGGTCTGTGTTTGTAGCTTTTGAACAATCTCGAATTCTGATTTTTTGAGTCCTAAAAACTCAAGAGCATTGTTGCTAAGAAGTTTCTCCTGTGATAAAATCAATAAATTTAATATAACATAAAAACAACAAACCTTCTTTGACCACTCCCAGTCCTCAATTGACTCAATCAACTTTCCTGGATGATGTTCACCTAATGGGAAAGGATAATCACTTCCCAAAATTACTCTATCCTAGAGAGAGAATACAACATGAACACAAGACAGAGAGAACCAGTATTACCTCTCCTATGATATCTACAAGGTACTTCAATGCTGTTTCATCATGAACCAACGAATCAGTATATATTTGTCCTAAGTATTTTCTATCAACCAAAACTATGCCATTCTTTTTGTAACAATAGTCTAACACACCTTGGATTGACATTGTTCTCAGTAGCACAAAGGTCTGGTCGTACATTGAATCCATGTTCCACTCTACCAATGAGATACGGAAAGGCTCCGCCCCCATGAGCAAAACATATCTTTAAGTTGGGATGTTGTTCTAGTACTCCTCCAAATATAATGGAGCAAATGGCTGCAGCTGTTTCAGATGGCATACCTGAAAAACAAAGAAAGACCAGTTATTATAAATGTGTTGTCATTGTACTTACCAACCAACCATGGCAACCAAAACTTTTTCATTCTACCATCAATTTGCATGTCCCAAGGATGGACAAATATAGCAGCATTTAACTCTTCAGCTGCCTAGAGAGAGGGAGAGAGATCATCTCATAACATACTAATATTCCTATTTGAACTTACTGAAAATACACATTGCAGTTCTGGTGCATCTAGATTCCATTCGTTAATATGTGAGCCAATTTGAACCCCTGAAAATCCCAATTCCTAGAATAACACAACCAATGACTATCACAACGGTCTCCATAAAACATATTAACCACAACTATGGGAGATGTTGTTACAAGATCACTTACTTTAATACAACGATGTAATTCTTGTACAGCTAGATCAGGTGCCTAAAGAGAAGTGTTCTCATGTTAAGACCATATTAGGAAATAGATTGTACACAAAACAATTATATACCTACCTGCATAGGTAATGTTCCTAGACCAACAAATCTCTTAGGATATTTAGCCACTGTACGAGCCAAATCATCATTGAGTATTTTACAAAGATCCAATGTATCCTCCTTCTTTGCCTGTACAATAACAATTTTATCAGTAACCATATAACAGACTCCTTTAATTAATTACTAATAGACAATGAACTTGATACTTTGAACCCTTATCCCTAACTTTAATGGCATGCAAACTTTACTATAGACTGCACAGTATATATCTCTGTGTGTGTATGGATTACTTACCCAGTAACTAAACATTACTGGTACAGTGGACAGAACTTGAACACTCACTCCTAAAATAACAGTGTATTTCTGCTAACAATATAACTTTGTCTACCTGTACGATCCATATCTTTAATGCGAGCTTCTGGTGACCAACAGTTTTCGTCAATGACACGAAATAGTTGGCCATCTTTCATCATACGAGCTTTTCCTTGACAATGATGATGAAGTTGGATCCACCCACCATAACCATATCTCTATAGAAACAATATCGACGCACTAAAGCTGATAGTTTAGGCTTACCTCTTTCAGATCTGGCCATCTTTCAGGTAAGATGTGATTGTGGATGTCTATTTTCATCGGGAAAGCCATCTTTTGTTGAACAATAGTTCTACACAATTGAAATCATCAGTCATCCCATTTCGTCGTCCACGTGACCATCGCAGCCTTTTACACCCACGCAAGGAAATGCTACATTAATTTTCTTAAAATCTTTTAAGTCTTAAAATAATGTTTGTTCTTCACTTTAATTTTGTGTTCATTCACATTACTTGATATATCTTCTCCCAATGGCCACCTGTCAAAAATAAAATAAACCATTGACTTAAAATTACAATACCTTTGTCTGAAATTCAATGAAGACAGTGGATTAATTAGATTAGGTTGTTCAGCATTGAGATGTTCAACTCCAGCCCTATAATGTACCACATAAAGTCGTAATGTTTTCATTTACTTACCAAGCTATCATAACTCCATTGTCAGTACAAAGATTTGGAGGTGGACAATACAGGTCATAATTGTATCTTAGGACAAGGTCTTCCAACTTTTCTCGTATATATAAATTGCTAGCCACACCTCCAGAAACAACCTATAATTTACATATATCCAAGGTTTACTAGTAAAATACATACTAAATGAGATAGGTGTGGCCAGTAATGTTGACAATATAGAATAGCTCGTTCAGTACGTGTGAGAAGATGATGGCAGACGGCATGTTGAAATGATGCAGCAATATCTTCACAATGAGGTAGAGGGACAGTTGGATCAGTAACTTCAGTCTTTTCTATTTGTTCAATGATTCTTCTCACAGCAGTTTTTAGACCAGCAAATGAAAAGCAACAATCTAGTCTATGGTAGATGACATCACATGACATCCATAATGTCAATATTTAACATACTTTCTTGCCATAATATGTGGTAGAGGAAAACAAGACAAATTACCTTGCTTTGCAACAGCTTCGATAGCCCCACCCCCAGACAGCCCAGCTCCCAATGGATGACAATGGAGTCTTAAAGATCGTGAGACTTTATCAAAGGCCTCTCCTGGAGAATCGTCTAATGTTTGTCCAAGTCTAAGAAACTTTCCAACATTTTCACACACTGCTAGAATACAATGACCTCCAGAGACTAATAAAACCAAGAATGGAAAAGTGATTGGATAGAGAAGACGAGCTGTTAATGCATGTGCCTCCATGTGATGTACTGGAATAACTGGCTTTCTACAAAATACAATATATCATTAGTTTCCTAGTTACATAATACACTATACTATTGGTTTCCTAGTTACATAATACACTATACCATTTGTTTACTAGTTACATAATACACTATACTATTTGTTTACTAGTTACATAATACACTATACTATTTGTTTACTAGTTACATAATACACTATACTATTGGTTTCCTAGTTACATAATACAATATACTAGTGGTTTCCTAGTTACATAATACAATATACTAGTGGTTGGTTTCCTAGTTACATAATACAATATACTAGTGGTTTCCTAGTTACATAATACAATATATTAGTGGTTTACTAGTTACATAATACAATATATTAGTGGTTTCCTAGTTACATAATACAATATACTAGTGGTTTCCTAGTTACATAATACAATATATTAGTGGTTTCCTAGTTACATAATACAATATACTAGTGATTGGTTTCCTAGTTACATAATACAATATATTAGTGGTTTCCTAGTTACATAACACAATATTATATTAGTTGTTTACTAGTTACATAACAATGTGTACATTGATTATGTCACTTACTGTTCCCTCTTAATTAATTGTTTAACAAAGTCTACCCCTGCATGAAGACATGGTGGTAATCCTGGTCCAACTGTTACAGCAATAGCTTTAATATCCTAAATCATCACATAAAGAATATTATTATCAACATTACATCTCTACTTTAATGTCAATTTTAGATTGATATAATGCCTCATTTGTGACATCATTCAAATGTTTACGATGTAAGTCACCAGCAACTGAGGGAACCACACCTCCTGTACTGACTAACATATATTATATTATTATATTCAACATCATACTAACAGTAGATGCCATGGCAATTGAGAGTGCCTGCTATCAGCTAGGATGGAACCTCGACTAGAGACCACACCCACTCCTGTGTCATCACAGCTACTTTCTATACCCAATATAATGAATTCATTTGATGAAAGACTTGCGTTAGCCCTTCGGAAAATAAGTTGGAAAAGTGGTCTTGCTGAAAACTTCATTTGATAGTATACGGAGCAAATTTTAATTAATTGTTTTCCCCATTGCATTTTGTCTACAAATTTCAGATTGTTTCCGTTTATTTTCGTAAACTATCATCACGTACGGCAACATGGACAACTTAGCTGTCCCTCCAATAGTTATGATGGCTCTAAAAAAAGCCAAGTTGACGACTTTACAAAACATTTTAGAGTATTCCAACAATGATCTTGTTCGTATGACTGGTTTAAAAGAAACCCAAGTCCAGGGACTCGTTGAGATAGCATCAGAAGCTGCTCTCTCACACACTAGTTCATGTGCCGCATGGGATCTTTACCAAAGAGAACAGACCCAACCCAATTGGAACAGACTAAGCCTAGGATGTCCTTTACTTGATCAATACTTACATGGAGGTTTACTGCCAAAGACACTTGTCGAAATAGCTGGGACTAGTGCCGCTGGTAAAACACAGCTCTGCCTCCAACTAGCTTTGACAGTTCAGTTGCCATGGCAACATGGAGGTTACAAAGGAAAAGCTGTATACATTAGCACAGAAGGACCACTTCCTAGTGGGCGTTTAAAACAGCTGGCAGAGTTCTTAATTTCCAAATACCCTGATGTAAATGTCCAACAGCTGATGAATGGAGTATTTGTACAACATACAGCAACTGTACAATCTCTTATTATAATGTTGCAACATGAGCTATCATCATTGTTAAAACAATACAATGATATTAAGTTAATTGTCATTGATTCATTGGCTGCACTGTTTAGAGTTGAATATTCAGTTAACGAAGTCATTCCTCGAACTGATAACTTGAAGACAATAATTACATGTTTACATGACCTTTTACATCATTATGATGTCATTATTATTTGTACCAATCAAATGACAGCTGATGTAACTAGTAACTCAGTCCGTCCATCTCTTGGTTTGTATTGGAGTAACATGATTCAAATGAGACTAGTATTACTGAGAGAGGAAGGAGTTAATAATGAAGAGGAGTTTCATGCTGACTCTAATCCTATACCTCGCTGTCTCAGAGTTGAACTAGCACCTCATTTACCATATATGGTCGTACATTATTATATTGATCTTGATGGAGTTCATGGTCTAGATGATATTGAGCCGCACTTTCTTGATATTCAAGATTAGATAAGGTAAGTATTATTATTAACAACTATGATATTTTAATTATTATTTGGATTTTTTATTGTTTACATAATAACACACTATTAATTAGCAATTAAGTAACATTAAAAAATATTATCAGGAGTATGTTTTATCCTTTTTGATTTAGTAAATGCAAAATAAAAAATAAATGTCATCATGGACACCTTCCTATAACCACACCCACTAAATTGCAAAGCATCGTTTCTTGCATGAACTTTGGCCTATACTAATACTAGTGTTCTCTCACATATGATCACCGGGATCTAAAAATGACCAAACTATAATTATATATAATGACTAAAACTTTAAGGACCAAGAATAAAACTAGTCCCATTTAAACAAACTAGAACAATACTACTAATTAGTAATTACAAACCACTTCTGAGTCTGCATTTTTGCAAACAACTTAACCAACAGAGGCTAAAATAATCCATATCACTTCCAACTCAAAAGTATTATATACATTGAATAAATAGCTATGAAATTATAAAAAACTGATTGTGATATTAATACCTATTAAAAGAGCAGTTATAAATAATCATAAATATTTGTTTTTATTGAGTTGGTAATTGACTGGTTAACAATTCTTCTGTGGATGGATCAAGAAAATCAACAATATGAACAGTGGGTAAAATATTATCCTTTTTCCTCTTTAAATGCTTAGCTAGTGAGTAGCCTTCTCGAGCAACAACACAATCTTCTTTTGAGAGATGCATTACAGCACAAACATCATTCCGGCCATCACCAACGTAGACAACACGCGAGTACTGACTTTGAGAGACAATCTGCTCTATTATCGTCCCTTTGCACATATTGGGATTATGATGACATCGTAAACAAGAATGCGAGTGATAAGGAGCTACTGTTAGCTGACCATTGGCATCAAAAGTGGCTGGATTTGTATGAATAGTTTTGACAACATCTATCAATTTGTGTTGTTCAAGTATTGTCTTAATAGACACCATGTTTGCATCAGAAATAACAACGACATCAACTGAAGGATATTGCCTTATTTTTTCAAGTGTTTTTCTCATGCTTTCCAGAAGTTTTAATTCGTTTAACTTTTGAAGTACGTCCTCCTGACCACACCCATGTTGGAATTGTATTTTCATTACGTAGTTCATCAGATCTATCCAATACGGAAATTTTTGTCTCAGTTCGTCCATTCTAGAGGCTAAGTTAAGATGAGGTACAATAGTCATTAGTGATACATCAGAGTTCTCGTCGATCAAAGAGTGGTCGAAATCAAAAGCAAACAAAACTGATTTCTGTGATTTAGTATCATCTTGAATTGTAGCCATTACGCCGAATTGCTGTCTTACGAAACTCAGGACAATAAAGGGTTAATATTTCGTTGCCATGGTGACCATAACACACTGAGATTATGACTGCTTCTGTAGTTTCTTATGGACGAAGGAAAGGGACCCCTCGCTCACAAGGTAAGCCTTTACTACCTTTATACTTTTGATAATGTGTATTTTGTATTCTATTAGAGTCTGGTCTACTCTTAGGTGACAAAGTTCCAGCCAATCAAGTGAGCAAATGACAATGACTTGAAATAGTACTACATCTCTTAAAGGTGGCTATCCTGACAAGCAAAGACTGGAGTAGACTACAGCAGCAGTTATCAGGAGTGGACTGGCAAAAGGAAGCTGCTCGAAGAAGGTGCATTGATCGAGAAGAGAAACACCAAAAATCACTAGATACAGTAAAGCACTGGGAGAATACAATAGAAGTGAGTCAATAATATATATATATATATCAATTAATTATACTGCTAATAACAGGGACAAAGACTTAAACGTCTTGAGGCAAGAAAAATCAAGCAACAAAAAGAAGAGGTATGTCCTAACTATCAATTACTTATATTAATTTGAAAACCTTTGTAGGAGGCACGACAACGTATTGATGAAGAGGAAGCTAAATTTCAAGCAGCAAGAAGGAAAGCAGCAATAGATAAAGCCAAGACTATGATATATTATCGTACAGACAAAGTGAAAGAGTTCCATGTAAGTTAACCCTATTGTTTAATGTACTAATTGCACTGTGGTATCGTCAACAGAGTGCACTACAGTTGTCTGAAGTATTGAGAGAACGTGAGGCTCAGATAGCATTTAAGAACAAAAGAGATGAGTTATACAAGAAGCAGGATGAAGCATATGCTCGTTACCAGGAAGAGGAAAGGGAAAAAGGCAAAATGGCTGACATGCAATCTGCAGAAGAAAGGAATCGAGCTAAAGCTGAAGTAGCTAAATTCCAGTTAACACAGTTAGTTGTATTCTGTGATATGGGGAGGTTAGTATTATATACAGGATGGGTGAATCTATTGCTGCTAAACAACTGGAGAGGCAACAACAGCTTCAAGAGCAGGCAGCCATTGATAAAGAGGTGGAAATGTGGAAAGAAAAGGAGGAAGCAAAGGAGAGGAAAAAGGAAGAAGATAAGAAAATATTGCGTTCTGAACTTGATCAGTTGTTGGAAGACAATAAAATTTCTACTGCTCGTTTTGAAGAGCAAGAAAAGGGTGAAGATGAGGAAAGACAGATCTTTGCAGCTGCCAAAAAGGTTCTATCTTATTAACTTATGTAACTTACATATTTATTGCATTATCTGTCACAGAATATGATGAAGATGAGAAAAACTAAAGAAAAAGAAATCTTTAAGTAAGATTTTGAGGCTGTCAACTAGTACATTAGATGTTTTGTTTGTATATAAAGGGAGTTTCAAGAGCATCAAGACAAAATGACAACTTACATTCATGGTCTTCTCAAACAGGTATGCAATGATAGTGTTGTGAATAACATAGTCTCTGTGTTACATAGAAAGTTAGCAATGAAGATGAATGTATTGCTAAAGCTGTAGCTGAACAAGAAGCCAAAAAAGCAGTAAGTTGTGTAATTGAATGTGCAAGTAAATGTTAATGGTCCTCTTGTTGCTAGCAAGCGGAAAAAGAAAAGGCTGAAAAGTATATCAAAACTATGAAGGAAATACATGAGCACCGTAAACAAATGGTACTTTTTATTTGTAACAATACTTCAACTCTCTCTCTAACTCTCTCTCTCTAGATGGCAGAGCAACAAGCTAAGGAAATTGAACGAAAAAAGTTAGATCAAGAACTGTTACGTCAACGAATTGCTCAAGATCAAAAGTTTTATGCAAATGAAATGCAAAAGCAGAAGAAAGGAACTTGTGAAGCACAAGATATGCAAAGATTTCACAAAGCTCAAATGGCAAGCATATATACTACTATATTAGACTCATCTTGAAATTACTGCCTAGGTTGAGAGAATTGAGAGAGATAAAGCAGATAAAATGGATGAGGAAAGTTATTGCAAACAGAATATGGATTTACTGAATGTAGAAGAGGACCAGTTTCAACAATATGCTGATCAAGTTATTAAAGAAGCTAAATCAAGAGGTGCTCCTTTATATCCACTTAAAGTGGCATCTAAGAAAGGATCTGGTCAGTCAAATACACATTATAAATTGAGTATATGATTTAATGCTATGTATTCCATTAGGTGGTGGACATGGTCGTGTCTTCTCAGGTAAAGGTGGGGTTCGTCCAAGTTATCTAGCGTGTGATACTACTGCTGTTGAACTTCCAGCTTACACTTCTAAACAATTACCTGTATCTTGGCGTCCACGTAACACTCAAAAAAGAATGGGATTTACTTGGTAGATATTGCTAGATTATAAATTATGTATATATAATATATTATTAATAACATATAAATAATAGAAAGAAAAAATACTTGTTTACATTAAGTGTGTCCAAATGACTAGACCTTACTCAACACTATGACGTGTCTACTTATTATGCAGGATTCCAGTGAATAAATAAACTAAATTACTGAGTAAATTAGTCTTGGCTCCAGACTTATTACACTCAATGGTTATTTATTGTCATAGGGGAGTTTATGTAAACGCTTTGGGGGTCAAGAATTTAAAATAAATACGTGTTTTAATAACTTATGAATTTAATTAGCGTATTCTTCCGCATATCTTCCGTTGTGCAACGCCCTGCCCACGAATATTGAAGTGACAGGTATCAATTAGTCTCGGGGCTAGCTAGCCTCCATCTATCTTGAAACTATGTCGAAAGGTAAAGGAAAAGGTGATCTACCAGTTCACAAAGTCATTATGGTTGGCCCTGGGGGAGTAGGGAAGTCAGCCTTGACTTTACAGTTCATGTATTCAGAGGTAAGGCTCTCCAGGAAGTTTAATAGCCATATATATTCGTTGTCTTCTTAGTTTGTGGAGAACTATGAACCTACAAAGGCAGACAACTATAGAAAGAAGACGACAGTATCTGGTCAAGAGTGTCAAATCGATATTCTTGACACAGCAGGACAAGAAGACTATGCTGTCATCCGTGATAATTACTTTCGTACAGGAGAAGGATTTATATGTGTCTTCTCTGTTACAGAGAGAGAAACATTTGATGGAATGAAAGATTTCCGTGAGCAAATTCTTCGCGTCAAAGTAGATGACCAAGTCCCAATTATTTTAGTGGGTAATAAAATAGACTTACACGATCAACGTGTTATTAGCGCAGATGAAGCTAAGGCATTAGCTCACTCTTGGGGTGTACAATATGAAGAAACATCGGCAAAGACCCGTTTTAATGTTGACAAAGTGTATTTTGATTTGGTACTACAAATCAAAGATAGAAAAGATGCTGCTAGTGGTCCTAATCAGAAGAAAAAGAAGAAAAAGAAAGGAAAATGTACCATCTTGTGAATAATCTGTTAATCCACATATTAATTAATTCAGTTCTGCCTTGGATATTTTCAATTACCTTTGTAGTTTTTATTGTAATAATTATGTAATTAGGACAGCTGCTACTATAAAATATTATAATTCACTCATTGAATGGAATGTGTTTGTGCTCTTAATTGATAACCCTACAGTTATAATGTTACAAATTATCTCACTTGAATTTAATAATTATTGTTGTCTAATAAATTTTGAGTGCCAACAACTCCAGCTGGACAATTTAAAGATTTAAACAAAATAACACACCTAATGTTTGTTTTTACTATGCAACAAAAGTCAATACTGTCTACAGTATATTATCATATACTTTACAAATCACTCAACTTGAAAAAAAGGGTTGAAATTCATTAGAGAGCAGTACGTATTTTTACTAATAGTATATTCCACTCTTATATGTGTGTGTGTGTGTGTATATATTTTGTATTAAATAGAATTAACACTCTGTCATTCTTGTTGGAGGACGAGGGCAGAAATCAGTCAATTTGCATGGTAAACGGTCTGCAGTTTCATAATAGTGCTGCAAGATTTCAGGGACTGATTTAAAAGCAGGACCGTCGTCTATGCGATAAATTATTTGATTATCAGGGCCTTCATACTATAAAAATAGACAAGTCAAAACAATATTTTATCGCATACTTTCTCTGTGACTTACTGGCATGATTTGAAAGTTCTTTGGGACAGATTTTGCAAACATTGTTAAAACAAATGAATTTGGTACTGATGAGCTGTCTCGTACTAAAAATACTCTGTAAAGATAAAAAGAGTGACTCATTTCCTGTTTGTAGCTGAAGTGTCTTGAAAATGTATTAATACAGGAAGTGAACTTACCCATCTCTAGCTCCTGACTGTTCTAGTCTGCGGATAGCTTCCTCTCTAGGTATAGATCCATGATACCAAGGATACTGAGAAAGGGAGTCTAAGGGTGGAGCTTCATTTTCATCGACTGGCGGAACCACAGGAGGCATAGGATGTTCAAATGATGATTGTTGTTGGGGAGATGGTTTAGGCGCAGGTTTAGGAGGAGGCTTGGGACCTGGTTTTTGCGCTGGTTTAGGTGGAACATGTGGTGTTGGTGTTTCCTGGTCGTCATGATCAATTTCATCTTCATGAGTCACTTGTTTGAACATCATTCCTTGAGCCTCTTTAGCTTCTTTTTCTCGCTGGTACTCCTCTCTTTTTTTATCAAGATGTTTCTCCAGTCTCATTCCTGAAAGAGAGTAGGCACGTTGTTCAGCACTTGCACCAGACGTCTGTGTTTCAGCATCCTCCAATTTAAACTGCTTAATATGCGCTTTGTAATAGTTGTCGTAAAGGGTGTGGCCATATTTAGCTAGACGACAGCCAGCAAACCAAGAGATAAACTCATCTTCAGATTCAGCACACAATACTTTGATGTCCTTAGCTCCTGGAACCATTTGTTCTGGTTTGGGCTAAAAATAAATTCATTATAAATGAATAGTTTTTCTTTAATTTGATAACTAACCCTCAAACCAAAGCAGAAGTCAGTAGGTGCTTTCAACATTTTCTTGAAGTTCATACCACGATACAAATCATAGTCTTCGAACTGTACAAGCATTTGGAGGTTCCTTGCCGTCTGTCAAAACACATGATAACATCATGACATCATGATACTGAGATCCCTGCCTACCTTGGCCTTTCCTTTTAGAGTCTGGTATAGCCCTGATGCACGTAAGATTACATAAATCTTCTTCCATTTGTTTTTGTAGCCATCTTTGAGATGAAGAAAACCCTCAATTTCAGGAACACGAAGAGCTGATGTGAAATACTCTTGTACAAGAATCTTACGAGCTTTATCAGTACGGTCCTTGCTATCTTTCCCAATCATAGTACTTGTCAACAATGCAGGAAAGTATTTCTACAACAGAAAGACATGTATATTAGTTTGTAAGTTGTAACTAGTGTACTGATCTAGTTAAAGGAAATCTCATAACACATAAACCACTGTGTTAATTTATATGTACATAAATTGAACTTGTGGTCAGATCACACATAAATATTAACACATACCACCGACTAAATTATGTGTAATAATAACACATTGTATTATTTATAATGACAATGGCATTAAAAGAATGTTAACAATAACTCACTATAGGATCTGTGAATATTTCGTATTTCAAATCATTTCTACGAAAGAGAAATTGATTGTTAGAGTCACGTGCCCAATGTGTGTAAATTTCCTCTACAAATTCATGATCTTCTAACTCGCGTTCTAAAAAATATGTATCTTTTTAGAGACAAGACTCAGTGACAATGACATCTTACCCAGTCCAACATCTCCTAGTCGTTCTATTATTGTCCAGTTAGGGGACTCCTCAAAGTGGTTCTTTGTTACCAACAGATAACAAACCACAGCTGATGTCATACCTTCTTCTACCACAACAGTCTTATTAGAGCCATCATTATTAAACACCTTTATAGCAACTTTACGCTTGCTAGCTAGTTTCATCTTTTCAAGAGCTATCTTCATTTTTTCCTCTTTCATTTTTGTAGCTACCTCTTCCTCAGAGAGTTGAGAATTTGATCTTAATTCTTCCTCTCTGGCCTCCAAACGTCTATCTACTTCCACTTTGGTAATCTCTTCACTTGCTCCAGTCAATTTTGGCTCATGAACAGGTGTTATATGAGGGGATTGAGGTCCACCTAGACAGTGATGACATAATCATAATATCATAATAGAATATGAACTAATATGGTCATATATTAGACAATCTATTTGGTTAATGCATCCTTACAGAGTACTTGTGTGCATATGATTCTGTTCAACAACAACAAATATTACAACTCTGTGTCATATTAGCTAAAACAAGATAGATTGTAGGCCAGATGCTCATAAGTATTGAAAAGTTGAATAATATACTCCAGTGTGTTGGTGGTATGTAATTAAGAGGTTTAGTAACAACATTGTGAATAGTATCACGTTTAACTTATCACTTCACCTTCTCCTGGTGGTGGGGGCATATCAAAATCAGGTTTTCCATCTGTGACATTAGTTTGTTCTCTCTGAATGGCAGGGCTACTTTCGGGTGGAGGGTTTAAGGGAGGAGGAATAGACTTCGTCTAGCATTAGAACAGATACAAATACTAAGTTCTCATAATATTAACACTTACAGGAGGTGGAACGATACCGTTCGATTTTGGGAGGGTAGGAGGAGGGTGTTGGTGCTGGTGATAAGGCAAAGGAGGTGGTTGCTGCTGCTCTACAGCAGATTGATGGGGATGTCGAGTAGGTGACACAAGTTGTATTGGGTTAGTTGGCATTTGAGTAGCTGCCATTTCTTGCATAGGATCAAACTCACAAAGATCTGTTAACAATGCATCTAAATCGGTATCCTTAAGACTCGCCTCTGGATTAAAACCCTGAGAAAATATCATTTAAAATGACTAAAATTATTTGTTACAATCGTTACCTGTATTGGTTTTTTCTCCTCCTTTTAAAAGAGAAATAAAAAAAATGCAAGGTAAGCACATATAATTATAAGAATATAACATACTCTTTGTAAACTGTTATAGGGTGTACCACCACCCAAGGGAGTACTACTCCCAGAAGAGGACCCTGATGCTGTACCAACAGTTGTTGGGACTCCAGGGATAGTACTTCTCTAAAAGGAACAGATTAAGTAACAGTAATGGTAGTGAGTGTCAACTTACTCTTGACAGTGAACCTGAATCAAGAAGAGCTGGGTTAGTGTTAGGTATTGATGCACTCCGTCCTGTGGGCTAGAGAGAGAGAGAGAGAGAGAAGCATATGTTTATTGTTTTTAGAAGTCAAACAATAAAAAGAACAATTCGTGTTGTCTAGTCTAAACAGCTCACCACAGCAAGTGACTCAAGATCTGCTATAGCAGATGTAAGATCACCCAATAATGCATCAAAATCATCTCCGAAATCAACTCCACCCCCAGTCTTACTAGTTCCACCTGATACTCCTTTGGATTTGCTAAGAATTGCTTGACGATGGCTAGGATTAATGACTGCCATGCGATTGAGGGCACTTTCTGACAAGTTCCTAAAATGGTTCAAATTCTCGTATAACAAACCATCATTGAAAAAAAACACAAAAACATCTTATCTAAACATTTGGGTGGTTTCTTTATCAACACACAACCACACACAAACACGAAATCTTTCATCATGATGACTATTGACTAACCCTAGAGCTGCCACACTTGTGAATCCATTCTGTATAAATATAGGATGATAGTGCTCGCACCCCAAGTCTTTCAACCACTGCCGTACATCTTCTGCCATAACTGGAGTAGAGAGAGAGAGTGTGTTTCAAATAGAGACAACTGTTTTCGCACTTTGCGGGAAGGGGCTATTATTGAGATGTGATCTTGTTCAAGTTAATATGGGGTACGAATTAATTCGGAAGGGGTCTGGTATGGACTATGAATATACTTATCTAAAATTGATGGCTGAAAAGGAGAGATATTTTTCAAATCCTTGGTTAAAGGAAAGCTGTTGCCAATCTAAACAAACCAGAACCAAAGAAGATCCACTAGAAGTTAATTATAAACCATTTTTTTATTATTTCCTCTGCTATTATATCTCCTGTACAATAGATATTATATCATCTTAGATCACAAATTATAGCTGTTATTGATAAGGAACTACCTACAGTTGATCAGGAATATGAACATAATAAAGACAACCAATCCATCTATACAGGCTCAGCTGGTAAATCTATCTACTTGTCTTGGTAGCTAGTATTATAATCTATTATCTTTAGGTGCTGCATTTCTGCATTTTCATTTAGCAAACACCATATATAAAACTGACTCAGAACGCAGGCAACATGAGTTATCTCTCTGTCTCAAATTACTAGAACCTTCGTTGATTCATTTAAAAACTCATCGAATCACATTCCTATGTGGAGCAGCAGGTCCTTTAGCATTAGCAGCTGTTGTCTACTTACAATTAGGCCAACAGACAAATGCATCAACTTGTATTGAAAAGCTTAAAACTTTACATAGAGACCATACCAAAAGTAAATACTTACCTAGCGAGTTACTTTATGGTCACACTGGTTATCTCTACGCTTTGTTATTTGTTAATGCTTTTAATCCTGGAAGCATTGAAAACAGCCTAATAGAAGAGGTAGAGCTGACATTTAATGACAAAAGTGTTTTAGCTACATTTATTGCAGATCTGTTCGTTGATACTATGTACTGGTCAAGCTGGTAGTGAGCCTCGTATATCATCACCATTGATGTATACTTGGCATGACAAACATTACTTAGGTGCTGCTCACGGTGTAGCTGGTATAATGACTGTCTTATTACAGGTATTTAGAGTGTAAATATAGTTATAATTCTAGTTTCCATTATAGGCAATACAGTATGATGTCGTGTCCCATCATCTTGATATGATACGTGCTACTGTTGACTACCTCCTTTCATTGCAGCTACCATCGGGTAATTTTCCTTCCAGTTTAGAGTCTATTTCGAAAGATAGACTGGTACAATGGTGTCATGGTGCTCCGGGATTTGTACATGTCTTTGCATTAGCTCATAGAGTAAGTAAGACATCTGTTCTATATCATAGGAAGTTGTAGGGTGTGCAATCAGGCGTGATCCTGGCTTTGCCACCTGCAATGGTCTCTTTATGCTTTCAGTTACAGTGGTTTTATAGGTATTTGGTGATAGTAAATATCTTGTAGCTGCTGAACAATGCGGAGATGTTGTCTGGCAACGAGGATTGTTATTAAAGGGATATGGTTTATGTCACGGTGTGGCTGGAAATGGATACGTATTTCTACAGTTATATCGGCTTACTGGTCATGGCTATCATCTTCATCGTGCTATAAAGGTAATGTGTATTAGTACGCACTACAATTTATTTTAAGGTTTGTAGTTTTGTGAGTGGTGTTTAACAAGTAGTGAAAGGCAGTGTTCTGTTGCTGATGCGCCATATTCTTTGTTTGAAGGTACATTATATACAATGTCATGGAATGTGTGTAAAATAGAATGTGTTTTTAGGTTTGGCAGGAAAACTGATTTTTATTGCAGACTTTTGCAATGATATTTTAGTCAGTCGTTTTCCAGCACTAGAATTGCCATCTCTCCAAAATATATAAAATACTTCAAAATTAATTATTATTCATTAATCATTATTGAGTCTTTCTAATTAATGCGCATTGTTGGCGGTAAAACTCAAAAATAAACCACTCTATACAATGGATTTGACAAGACAGCTAATTGCAGCAGCGAAAGTTCAAGACGAATGTCATCTCAATGGAGACAAGTTGAATGACACGATAGCTCTTGTAAAATCGATCAAAGCAGAACATGAACAAAGTAACTGTACAATTCCACATCTTGTGACTTTATTGTTTGCAAACTACTCTAGCATCACTGGTGCCATTGCAAAAAAGTTTAGATGAACTACACACTCAAAGAAAAGTCTTCCAACAATGTATGTGTGTAATATACTAGTTGTAATAGATGATATCTTTATACCAGTTGTAGAGGATGTTGTTAAAATGAGAGAAGAGAAGAACCAGATTGCTGTTGTAGCGGAAGGTACAGATATTATATACAATACAAACTTTAGATAATGCATTTATTTAGCTGAGTCTAAACAATTATCTAATGGAGAAGAGTATATTCAACTTAGAGAAATGTTCCAATTGTGTTGTGGACTTGACTTTAAAATTACAGATGGTCAGTATTTAAGTGGGTGTGGTTTTATGTATGTTCTTATAAATTTAGATAATGCAATTTCATTGACTTTTTCAAATGTTGATCCCAATGACCCTTTGAGACAATTCTCAGTGACTGTTGACCTTAAAAATGATGGTGACTTTACCAGCTCCTCCTTGTGGACATGTAAGTTATTAACCTGTATCAATATTGGCTGTGTATCACATGTGTATATATAGTAGTGAATGCTGAACCAAATATTGAGGAGTTACCCCAACTTATAACACAACTTAACAAAACTAACAATTTTCACATGTTTTGTGAACAATTGAGAAAGTTATTTCAACAGCTGTGTACTTTACAATAAAATGTACCTAATGTTTATGGTAACATTTATTTTAAATCCTAAATATACACTAATAATGAAATATCAAAAATCAAAACAGCAACAACAAATAAAGTTATTATTATCAAAATTATAGTATTTTTTATATCTTCTCGTAACTTCCACGCTTATAGCAAGGACTGATAGTAAACATACAACCATCCTATAATATGTATCACATGACAATCACATGATAAGAAGACTACCTTGATAAGAAAAGGCAAAGCCTTCCAGAATCCTAAATTTGGAATAATTTCCACACCACGTGCACCTTTGACAAAATACATGATGAGAGCTCCCACAATGAAATAAATGATAAGAGCAACCATAGCACTTAATAGAGAGAAAATAGAGTAAATGAAATCCATTATAGAACTTGAAACACTTACAGAAGTATTAGTGTTAGTCCAATAGCACCAACAATGTTACCTGAAGAGGTTTTTATCTGAAGATTAAAATACTAGAAAAGAACATTAAATAGTGTAAATGTGTTATTAATAACATACAAATGTGTTAGCATTTGTGTCTTCATGATCATAGCTAAGTTGAGTTGAACTAAAATGATCACTTTCCTTTATAGTAATTTGACTTTGTCTGTAAATATGATGATCATATTACAATGAGATGAAGAGACATCAGGTTTACCTGTGGGTACCATCACCTGGAGTTATTCCATTAGCAAAACTAACAGTAACAGTAAATGGTTTTGTAGATACCAGAGACCAGTTAAAAGAGTTAATAGAACCAAGATTAAATTGTTTATGTATTGATATTTGACAAATCTAGAAAGATCAAAGAAGGAGCCATTACAAAGTTAGTGATAGTAGGCTCTATGCCAAATGGGAATTAATATACTGAATACAGGACACTAATTTTATTTAAATATTTCCAATTGAAGCACATCATCCCATAACCACTAGTCTGAAAGAGGAGGGGTTACACATAAAGAAAAGAGGGTCACACACATACATATCAAACTAATTCTGCTGTACTTCTAGTAGTCTCATGACAAGCTATGTAAGTATAAAGATTAACTGTTTGTAATACTATTATATTTAATGGCTATTGTGATAAAAGAATACAAACACATATTAATTTATATCTGTATGTGCAATAGAACAAGTTTAGTACAAGTGTCTCTCTATCCAAAGGGACAGTCACATTACAACTTACTGCAGCATCATTAGCTTGGCCACAATCAACAGCTTTACAAGGGTTTATAGAGAAATTGTATTTACCTGCTTCATCAACATTATCAGGTATCAATACTCTGTATTAAACATTATAAATAACAATTAATAATTATCATTGCATGTCCTCACGGAAGTCCCAGCACTTTAGAAAGGTCAACATTTTTTCCTCCACATTTTGCTTTACAAGGATCATTTGTAGTAATCTGACAGCCATCACCAACTGTTAACTGATATAGAATAAGAACACACAGTACAGAGGAGAAAAGGGTAGCCATCTTGATTTATATCAAAATCATGTGATCTGTTCACACCCACTTATTTCATTAGTAATAAACACATAATAACTTTTAATAACTTGTACATTTCTTCATAATAACTTCTACAGTTCCTCATAAGAGTCCTTTCTTTTATAACAAGGACTGATTACAAACAGACATCCATCCTATATTGTAGAACACACAGTAATTATTATATTAATTAATATATTCTTACTTTAATTAGGAATGGTAAATTAAGCCAAAAAAAGACATGAGGAATAATTTCTTTTCCTTGAGCTCCTTTATGATACTTCATTATTAACATACCCACTATAAAATAGGTCACTACACCTATTATAAACCTAAATATATCATAGTATAACACACTATATAATATAATATACTACATATAATACATATATAATACATATATAATACACTATATAATACATATATAATATACTACATATAATATACTACATATAATACACTACATATATAATTATTATACATACATGGCAATCAGTACAACTCCTATGATACCATCAGGTGTAGATGAGTGATGATGTCCTTGTACACAATTTAGTTGTCCAACACAATTCCCCATCACTTGAAATAACTAGTTATAAAGTAAATGTTACATCTTATCATGAAATGTGTGTGTATTATACTCTTACATATAAAGTATTCCCATCATAATTTAAAAATTTAATTTCAGTCTGTTCATTACTGGTTTGATTAAAGACAAACTGAGATTGCCTGAAAAACATTAAAAGATCTTTGGTACTATTGTAAGTAATATACTTACGTAGGGTCTTCATCAACAGGGTCTCCTCCTTGATATATTATTGTGAACTGATAAGGATCAGTATTGACTAAATTCCATATAACAACATGACTATTAACTTCACCACAACTATATATATTCTTATTTTGATCATTATCTGTTAAACAAACCTGTAATTATGTAATCATGTAGTCAGTTTATTATCAGTGAAATATACTTACAGCACTTAGTGTATCATCAGATTCTTTACATTTATGACCACAAAGACTAATATTAAAGTGACCATTGACATTTGAGGCTGTTGATTCAATATGATACCTACATATATATATATACATTATAATATCATTCTAAAGTAACATACGGATATGACACTATAGTTGATATATCAAGTTCTATAGTACTTCCTTTGTATTGACAAGTTGCTTTACAGAAATCACCATCATGTATTTGACAGTTCCCTTCATCAGATTGAGAGTAAACTGTCTTCAATAGAAGAACCAACAATAAGAACACACTATAGACTTGAGACATTGTTCTCTGACCTCACAGTAGATTCTCTGACCTCACAGTAGGTTCTCTGACTACAGTAGATTTCTTTGACTACACTGGTGCCAAGGTGTTATGGATTATCAAAACTTAGTCTTGTGACATAATGATTATAATTACTTCACATATGATACATTACTATGAAAAATAACAACAATAGTCGAGATATAATCAGTGATATTAGAGTGTTCAGAGTTTCTCATAATAGTTGTTTCTTTTATAACAAGGACTGATTACAAACAGACATCCATCCTATATTGTAGAACATACAGTAATTATTATATTAATTAATATATTCTTACTTTAATTAGGAATGGTAAATCAAGCCAAAAAAAGACATGAGGAATAATTTCTTTTCCTTGAGCTCCTTTATGATACTTCATTATTAACATACCCACTATAAAATAGGTCACTACACCTATTATAAACCTAAATATATCATAATATAACACACTATACAATATAATATACTACATATAATACACTATATAATATAATATACAACATATATAATACACTACATAATATAATATACAACATATATAATACACTATATAATATAATACACCACATATAACACACTACATATATAATACACTACATATAATACATATATAATACACTATATAATATAATATACTATATATTATAATTATTATACATACATAACAATAAGTACAAGTCCTATGGTGCCATCAGGTGTAGATGAGTGATGTCTTTCTACACAATTTACTTGTCCAACACATTTTCCCGTCACTTGAAATGACTACAATTGTGTAAAATAACACAGAGTGTGTGTGTGTGTGTGTATTACACTCTTACATATATAGTAACCCCATTGTAATTTGAAAATGTAATATCAGTCTGTTCGTTATTGGTTTGACTAAAGGTAAACTGAGATTGCCTGAAAAAAACATTAGAAGAAGATCTTTAGGACTATTGCAAGTAATATAATTACCTGGGGTTTATTGTATTAACAGGATCACCTCCTTCATATACTATTGTGAACTGATAAGGATCAGTATTGTCTAAATTCCATTTAATAAGATTATTCATTTCACCACAACTAACTATTTTGTTATTTTGATCAGTATCTGTTAAACAAACCTGTAATTATGTAATCATTAATCAGTTTATTATCAGTGAAATATACTTACAGCACTTGGTGTATCATCAGATTCTCTACATTTATAACCACAAAGATTAATATCAAAGTAACCATTGACATTTGAAGCAGTTGATACAATATGATATCTACATATATATATATATACATTATAATATCATTCTAAACTAACATACGGATATGACACTATAGTTGATATATCAAGTTCTATAGTACTTCCTTTGTATTGACAAGTTGCTTTACAGAAATCACCATCATGTATTTGACAGTTCCCTTCATCAGATTGAGAGTAAACTGTCTTCAATAGAAGAACCAACAACAGGAACACACTATAGACTTGAGACATTGTTCTCCAATAAACGATAGGAGGAGTTATTGACTGTCAGTCTTATGACATCAAAGTTGTTTAATTTAAATAATTGATATCCTCTAAGATTATCGGGTACCAGAAACCCATAGCAATGCTTTGGAGAAATGTTTAATTATATTCATAACGTGATTAATATTTGTTATTCAATTGTCAAGAACTTCTAGTTAACAGTGGGAGGAGTTATTGACTGTCAGTGTTGTGACATCATTAGTTTATTAATACTAGTTATTAATTATTAAATTTAAAATATTACCATCTTAAAGTAGTCAAAACAATTAATTTTAAATCAAAAAATCATTACAAAAACCAAAACTCAATAAGATAAGTAATTAACACAACTAGTAATTAAATTAATGTGACTTTGTTTACTGCCTTGATCATTATATAATGTGGAGGTGTTGTAATAATTTATTAGCAAGAACATTAGTTATTAGGATTTGGTCAAGTTATGGAGACAAGGACTTGAGTGTCCTCACTTTAAGAGTGAAGTACTATAAAATAACCATTATTATAATAATGTAAATGTGTTAGTAATAACATACATATGTGTTAGTAGTCATCTCTTCATGATCATAAGTAAGTTGAGTTGAATTAACATCATTACTTTCCTTTATAGTAATTTGACTTTGTCTGTAAATATAATGATCATATTACAATGATATGAAGAGACATCAGGTTTACCTGAAAATGCCATCACCATGAGTTATTCCATTACCAAACCTAAGAGCAACAGTAAATGGTTTTGTAGATACCAGAGACCAGTTAAAAGAGTTAATAGAACCAAGATTAAATTGTTTATTATGTATTGATATTTCACAAACCTGGAATATGATCAAAGAAGGAGCCATTACAAAGTTAGTAACAGTAGGTTTCTCACCAAATGATAATTAATATACTAAGGACAAGACATTAATTCTTAAGGTTAGTAATAAGAGGCTGTACTTCAATAAGAATTAATATACTTAGGACAATAATTCTTTAAATGTTTACAATTGAAGCACATCATCCCATAACCACTAGTCTGAAAGAGGAGGGGTCACACATAAAGAAAGGAAGGTCACACATACATATCAAACTAATTCTGCTGTACTTCTAGTAGTTTCATGACAAGCTATGTAAGTATAAAGATTAACTGTTTGTAATACTATTATATTTAATGGCTATTGTGATAAAAGAATACAAACACATATTAATTTATATCTGTATGTGCAATAGAACAAGTTTAGTACAGGTGTCTCTCTATCCAAAGGGACAGTCACATTATAACTTACTGCAGCAGGGTTATCTGAGTTACAATCAACACCTTTACAAGGGTTTATAGAATAATTGTATTTATTTCCTTGCTCATCAGCAATATTAGCTATCGTGAACCTGTATTAAACATTATAAATAACAATTAATAATTATCACTACATGTTCTCACGGATATTTCAGCATGTGAGAAAGGTCAACATTTTTTCCACCACATTTTGCTTTACAAGGATCGTTTGTAGACTGACAACCATTACCAGCTGTTAACTGAAATAGACTAAGAACACACAGTACAGAGGCGAAAAGGGTAGCCATCTTTTTCAATCATGTGATCTTTACACCCACTCATTTCTTAGATATAATAACTTTTAATAACTTGTATAGTTTTTCATAATAATTGTTTCTTTTATAACAAGGACTGATTACAAACATCCATCCATCCTATATTGTAGAACACGCAGTAATTATTATATTAATTAATATACTCTTACTTTAATTAGGAATGGTAAATTAAGCCAAAAAAGACATGAGGAATAATTTCTTTTCCTTGAGCTCCTTTATGATACTTCATTATTAACATACCCACTATAAAATAGGTCACTACACCTATTATAAACCTAAATATATCATAATATAAGTTCTGTATCTTGTTATGAAATGTGTATATATGTATTTATATAACTGATCTCATCTTGACTTAAAATTCTAGATAGCAAACATCTCCTTATCACTGACTTGTTTAAATATATAATATTCAGTATGTCTTAAATGATGTTTTATTAAGAATAGATCTTTGCTAGTACAACTACTTGTAGTTGGTATCATCACAACAGTTCATATAATATTGTATTGTCTAAATACCTTAATCACAACAGTTCATATAATATATATTGTCATATACCTTAATCATAATTTATTACTTTGGTCAGTATCTTTTAGACAAACATAACTATTATATGATACAATGTTTGCCATATCTATAGAACTTGGGTCCTCATTACACACGACATTTGTAACCATAAAGACTGATATTTAAAGTACCTATTATCATTTTGAGGCTGTTGATATAACATGATACCTGCACATTCAACAGCAACAGGACTGCACTAATAAACTATCATACATACTTCCTAAGACTACACACACACATACATGTACATGTACTGGGAGGAGTCATGGACTATCAGAGTTTAATCTTTTGTTACAAGATCATATTATCAAGTGTATTAAATTTAATACAAAATGTTCTTCATTTTAAGGACTAATATTCATCCTATAGATACAAATAATTGATATAAATATATGTAATAATAAAAGAGAACATACTTACTTGATTTAGTAATAACTAATAACATCATTAAGTTTATCTATTTTATGATGTTCTTCTTGACAATTTACTTGTCCAATACACTGTCCTGACACTTGAAATAACTATAATTATGTAAAATAACACAGTGTATGTGTGTGTGTGTGCGTGTATGTGTGTGTGTGTGTGCATGTGTGTGTGTGTGTATGTGTGCGGGTGTGTGTGCGTGCGGGTGTGTGTATTATACTCTTACATATAAAGTATTCCCATCATTGTAATTTAAAAATTTAATATCATCCTGTTCATTACTGGTTTGATTAAAGACAAAATTAGATTGCCTGAAAAAAAAAACATTAAAAGAAGATCTTTGGCACTATTGCAAGTAATATTCTTACCTCGGGCTTATTCCATCAACAGGGTCTCCTCCTCGATATATTATTGTGAACTGATAAGGATCAATATTTACTAAATTCCATGTAACAAGATGACTATTAACTTCACCACAACTATATATATTGTAATATTGATCAGTATCTGTTAAACAAACCTGTAATTATGTAATCATGTAATCAGTTTATTATCAGTGAAATATACTTACAGCACTTAGTATATCATCAGATTCTCTACATTTATGACCACAAAGATTAATATCAAAGTAACCATTGACATTTGAAGCAGTTGACACAATATGATACCTACATATATATATATATACATTATAATATCATTCTAATCTAACATACGGATATGACACTATAGTTGATATATCAAGTTCTATAGTACTTCCTTTGTATTGACAAGTTGCTTTACAGAAATCACCATCATGTACTTGACAGTTCCCTTCATCAGATTGAGAGTAAACTGTCTTCAATAGAAGAACCAACAACAGGAACACACTATAGACTTGAGACATTGTTCTCCAATCACCCATACTTCCAGAGTAAACGGTGGGAGGAGTTATTGACTCTCAATCTTGTGACATCATCTTCAAATAGTCAGATTTGTGACAGGAGCCTATAGCAATGCTTTTGCGAATGAGAAATATTTAATTATATTCATAGTGTGATTAATATTGTAGTCAAGAGCTTTAAAAGCTTCTAGCTAACTCTTGCTGGAGTGCTTCTTGGTGTAACTTGACTGATGGTGCACATGTAACATGTATCCGATGATGACATCACTATGTGTCATAGAGTTAATAATGTTAGGTTTGGTTTAGGGTTTAGGTGATGTCATCAATATGATGACATCATTTATGTCATTTCATTATGATGTCATCATAGTCAAGTTACACCAAGAACCACCCTCTTGCTGTACCAGAAATTGCACGCTAGTACTCCTTCCTTCTTTACAAGGCTATAAGGCTTTTGTCAGTATTCATGATCATATTTTACATAAAAAAATGAGACAACAATAAACAACAGAACAATACAACTATGTATTTGATTGATGTAATCATTGTATATATAAAGATAATGGTTTGCAATAATGTATCATTGAGAATTATTATACAGAGTTATTAATGTTTGGTCAATTGTCCTCACATTACAAATAATACACTACATATAATTATAATATACTGCATATAATTATAATATACTGCATATGATTATAATACACTACATATAATTATAATACACTACATATAATTATAATACACTACATATAATTATAATATACTGCATGTGATTATAATACACTACGTATAATTATAATACACTATATATAATTATAATATACTGCATATAATTATAATATACTGCATATAATTATAATATACTACATATAATTATAACATACTGGATATAATTATAATATACTACATATAATTATAATATACTACATATAATTATAATATATACAATGTATATAATCATATTGCACTACAGATGTAACTACAATACACTACACTACCAACATTAGTGATATTATCAGTAATACGATATCTATTGGAGTGCACAATATACAAGACAGACTATTATAGAGTGTAGGGAACTAGTATATAGATATATTTAACATTATTGTACTTCCATCAGTTCATTGACATGTTGCATTGCAATTGTTAGAAAAACTAAGTTGACACCTTAACAGAATGGGTTGTGTTTAGCAACATAAGAAATAATGAATAAAACAGTTATCTCTGACATATCTGATACTGCTGACAATTGATTTTTTTAATAACTACTAATATAATCATATAATTGTAAAATACAGCTCTATAGTGTGATGCAGTAGTTATATTGATGCATTGTGATAGAGTCTGAATTAAGAGTGCACGTGGTTCGTTCTCCAGCTATGAAGTATTATCAGGTAACTCTGCATACGGAGATGCTTGAAATCTGTGACAACATGGAGAAACTGCAAACAAGCATCCATCCTGCAATAAAATTTGGAAAAGGTACAAGTGCACCTGACCTAATAAAGTTGTAAACAGCTTGTCTACAGCTACCAAAGCAGGTGTTCTTTATAGATAAATTATAATAGAAGATATTTACTTTAACAAGTTGAGGTAGGTCTTTCCAGAACTCAATATTTGGTATAAGCTCTTGTCCTCTTGCTCCTCTGATGTACATCACACCAACTCCAATAATCAAGTAAAGAAATACACCGGCCACAAACCTGACTTATATAATTACATTAATAATATAATATAACATACTAACAGTGATATAAAAATAAATCCTATTATTCCTGTGTAATAGTCTTTTTTTGGTTTGTAGCATGAACCAGGACGAATACATTTACCAACAACTTTGAAGTTCTACACAATTTTCTAAGATATTATATCATGGTGATGTTCCAACTCACATATTGTCTCTGTGGATATTCACCAGTATATGTTGCATTGATTGTATTAACTGATGTATTCTCAATAAATTTTACTGTAGATGCTCTTATCATAAAGTAGTAGTAATTAGCTTATAATTGACACTTCCATTAGTTACCTTTCTTCTACTCCACCAGTAAATGTCATAGTATAACGATATGGATTAGTACTTTCCAACCGCCAAACTGTCTCATTGAGAAGACCACAACTGTAAAATTCTAACGTCTTTTCTTGACAAACCTAATGCATCAATTAATGTTCAATTGGTATAAATATTATTATTATTATTATTATTATTATTATAAATTGTACATTAAACTCACAGCAGTTTCAGGTCCTTCATTGCCGCATGCATATCCTTGACATGGAGCAATAAAGAACAAACTCTCTTCACTCTTGTTCCTTCCATTACTATCAAATATCTGGAGTCTATATATATATTATTACATATTTTAACTGGAGGTATTTTTATAATTATAGTGGACTTACGGCAAGTCATCTAGAATTGTTGCCAAGTCTAAAACAGTACCATTACATAGTGCTTTGCATTTTCCGGTATTTTTACATAAAGTGCTTCCAGTTATTCCATTGTTGAGGATTGCAGTAACTAGTAAAAACATCAGCGCCGAACGGAGTTCTTCCATCTTACTCGCACAAATTAATAGGCGTGGCTAACTACTTTGCGAACACGTGCATAAAAATGGAAGAACTGGTTGTACAATTCTCTTCTCCTGCAGGTATCACGTCCCAACATACTATATACTGTAAGAGACACTCACTTAGACAACAGTCCAATAAAACACCAAACAACAGAACGTTATTTACTACTGGTTGGCCGCCATATTGTGGAAAGGACCAAGTGAAAGAACTATTTTCAAGAGTGGGTCACGTAGAAGAAGTCTATCTTCAAGAGAGAACTGGTCCAGTAGAAGAGGGATCAACTATATTGACAGGGAAGTTCACATTTGGATATATTGTTTTTAAAGAGGAAGAGGAGGTGACTCGTGCCTTATCATTGTGTTCAGGGGTACCACTCTCTTGTTGTATCGGAGATGTAGGCTTGATAAAATGGAGCACTCAATACCAACAACAATATCAGACTGAATCTATTTTAGAGGCTGCTTCCAAGAAAGGAGTTGCTGCTTATGATCAGTGGATGGAAGATGAAAAAAAGAGAAAGAAACGTTTGAGTGAGCCTGATGCTGAAGGATGGGTTACTATAACCAAAAAAACAAAGCAAATTGAACAGTAAGACAATACTAGCAGGTAGTATCATCGATTGCCTATTACACCTTTTAGTGTCAAGAAGAAGAAACGCATTAAAAAGGATCAGACACTTAAGTTGTATCCTTTCCAGTTAAGGGAAACACAAAGGAAACGTATCGCTGAGTTGAGGAAGAAGTTCCAAGAAGATCAACAAAAAGTAGCTGAAATGAAAGCTAAGAGAAAATTTAAACCATTTTAAACAAAATTTTAAAATAGCACCAGTTGTGGTTAACTTGATACAAAGAGTTACACACTTCAGTATATAATAGAATAATCACAAAAATAAGTTAACTCACAAAACATTGATTCAAAGCTAAAACTGGAAAATTATTGAAATATTTACACTAAAGAACACCCACACAATGATTGCTCGCCTCCAGCATTCCCCCCTGTGGTACTAGTACCCGGTACTACTTTCTGAGTGGGTGTGTTCTCAGTATACAAGTCTGGGTTTTGTAGTATTTTTTGAACTAACTCCTCAAACGCTTCTTGGACACCATCTCTTGTTTTAGCACTATCATTGGGGATTATAACAGTGGAGGTCTGGTTAATGTAATCCTACCTTGATTCAATAAATAACATGGAATTTCTTCTAGCAAACTGTAATCCATCAGCTCTATTGACTTTTCTCTCAGCCTATAACAGGAGATTTGACTTAGACTACTGTATTTGAGAAGTAGTATCTATCAGTATATTATTAATAAATTATTTAGGCTGAAATTAGCTTTGATATTAAGGGTTAGGTCACCCATAACTTAACCCTTAATATCAAAGGATGGTATGTGTTGCTGCTTCTCAAGACAAAATAAATGAAACTTACTTTATCAATTTTATTGCCAACAAGCATTTTGACAAGATCTTTCTTAGTAGCATATGTATCTAATTCATTGAGCCATACTTCTAGACCTTCAAAACTCTCAGGAGCACAAACATCATATACTGTACAAGAAGGAAAAAGTCAATACTTCAAATAAGTATCTTTCACCTAAAATAACGCCTTGAGCACCACGATAATATGCAGGGGTCAATGTCCTAAATCTTTCCTGACCTGCTGTGTCCTATGAAGAAATATATAAATTAACTACAATATAATAATGAACAAGAAACCAAGACAACACAATAACAGAAAATATATTGATGGATAATTTTTAGTGAGTAAATTTTGATTTGCAGACTGACCCATATTGCCAATTTTACTCTTTTTCCACCCAACGATATTGTCTTTACTTTGAAATCCACACCTATTGAAAGAATATCATATTATCTAGATAATAGCAGGGGTTTACTTACCAATTGTCGATGCTTGATCAGGGTCAAATGTATTGTTTACAAACCTCAATAGCAGACTATGTTACAGACAGAAATAATATAAAATGATAATACAAGGAGATAGTCTCTTTAGGTCTGACCTAGATTTGCCTACTCCACTATCACCTATTATTAGTATTTTCAAACTGACATCCTCCATTACGTATAAAGTTCTAATTAATGCTCTTCAGTAGAGAAACTCCTCCCTCCAACGTGGCTGCATTTCTGTAGGGTAAGGAAGAGGTAAGAATCTATTTCAATCATTATTATTTGTGTCATACGGACACCTACATTTATTTTCAACTAGTAATTACTGTCTATATTTTATTATAATTTAAAGAGATGGTATCTTTATTGTTAGAACAAACTATTTCAAGATGGGTAGGATTATGAAGCCTGGTAAGGTGGTCATTGTACTGTCCGGACGATTTGCTGGTAGAAAGGCCATCATTGTTAAGAACCATGATGATGGTAGCAATGAGCGACACTATGGTCATGCCTTAGTGGTAGGTATTGACAAATACCCACTGAAGGTAACCAAAAATATGGGAAAGAAACGTGTAAAGAAGCGTACCAGAATCAAGTCGTTTGTACGTGTACTGAATTACAATCATCTAATGCCAACTAGGTCAGTATTGTTTATTACAATATCTGTTTGTTATTGTCACTGGACGTATTGTTATATTAGATACACTGTTGATATTTCATTTGATAAACAAGTTATTAACAAAGAGAATTTAAGAGAATTGAAAGGGAGAAGACGAGCCCGGTTCTTAATCAAGAACAAGTTAGAGGAAAGGTCAGTATTAGTTTAATGTAATTCATTATATTGTTTTCTCTTTTAGACACAAGACTGGAAAAAATCGTTGGTTCTTCCAAAAATTACGATTTTAAACTAATTTCTTTATCACAGAATTTATGGTGTTGAAATGATGTTTGCAAAGACATTGATTTTTGGAATAGGATGTACTATAAATTGCTATAGATTGATACGAAACATGTTCTCATAATCTGTGGTGGGTGTGGCAGACAGTCACTGATGGACAGTGTTTTGGTCACACCCACTCATTAATAGTTGCTGCGTTGTAGAACAGTTAAATTGAATTTAATTCTTAAATTCACTTAAAAAAGCGTCTGTGAAGAAACCCATCAGACAAAGTAATGGGAGCTGAAGGGGGGATAGCAGCGAGTTTAGACGATCTCTTAGAAGGAGGGTCACTAGCAAAGCTATTACGCGAGGGAAATGTCGGCGATTCTTTAGCTAAGTTGATTGAGCAAGGCGGTCAAGCTGTACTTGAACCAAGAGCTGACGGGTCTTCTTTACTGCATAGATTTGCTCTTTTGGGCTGTTACGATGCTGTTAAAATATTATGGGAGAACGGGGCTAAGCCATCTATATTGAAATCAGATGATTCCACCTTGCTCCATTCAGCAGTTAGAACAACAGATTCTTCTCAAGACGACCAAAGATCTCGCATAATCGCTCTATTTCTCAATGGTGGTACTAGCAGACAACCTATTAGCATTAACCATCGTAATGCAAAGGGTTGGACGACATTGAAATTAGCAGCTCGTAAAGAATTAGAGCAGTGTGTTGAAGTTCTCTTAAATCATGGTGCTGATCCTAACATAGCTGATTGCGAGAACTATTTACCAATACATAATGCCATTGGTAATCACGCCATTGTCAAACTCCTGGTGTCACATGCTAACACAAATGTGAATACTCAAACACAAGATGGGGAGAGTCTGCTATATCTTGCTGTGGATCGTGGAATTGCTGACTGTGCGTTGACCTTACTGGAACATGGAGCTGATCCTAATGTCACTAACAAGGAAGGTAAGTCAGGACGTGTTTTCATTCATGTTAATACAAAGGAATGTTTACTGTATATGTTATTAAGTGTTTGTAAATAAATATATTGTGTGTATGGCACGAGTAAATTTCTCCTAATGATCTTCCTGTGTGCTTTAATTCCAGGAATCAGTCCATTGTTCTTAGCTGCTAGAGGAGGTAAAATTGAATTAGTTCGAGTTTTATTACGTAAAGGTGCTCATGTTAACATCACTGGTGCAGCACAACAGATAGCTCCATTACACTGGGCTGCACACAAGGAATATACTGATATTGCACTCTTGCTCATTGAATTTGGTGCTGATATATTCTTAAAAGATCAAGAAGGACGGACACCGCTCTCTATGGCTTCTCCTGAATTAGCAACAAAAATGCTAGGTATTTCCTCATCAATTGTAACTAGTAGAAGTAGACAATATCATTTATTTTGCTAGAGTTAGCCAAGCAACGAAACCCATTGTTATCTTTTTCTCCTCTTACCGTTGAGCCTACTGTTACTGCTGCAGAAAAGACCCTGGCAGCTTGTTGTGGAGGCAATGTGCAAGCTCTGCAATCTTTATTGAATGCTGGAGTGAGTGTGAATCATGTTAACAAAGGCACAACTTCTACACTACTACACATGGCTGCTTACTGTGGACAGGTATGCTCACAAATTACAATGTTGTTGTACAGTCAGCATTACACTCAGCATAGCTATGTATATAATTATGATTTGATGTTCCACTAATTATGTAGGTGGGTGTTATAGCATTGTTGCTAAGTAACGAAGCAAATTGGCAGACACGAGACAAAGATGGTGATACAGTACTTCATTTTGCTTGTATGAAAGAAGTTGCCCAAGGTAACCATGACAATGCTTTGGAATTTCTTCTGTCAACACCAGCTGCTACTCTTATCAATGTTCAAAACTCACGAGGAGATACTCCATTATTAGTAACACTGAGGTAATCTCTTTTGTTGATTGAATAAATTATTATTGATGTGGTATTTTAGGTGTCAATTTTTTAGTAGAGCTAAGATTTTAATGCGACACAAAGCAGACACAAAGATAAGGAATAACAAGAATGAACTAGCTTTACATAGAGCCTGCTGCACTGACAATAATGTTGGAGTAAGAGAGAAAGATATATATAAAAACATAATGTATTTAATAAAACTTCCTTCTTAGATTGTATTGCAGCTGACAGAATTGTTACCAGATCTTAACATTAAAGACAATGATGGTTGGACTCCACTTATGTATGCAGCAAGATCTAAGTCATCAGCAATTGTACATTATCTATTACAAAGAGGAGTGGACCCCAATTTACAACAGGTAAACAGCAAATTGTCTGACTAATTAATCATTGACCATATTCTCTTCCAGTCTGTAGGTTTTACAGCTCTTCATTTAGCAGCTCAAGAGAACCTTCCCGACGTTTGCCAGCTTCTTTTATCATACCATGCTGACCCCAATATTATTGGTGGCGCACAACAGATCACTCCATTACACATTGCAGCACACAAGTTAGTCACTTTCTTGACATTTTCCAACTAATTATTATATAATGTCTAGGTCATTTAAAGAGGTATGCACTGTATTAGTCGAACATGGTGCCAACTTTGCACTGGAAGACAAAGATGGAGACACACCTCTCACACTAACCAAAGATGAAGATTTGAAGCAAGCCTTACTTAGTAAGATGAACTGTGTATTAAAAGAAGTTGAGTTTTTGTTGTTTTAGGTGCCTACGATAATTATTGTGTTGAGGTCCACCAGTGTAATAACATTGATCATTCTCCAACTAATGTTCCTCGGTTCTCCACTCATCCATTGTGTTTGCTACATAAATTTAGCAGCAAAGAATTTGATGATGACTCCGAAAAGATTGTACAACTTCAGCATGAAATAATGGAAAAAGAGAACTGTGTCACAAAAATAATATTTGAATTAAAGAACCTTCGAAGTGCAAATGAACTTTTGGAGTCACGTTTAAGAGCTTGTGAAGAAGATCTGAAACAACGAAATCTTTGTTCCGATATGGATGACTTATCTGTAGAAGAGGAAGATGGTACAATGAAATCAAAACCATGGTGGCTGGTTGGAGTTCATGAACTGACGATATCAGATCAATGTTTAAACGATACTTCGGAATGTTTTCAACGATTTTTTGATGTTCACTTGGGTGCTTATCGTGAAATGAATATAGCTATTAAAAAAGTCAGACAAAAGACATCATGGGATTGTTCCATAAGGAAAACATTTCTGAGAGAAGTAGAACAATTGAGGTTTGGCTTGTCTCTATTGTATAAATTTTACATTTTCCTTTCTAGCCATTTACACTGTCCTAATGTTGTCCAGTTTATTGGTGCGTGTGCTGACAAAGCATCTGGTTTGTACTGTCTCATGATGGAATACATGCCATGTGGTGATCTGAATACTTTATTACATGTTAACAAAGTGAAATTGGAGCAAATAGAGAAGATGACAATTGTAAGTTGAAAACATTATCTCTCACTCCATTATTTGTCTATCCTTTAGGCGAGAGATATCGCTACTGGAATGGGTTATCTTCACACATTTCCAATCCTACATCGAAACCTCACACCAAGAAATATTCTTATTGGAGAAAAACTCAACGCCAAAATATCAGACTTTGGTCTATATGAAACTAAAGTGCAGACAAATTTTTATGCTGACCTCCGCAAATCCTGTACAAAAGAAAGCAAGAAAAGACCGATTTACAAAGCCCCTGAAGTGATTGAAAAGAATGCTTATTCCATGGCTAGTGATGTTTATACATTTGGTAAGGAGGGAGGGAGGGAGAGGGAGAGGGAGAGGGAGAGAGAGAGAGAGAGAGAGAGAGAGAGAGAGAGAGAGAGAGAGAGAGAGAGAGAGAGAGAGAGAGAGAGAGAGAGAGGAGTGTGTTTATGTTTTTCATTAGTTATATACAATGTACATATATACATATTATATAGGTTTAATAATGTATGAAATGGCTGCTGAAAAGAAGGCATTTTCAGACATGGATCCATGTCAGTCTCCGATGATTTGGATCATGAAGTTATTAATGGGAGCTCGTCCTAGTCTACCCCCCACCTTAGCAACTGAGTGTCAGGCAATGATCTGTCAGTGCTGGGATCCTGATCCTATGAAACGTCCTACTTTTAAAGAGTTCCTTGTTCATTGTTATAATTCAATTGAAAAGGCAAAAGCATCAGCTGCAGCAGAAATCTCAAATGGAGACATTTAATAATATTATCTCTACTATATCTCTACTGTTGTTGTATCACTAAATCTTATCATTTCATCTTGTGTGTGTGTGTGTATGTGTCTATGTTCTCTTATTTTGTTTATATAAGTTGATTTTAAAGGCAACAATGAACAGTATTACAGGGCAATGTGTCCTATACTAATATATCCAGTATATAGTCTAATATCTTCATTAATACAGTATATATATAGTCTAATATATTAGGAAGCAAAATCAATTGATATTTCAGGAGTCAGGTAGGATATATCATCCCAAGGATGACGGTAGAGACCTTGTTTAAGTCTTCGTTGATCAAGATAGTGACCTTCATATGATAGACATCAAGGGGTTAATAATTTAATCACTTATCTTACCGATAAATCCCATTGTGCGTCCCAAAACAAAGAGACCATTTAATGTACCTATTTCAAGATATTCTTGAGCATCCTCTCTGGAATAAAAAAATGTTAAAATTATAATAATAATTTTCACTAGTACCTAGTGAAGGCACCACTATGTCTGACCAGATCTACAAATGATGTTGCTATGACACCATCAACATTGAGAATGAGGTTAGGTTTCTAGTAAAGCCACAGTTCATTACTTCAGCTGCATCTATTGGTCACTTACCTTTGATGTTGTTATCTTCTCGACTTCTAAAGCGTAATCAAGAACTTGAGTTGCTGGGAAGTGAGATTTGACGTAGTCCTTTATAATGGCCACTCTCATATCAGGGTTATTGATCTAACCACACAATTTCTGATAGAATATATTTACAATGCTCTACTTACTGATTTGACTCGATGTCCAATACCTAATATTAACTTGTGTTGTTTACGAGTCTCATTAACAAATTCCATCGGTGTCATACCAGAATCATATGCCTGAGAGAACTGACTAGCAGCACCATCTAATGCACCACCAAATCTTTCTCCCTAAATCAGACAAATGAAGACTTCTTTCTTCCACTGACAATAACTTACTATTGTCAATAGACCAGATGTTAAAGAAGACACTAAGTCTTTACCAGCACGAGCTGTTACTATAGTATTGTGAGCACCTGATACAGCTGGACCATGATCTGCTGTGACCATAAGACAGATTTCCAAAAATTTGCATGCATATTCAGGTAACCTAATCAAGTTCAGTTGGTCGATATAGCAACCAAAATTGATGTTTTTTACCTTCTTTGAAACCACAATAAACTTAAGACACCTCCTATCCCAATGTCCTCTTTAAAGACGTCAGATATAGGCATGCCAGCATATAACAGCTCTTCCCCTCTCTCATCACATATACTAGAGAGAAATGACGATGGCTTCCGAATTAAGCCTAATTCCTGTTAATTATAATGTTCTAAACCAGACAGACAGACAGACAGACAGACAGACTTACCTGAGCCCAGGAATAATCCATAGGAAGAGTGGGCGGTTCAATTTCAGGTTTTGGAACAATAAGACCAGCTGCTACTAATTGTTCATATACCTCACTAATTGATGGGAGTGGCTATACTTATCATGTGCTATATTCTCTTCTTACCCAATGATTGTGCCTAATGTATCAAAATTGTCCGGAACAAAAGCACCTGCTTCTGCTAATGCCTAATACAGCAAATGTTATGTAACATTATGTAACATAATATCATACTTTATTTTTAGCATCAGCTGTTTCCTCTTCGCCACTGGCACATGCTCCAGCATGTCCAAACTGAACCTATATATCACATAATGATCACATGATGATCACATGATTAACTGGCTACCTCAGATGAAAACATTTTGGCACATGTACCAATGCACCAAGCAATGATGGGTTTAAAAAGACGACCAGATTTTAGATTTTTACAAATCTCATATTCTTCAATACCACCAACCTACCAGTGAAATGTATCAAATATGGTCAAATTCATTTGTCATACCTCTCCGAGGACTACCATTATTTTAACATCAGGATTGTCATGGTAACGAAAAATGTGATCAATAAAAGTAGAGCCTGGATAACGATCACCACCAATAGCCACACCCTCATAGACTCCATTAGTCATGCGAGATATGATATTGTTAAGTTCATTTGACATTCCACCAGATCGTGACACATACGCTACACTAGAGGGGAACAACATGGTAGCAGGCTAGGGGCAATATGGTACACTCACCTTCCAGGTCGATATAATTTAGATGAGATAATATTGTCCATCATACCACCTGTGTTACCAATCTTAAAACATCCTGGTTTAATCCCACCCACCTGAGATATGTACATGTCATGTGATTATCATTTGAAGTCATGTGACTTACTGTGGCAGGACCAATAATGACAACATTTTTCTCCTTTGCCTTCTTGATAAGTTTCTTTGTCAAATTTTCCGGAATGCCTTCGGCAATAATGGCTATAGAACGAAACTAAGAGACAAAGAGATAAATATATGAATAACATTGTAAGTACTTGTGAGTGAGTCAATGTCTCCATAGTAGCTTCATAGGCAGAGCGTAGAGAGGTAAAGTTTACTAAAACATCAGCTTCTGGATGTTTTGTAACTGCCTCAGTAAGATCTTTGTAAACTATCGGAGATTATAGTTGATAAGAACAGTCTGTCTTATATATAGTTTACCTGGCAAAAGAAATTCTTTACTACCCCAATAAAATCTTTGTTTGTGGTTACCACTGTTGAAAAACGGGTCAACTCCTTAATAACAAATAGGGATATACCTGAATGTATAGACCATTGCAACAACAGAGGGTTTCTCTCTTGAACACAACTGATCAAAATCTAACATTCCTTGAACTGCTCTAGGCTGCATACCCCAAACAATAGCAACACTATTCTTAGTAAATAATTCAAGAGGAACAGGAATGGATTTCTCCTTCTCTTCACTCCATTGATTAACAATGATAGATTGGGAGAGTTGAGGAGTATCTTTATCAGCTGCCATCTCCGACAGAGAATTACCTGATGTAGCAGGAGTTAAAGGGACTTGAAATACCTGCAAAGTACTTTAATATATTATATAAACAATAATTATCTTACATTACGTGGAACTCCCAGAGTCTGACTGCTACTTAGTTTAGATTGTTGCTTTGGTATTGGTCTCTTTCCAAGGGCCATGCCTACAATGGCTGTCATATGAGTCTCTGGACCAAAAACATAAATTGTAAGGCCGAGTTTAGACCCCACTTCTCTCATCACTCGAAGACCCTCTTGAAAATTGGGACCTCCTCGACGGACAAAAATGGTAACTTTGTGTTCAAGGAGTTGATGCCTATATTCAGTCAATGCTTTGACAATGCCCTGTATGTTATAACAATAAAACAGCTGATATAATAAATGACAAGTATATTACTTTAAATGTAGCAGCAACATTAGTGAAGTTGGCAATTCCACCTCCTATAATGAGTATTTTACCATCTTGAAAGACAGACCCCTTGGTCATTAGTCCAAGGATAGTTTTAGCATATTCAAATGTCTGGGACTCATTTGGAGCTCCTGAATATTCTCCATAATTAGCTAATTCTTTAGCTCCACCCATGTCACAGATTGTATCACTGTATATAACAGAGGCTCCACCTCCAGCAACCATAGTCCATATGCGTCCATTAGGATTAAGAACAGTTAATTTTAACGAGGCTCCACTTTTAGCATCAAGATCAGCAATATATGCTTCCTTAATAAAGAATATTATGAAAAATGAAAATAAATGACTACATTAAATACCTCAGGTAAAGCATCTCGTCCAAAAGGTGGCGGAAAATCAATGTTTCCCCACAATTTTTTACAAATAAATTCAGCTGTTGAGTCCAGCTTTGCTGCTAAGTCCAACATGTAGACTTGATCGTCTTTGACAACTAAGGGATATATAATATCAACACTAAATACATATACAATACTTACCAAGTGGGTTAATTTCTAGATAAGTGAAATAAAGCTCATTATAAGCTTTATAGAGTAGTACCAAGAACTCAGCCAGCACTCTAAAATGATATTTTATTAATAAAACATTTTATATGCTGCTATTACTACATCATTATAAGAAACTCTACATGTACTAGAGTATGGGTTTCTGTTGCCATATTAAAATTATATTCTTTAAAGTAATAGTATATTAAGAATGTTTAATGGAAGCTAAATGTACATATTTATTGTTCTTACTGTCGAGTATTCTCTGGAGCAGTTGCTACTACTTCCTTAGCTTGTTCAATAGTAAGAGTAGCCTCAATATCAATGTTAACACGATTTGCTTTAGTGTCAACATCGCCAACTTCAATTCCTCCTTCAGGATGAAATAACACTGTATTTCCTTGTCTTGTGGCATAAATACAAGTATAGAATTCCTCTTTTAGCGCGTGCATCAAATAAGGTTCTATAATGAATGTATTTAATTTGCCAACAGCTGAACCAATCTGGATTTCTTTGCCCATATAATCTCCCAGCCAATCTCGTACGCTTTCGAGAGATTTATTAACTCCAACCAAACCTAGTTTTCCTCGTCTTTTGATTAATTGATCTGGTTTGACTACTAAAGACTAGAGACAATATCAATAGATTATATTATAAAATAAATTGTACTTGTTTCTCAAGCCATGGATGCTTCCAAGTGAGCTCCTCTAAGTCAGTATTAGCACCCACAGTCACTGATTTTAGTGAGGGTAACTGGAAACCTTCTCTTCCTTCTTGAGCCAACAACTGGTTCAGATAATTATAGAGAATAGCTTTGCTATCTCTTTCTCTAATAGCCTTCGCCATATGTAGCTCTCAGGGCAGATACCTTCCGGTTTTGGCTTCACTAACACTTTTATAATACCATTATCACACCAGAGGTCAGACGAGAGACATACCACCACGTGGTTTTAGTATGCAGATACATATACGGAATATGAACATGACCTGAACACGTGCAGAACATAATTATATCAATGATGCTATAAATTTTATTGTTGATTATTAAGTAATGATAATAAATGATGGTATTTTTGTTGATGTTGAGCACCAAGTTGGTTCTGTTGCTTCTGTTGGTCCAAACATAGCTCAATCTCATACTGTCTCCTACAATAGAATACATGTAAAAGTACATGTACATGTAAAACAGTCATTACCTAGAACATACTGGTACATCAGACATATCCGGTATATAAAACTCAGCCTCTAACATGTCATCTGTAGGTACTGCTATATTCTCCATACTATATAATGTAATACAATAATAATACAGTATATTACATGTAGTATATAATATAACACAATGATAATACTGTACAATACATGCACTATTATACAATGATAATGCAGTATAATACATGCACTATTATACAATGATAATGTAGTATAATACATATACTGTACAATGATAATGCAGTACTTACAATACATGTATTATACAATGATAAATTATTAATGCAGTATAATACATGTACTATATGTACCATTCATCCACTAAATCATCAGGGTGTGGTCCTTGAAGTTGTTGTGGGTGTGGCAAGTGAGGAAGGAGTTCAGATGAGAAGGGATCAGATAGACAAGGTCTCCATATTGACGTTAATGTTTTCTGTCCTTCAGTTGATGCTAAAAATGGAGAAGGGAATTGCCTCCACTTCATTACACCAGGAATACCATCCTGAGAAAAGAGAGAATTCAAAATGAAATGAATTATTTTCTAACTTGGCGATCAATCTTAGGTTGAGGATGAGGTGCTCCTGAAGCTGTCGGTAAAGGTAATAAATAATGTTCACTAGTTACTTCAGAATTTGGTAATAGAGGTCGTAAAGAGCAGACTACATCAGGGCTGGGGTTCTGATAAAGACACAGGTTACTATTCAAGTTATATTACATAATATTGACATACAAATAAATGATGTTTTAACTCTGTATCAAATAGAGCAGGTGGAGGAGCTAATGATAACATCTCCTGTCTTACGCTGTCACTCTTCTCTTCATTTATCCTATCAGAGAATGACAAATGGGACACTTCCATATAAGGTAATGGGGTTAATCCTTGATATTCATCCTATAATAGTATCAATGATAACATTGTGGTTATCAGAAGACAGTAATATACCTCAGCACCAGTACGTAGAGGACAGTGAACATCAGTTGGAATGTAATCATTAGGTGCAACAAAAGTTGTGTAACCTAATAACTTGTATTCTTGAGGGACCTAAATGTCGTAACACTATATAATATGATGTATTAATGATACCTTTAGTTCAAGTAATGGTATATCATTGTGTATGTTGACTTTAGCTGGTTGTACTGGTACTAATTGTCTGGGTAACTAAACAAACAATAGTATAATAATATTACTATATATAATTACTTACTGTCTCAGCAATCTTTGTATTATCAATATATCGAGGAAATAGAGAAGGTAACAGTAAAGATGGAGATAGAGACAAGTCTTCAAGTCTTAGTTTGGGCTCAGTAGATTGCTTTAATAATCCTATCATTACAGAGAGTATACCTATTACACTACACTACTGCTCATTCTACCTATGTCTGTCAAATCTTTCCCAGACTTTAGTTCTTGCACAATTCTTTGTAACAATTCCAATCTCTTTTGGCATCTACATTGAATGACAATTTTACGTGCAGCTTGTACAAATCTCTGTAGTGCTGTGTGTCTTTGTAACCATAAATTGTTAGACTGCAAATCAAATTTAGGAACATCTTGAGGCAACTAAAAAACAAACATGTACTATTACAACAACATAACAAGAATTGTTGACATGTACCTGGTTTAGTTTTCGTCTTGTTTTTCTTTTACTGACATCAGTGTATAATTGATTGCTCTCATCCTCAACATTGCTAATATAACATTTACTCTAAAAGGCCAGATAAAACTACAACAATAATGTAATCACTTACTTTATAGATCCTGTCAGCATCATGTCTAGCCCTCAATATTCGTTCCTTTTCTTCTACACTCATAGGATCAGACCCCACATGTCTCATCCTATATATAGCACAGGAACAGCAGCTGTAATATATATTACTTAGTCAGGTACTTACCATCTCAATCTGTTAGCTTTTTCTTCATCTTCTACTTCTTTTACTCTCTGCAAATACACAGCCTCTTTCAATTGGTGTGATCCGCTACTGACACCACCAATAGCAAGTGAACTAGCTTCTTTTAATTGAGTAGCCTTCATGTGACCAGCTTTTTGTGACAAAACTTTAGCCACTGCACTAGGTGTGTCTAGAACTGAAGGAAAGTGAATGCCTTCGTATTCTGTTCCATTTTGTTGTTTTGTTTTACTGCTACCACCTCTAAACACAACTTTCTTTTTAATGTCTGTCTTTCTTGGACGCTCTTTTTTCTCTTTTGTAATTCTCTTAGTCAGTTCATCTTTGTATTTTTTACTGATAGAGAATACTAACCAATCATATCACATACACACATGGATTAACTTACAGTGCTAAGCCTGGTAAAGAATTGCCTGTGAAACTACATACAATTGGTTGAGAATTGAATTGAGAGATCTCCAACTAGACAACAAAATCAATTTAAGTCATTCAATTAATAATTATACTTGTAATTTCATTATAGCTGTAGAGAACTCTGTAGGAGAATACTTCACTGTAATAACTGTTCTACCATTAGCTGGTACCACACCTTCAATACACACAAACATAGTATAATAGTTGAATGATTGTTCAATTACCTTTCATTGGTGATACAGTGAAGGCTGGATGTTCCTGTACGTAGTTCAGTTGATATTCAAACTCTACTGGTATTGTAGAGTTTAAGGAGATAGTATGAACTTGAGACTGGCCAACAGGAGTGGGAGAAAATATGACAGAACGAGGAAATGTGTCCGTATTCATTATTGGGTAAGCATGAATGGGTACAAGGAGGTTCTCATTGCCCTGAAATATTCGTGGAATAATAATGTACATGTAAATATACATAAAATACATATACTAGTATATATAAATAATATACATATTATACTAGTATATATGAACATAATATATATATACTGTTATGTATAATATATGCAGTGAGTATGTCACTGTATATGTATATGTACTTAATTTACTTTGCAGTGGATGCGAACACAATCATAATAATATTTCCATTCTGTTGGACGGAATTGAACTGTGATATCAAGGCCTAGACCAGGTACTAGTTGACTTCTCTCCTTCTTGTAGTGAATTTTAAAGTGGTCAGTAGTTGGAGAGATAATATGAACACTGATATTATCTCCTGAGGTATTTAATATACGCTTCAAAGTGATTGAGTGAGAGAAAGAGTGTGTGTGTGTGTGTGTGAAAGAGAGAAAATGGACACTAGATAATGATAGATACTAACTAGGTACCATCAATATCTGTAAGTAAGTGCATCTATTATTACACTATTATTTTAAGTAACCTTAAATAAACACTACAATTATTCTTACAAGAGTTTGCTGATGAAGTTTACCAACATGATAGCCTTCAAAATTTACCACACGAGGCTTTGTTTTTATTGATGAGTTTTCTTGGACACTGGTAAATATTCCTACAATATGTAAGATGAGGTTATCATGTTGTGTTAAGCTTACTAGTTTCTGATAAATGATTAGGCACTGTCTTCACATAACTTCTGAGACTCACTAAATCTCCTTCCAAATTTTTGATAGACACCAAAGGCACCGTTTCCAGATCTACACTCATTTTGCATCTGCAAACTGCAGTTGATCCAGTTAGGTTGCCATAGTAACTGAAGTTTGTGCATTAATTAGAACTACCAAGATGGAGGAATCAATGGAGGTAGATGAGAGCAATGACAACAGACATTTGCTGTCCGTAGACTCTATTAAAGTTATTGCAGAGTCCATTGGTATAGCTAGCTTAGATGAGGAAGTTTGCAAGAGATTAACAGAAGAGCTGGAGTTCAGATTGAAAGAAGTAATGAAGACAATGCCCCATGCAATTTGTAATAATTAGTTTTAATTTGTACTTTCTATAGGTAATTCAAAATGCACTCAAATTTATGAGACATGGCAAAAGAGGTCAACTTCTATGTTCGGATATTGACCATGCTTTAAAGACCAAGAACATTGAACCACTTTATGGTTTTGAATGTACTGATTACATTCCATTACGTCATACTAGTGGAAGTGGGAAGGACCTCTACTACCCAGATGACCAAGAAATAGATTTGGTTGATATCATTAGCTCTCCTTTGCCCAAACTTCCATGTGAAGTCACTATACGTAGTCATTGGTTGGCTGTAGAAGGGACACAGCCAGCTATTCCAGAGAATGTCCCTCCAATGTCATTAGAAGCTCAAAAGGAGCAAGCTGCTGCTGTTTCTCTGAGTGACCATGATGTTATATTAGCATCAAAAGATGTAAGATTAGATCGGAAGAGAAAAAAAGAAAAAGATGATACTAGTGGAGATTGGGTTAAGTTGAAACCTCTCCAAGCACACACCTTGTCATTAGAGCAACAGCTTTATTATAAGGAGCTGACAGATACTTGTGTAGGTGTCTCTGATAGCAAGAGACAGGAGGCACTGTCTAGTTTGTCTTATGATCCTGGCTTGTATCAGCTTCTACCACAGTTAATCTGTTTTATTAATGAAGGTATTAAAGTTAACATAGCTCAACGAAAGTTGACTGTACTTAGAAATCTGTTAAAAATGGTGAAAGCTCTTTTAGATAACAATTCCATTTCTGTTGAGAAATTTCTTCACGAATTGATTCCGTCAATTCTTTCTTGTCTTATGAATCGTTATCTCTGCCAAAAACCAGAATCAGAAGACCACTGGTCTGTACGAGATTTGGCTGCCAAAATTGTTGCCTTGATTTGCAAGAAATACTCTAATTCTGTAAACAACATACAGACAAGAGTCACTCGTATTTTCTCTCAAGCTCTTGGCAACAATACTCAGGGTTTAGCTGTCCACTATGGAGCAGTGATGGGTTTTGCTGAGCTTGGTCAAGAGTCAGTTTTAGCATGTGTTGTTCCTCGATTAAAACAAGAAGGAGAATTAATTAAAGCTGCACAGGTGGGAGTGGCAGGACCTACAAAAGTAATTGAACAAATAGCTGCTAATAAGCTTCAAATACTCCTTCAAAGGTATTGTGCTCCATGTCTAGTCCAGAGTAGACCAGCAACAGATACTTTACAAACATATCAACAGGAGTATGGCTATCTAGGCACAGCCATGTTCAGTCAAGTCAAATCTCTGAGACTAGGTCGTCCAACTTTAACTGTTGCTAGTGTACAAAAGGTTGTTAATCCTTCTTCAAGGTCACCAACCAGCCCTCTTGCTTCTCCACTTGGAAAAACAAAACCACCACCTCTTTCCTTACCAAGTTCTCCAGTCACAACTGCAAAAATCCAGACGCCTAAAGGAACCACCGTCTCGATTTCTTCATCCACAATGGCAGCTGCTTTGGTCCAGCTAGCTTCATCAAATTCTTCCGGTGTAGGTTCTCCTGTGGCAACAATCCCTGTGAGTCTTCTCTCTGCAGTTGTCAATAATCCATCAGTTGCTCAAGCTGTTTTGGCAAGTCAATTGAGTACTGAACCAGCTTCAAGTGCTCTGTCAACAGTAGTCAGTACTTTACAAGAAATGCAGTCCTCAAACAGTCAACCTAGTACACCTAAATAGCCCATGTTTTGTATTTATCAGTCCATGTGAAATTTTAATCTGATTGGTCAATTTACGTAGCAACGTTGAACACGCAAATTACGCGATTGAAATAATAATGGAAAATGGCTAAAGCATTAGTTCTAGATCACTGTTTCTGCTGTCGCCAACAAAAGGATGACTCAGATAACGAGTGTACAATAACACAACTTACTTCTCAGATATCAGTGCCCATTGATGAATGGGAACTAGACCTAAAAGACACTGCAAATGGAGAAAATGATTCTGCTACAAACCAACCTGAGTCTGATCAATCTGGACGTTCAGTGGGTGGATTGTTTAAAAGTATATTCCATGCTTCTGCAGAAAATAAACTTGCATTAAAACTCTATGGAAATAAGAAAGAAATTATCACTGAGCAAAATCGACAGGACAGTAACTGCTGTAGTCGTTGGATGGTTCATCCATTTAGTCACTTTCGGTGAGTCTTTTTTTTGTAAATAGCATTACTCTGCATTACAATTTTGTATGTTCTCTTTTGCATAGGTGGTACTGGGATCTGTTAATGGTATTGTTACTAATATTTACTGTCACTGTGCTACCAGTGAGCATTGCTTTCTTCAGTGAGAATATTGATCCAGGATGGTTGTCTGTTAATAGTATTGTAGACACCTTATTTATCATGGATATAATAATCAACTTTAGGACTGGTATTGTCTCACTTGATTATGTTCATGAACATGTAAGATAATGTTGTACTTTTACACTTTATTGATGGTTCCTCAGGTTATACTTGACCCCAAGCAAGTGGCTAAGAGATATGTAAAAGGATGGTTTTTCGTTGATATTGCTTCATCGATTCCATTTGATTATTTAACTCTAATTGCCACAAGAGGATCTTCCAGTATTTCTCCATCTTTATTAAAAGCATCAAGAGCACTAAGAATTCTCCGACTGGCTAAGATGCTCAGCTTACTGCGTTTGCTGCGAATATCACGACTGCTAAGATACATACAGAGATGGGAAGATGTATGGTATTTCATGGCAAGTATGCATTTAGAACAGTTTACTTTTTGTAGTTGTTCAATATTGCTGGAGGACTGTTGAGAATTTTCAAATTAATCATGATGATGTTGCTGTTGGCTCATTGGAATGGCTGTGTTCAATTTCTTATTCCAATACTTCAAGATATTCCACCAAACTCTTGGATTGCCATTAATAGACTTGAGGTATATCTGTCCAGAATTTGAATGCAAGTATTGATGCAAAGACAATTGGTCTATTTGTATAGAATGCTTCAGCAATGGAACAATACTCGTGGGCACTCTTCAAGGCCATTTCTCACATGTTGTGTATAGGGTTTGGACGTTGGCCACCTCAGAATATCACAGAGGCTTGGCTTACAATTGTCAGTATGATGGTTGGAGCTACATTCTATGCTCTGTTCATTGGCAACATGTCAACCTTACTCTTGTCAATTGACTCATCAGGTAGACTCTATAATGAGAAAGTAAGTCACAATGAACTTGTGACAATAGTATCACTGCTGTGTTGTTAACAGTTGAATCAAGTAGAGGAGTACATGAGATATCGTAAGTTGCCTCAACATCTTAGACAGAAAGTCTTAGATTATTATGAGCATCGATTTCGACATCGCTATTTTAATGAAGAACAAATATTATATGAACTTTCTGATGGACTACGAGAGGTAGACCTAATATTTCTCTAGTTTGCATTGCACTTATTCCATGTATTCTAGAATATCATTGGACACAACTGTAGAGATTTGGTAAAATCAGTAGCATTCTTCCAGAATGCAGCTTCACAATTTGTTTCTGCAGTCATTACAAAATTAAAATTTGAGGTATTTTTGAAAGGAGAGTACATTATCAGAGCTGGGACTAAAGGAGATCGTATGTTCTTTATTCAAAGTGGAGTAGTTGACGTTGTTTTAGATGATGGTATTGTAGCAACCCATCTGTCTGATGGAGCCCACTTTGGAGAGATATGTCTATTAACAGAAGATCGGAGAGTAGCTGATGTTATTGCATCAACTACTACCGACCTGTTCTCTCTCTCTAAAGAAAACTTTCACACTCTTCTTGAAGAGTTTCCAGACATGCGTGAACCACTTGAGGCAATTGCAATGCATCGACTTAAGAAAATAGGTAAGAAAGCATCTTATACTTCAATTGGTACAAGTTGCAATAAAACAAGGAGAGCACGTATTTCAACTCATGTTCCACCTCCTCCGATCAGTGTAGATAACAGTGATGACAATAAAACTAATGATGAGCTCCAAGATCAACCAAAGAAAAATATATCATTATCTGAGTCTGGTACAGTAGAACAAACTAGTTCCTTTGGACGACACAAGTTATCTCCTATTCAAATTACTCATCCTCATGCTCCCATACCTCAGAGGCCATTAGGAGAACCTTCGGAGGATAATCCTCATGTTATTATGTACCCATCATCAGATGATGACTTATCAAATGAGGAAAAATAAGTGTATTTGTTATTTTATAGTTTTGTCATTAAATAAAATGTATGATAATTATGCACAATACATAATTTTATATAATACAACTCAAACTGAGAAACTATGATTGATCTTGCGTCATAAATCCAACACTGATACATCAATGTTTTCAAAGAAAGCGTCAAAGTCGTCTACAACAACAAGTTATTACTCCTCTAACTCTGTATTCAATGATCTTACCTTCAATATCGTTAGAGAAACATGATTGTTGTGTTACCAAAGAGTTCTTTTCTGAAGCAAAATGTTGACTAGATTGTAGTTGAGGTTGTGAAGTGGTGCATTGACTGGTTAGGAAGGGTGGTATATATGGAGTAGTCTGTGATGATGATTGGATGGTTTCATGCTGTTGTTCAAAGTCAGAAAGTCTCTGCAAAGTTACTAGGACTCATTAACTATATAAAGTCGATGATAATACTTACAAGAGGTCCAGTAATTCTGTTCAGTTTATTAGGAGAGTATACTCGTACAATATTATCTAGTGTAATGTTAAGGTAATGTTTACGTGGGGAAGGACTCAAAATGGAGACCTGATAATTCAAGATGAAATGCTCTTATAAATTATGCAGTATACCTGTCTTAAAATGATAGCACAGCCAGGTACTAAATCCTCCTTATAATACTCTAATACCTGAGTATGTACAGACGCTACTATGTCTCCTAATATTAGAGTTAAAGTGATATATCATCTGACACTGAATCACCTGTTGGGTCTTTTAAAACAGCACTGGCACTTCTTGTTGATGGTACAAGAGTTTTTAAAAGGACTCTTAAATGTGGTACTTTACCATTTGTGAGTTGACGTTTAGTGGCCTTGAAATTAATAATTATTAATAATTTTATTATTATAGAAGGTCATAACTGATTACTTGTTTAAGTGTGTTAGCGATAGTATACGACAACAAACCAGCTGAAAGAGAATCTATATAATTAGAGGAAAATGTTAACTCCTCCTATTAATTACTTACCACTGAGATCTAGTTCTTTCATCATAGTCATCCATGGCCCACAAGTAAATTCATTATTATTATGAATATGTTGACTATGAGACTTTGAAGAACCAGCTGCAAATCTCTACATCAATAACATCTGATAACAATGATAATAATAAGTAGTCTTACCTTAACACGAGGTGTTGATGTTGGTCTTGGTGTAGCAGGTGCTGGGATTCTGATACTGTCTATGCTCTCAAAATTATCCTGTAGTGTACTGATGTAATACACTAGTAGCTATTATGATATAGTACACTTACCAGCTCGGGCAGACATCCAGCTGGTCCTGGAAATTTTCTCTGTGTGGTAGTCCCTTGTACATTGTATTGATGAGAAGTGGGTGTGGTCAAAAAGCAAGGAGTAGGTGTTGACAGTATGTTACAGGATGGAGTTGATTGTGGTAGTCGTGAAGGAGTTAAAGGGAGAGAGGTAGTACCATGTTTACCAGTAGTTCTTGTAGTACTAGAGTTGACTGAGGGTAAATGGGAGGAGTTTGAATGAATTTCATTAAGTGGGCAGGGTCTAGTACTAGTTCCTATAGTAATGGAGTTAACTGGCAGTAAATGGGAGGGGTTTGGATGAACTTCACTAAGTGGGCGTTTATTGATAGGTTCATCAGAACTTGTCCATCCTGTTTTACTAACTGGACGTGATGATTTAACAAATTTGAATTCATTCAGTTTATTAGTTGGAGTAGTTTTTTCGGTAGAATTTTCAAAGGTACATACAGGCTGACGAGAGGAAGGAGAATCACCAATAATGGGTGTGGTCACAGATGAGTTCCTGTCTCCAATAGACGTATTAGAGAGATTGAAAAGATCAATATTTTGAAAAATTTCCTAAGTTAATGATAGCAACTACAATACTATTAGTAGATATTGTGCTCACATCATCTCCAAAGTCAAAATCACTTGATGTTATCTCATTTACGCTAAATACTTCACTATGTGTGGTACCAGCCTACTAAAGCAATAAACCATTAAAATATCAGTAGATCTGCTTACTATACAATATTTTTTATTGTATTGAACATCAACATCACTGATGCTTCCATTGTCTTCCTGTGTCTTAGAATTCCTTAAAGATTGAAGTACACTCTTCAGATCCATTATCACATGTCAAGGCGGTAAATTATTTAAACCCTAACGATATTCATTGATTGCTCATTAACTTTATTAATAAATAAACAGTGTTTCTTCTGCAGTTTTTGGAGCATTTCTCTGAATCAAAATATGTTCTTTACGTCTCTCTTTTCTCAATTACTTGTTCTCTTGTCTACTGAAGTCATGAGTCAATCTGTACAAGTACTACCACTAACATATGTTGCTCCCAGCAGCTGTGAGACGACCGAGTTCTATCACTATGGCAACCTCTCTTGTGTATCATGTCCATCAAATGCTATACAATCAAGTGATGGTGAGTTCTTCACAATAACGTTTTATTGCTACTAGTAATGTTATCTTTAACTGAGTTAGTGTGTGTTTATTGGTTGCTATGGCGATATATTGTAGGTTTGTCCTGTGTCTGTAATGATGGTTTCAAGAGAAATTTAACAGCCAGTATCCAGTGTCAACAATGTGGAGATAATACAGTGAGTCCATCTACTAGTGGGTGTGCCACTGGTGTCCTCTCCTCGTAGGTTGTTTCAAGTGAGGGTGTGTTTTGTTTACAATGTCAATCGCCACTATTATATAACAATGGACAATGCACAGGTTGTAACAGGACCTCTATATTTGGTGAGATATTGTCATATTATTCTCCATTGATTTTATCTGTTGATCAATTATTTCCTTCTTCACTCAGTTGATATCCTACCAATGGATCAATCCTCTTCTGGTCAGCGTACCTGTGTCTCCTGTCCCATTGGCACATGGGCTGATAGTTCTAAATCTTTATGTGTTCCTTGTGGAGTTAGTGATTGTTCCATATGTACAGGGTCAAAGGTTGTTGGAGAGGTCTGTTTTACTAGTGATCTATCACTTCCACCTAGTCAACCATTTTCGTTTTATACTGAGTTTTATAGTTTTGCTCTGGAACTCTGCAATGTATGTTATGTTATGGTCTTATTATATTATAGTCCAGTTCCTATTCCATGCATAGAATGGAAATGAGACCGCCTGTCAGTTATTACTCAATCTTTGTGTACTCCAGTCTTATGATAAACAAGATGCAGCATGTCATCAAAGTATTCAACTGGCGTCATCTCGGTACTGTCTGTCTGTTTGTCTGTTAATTTATTCTATCATTAGATCTGATCTTGTTCCGCCATTATATTATCCACAATTTGGAGCAGATGAATATTTGGCAAATACTATTATTAATAGACAATTCACTACAACATCAACTGTTGTAAGTGATTAATAAAATATAATTATTCATTAATAATATTATCAGGAATTGTGTTACATTTCAAATTCATTTTTATTTTAGGAGTCTTCAAAGCTACAGTTTGTTGCTGCAAATTTTGCATTAAATGGCTCTTTTCTCGGTCTTATCAATATCACAGACCAAATCATGGTATAGTTCCACTCGTAGTATACCTCACATGATTCTAATTTTGCACAGCTCTGTAAAGAGAGAACATCGAGATCAGCAGCAGCATGGTTAGCTGGAGTACATTATGAAATAGATTGTTTGCTGGACCCCCAAGAGCTACGTAATGATGGTTCAGATCCTATCTTTTATGATCTATGTATCCATTATTATGAATACTATACCTTATTGCCAAGTGTTTATTTTTAACTCCTTATGTACTAGTCTTACTAGATAGTGATATTCGTCTGATACCTGTACCAATATTAATGGAAAATTACCGTGACAACACTGGTGCTACAGTCAATCAAGGTATATTTGAGAATTCATCTGACCATATACTATCGATTCTTCTGATGTAGGTAACAATGTTGATCAGTGGCAGTTTGTTCGACGATTCTTTCTCAGTCAATCAATTACTAATAGACCATTATATGCTCAAAGTATTAATATTAGGTATAAAAATAATGACACAATTCGTGTAGTATTACTATTTATTAGAATAACACTTAAGTCTGGTGGGTACATTGATCCTCCTTACATTCATATCACTTATCAATCTATTCCTACTACTGATAGTAATATTAGAGTAAGTCATAGTTATTAAAGTAATAATAACATCTCTCATAGTCCTCATTTAGTGTACAATATAATGGTGGTGGTAATAGTTTTAATATTGGACTATCAGTAAGTGTAGGCTGTCTGGTTTTGTATGTAATTTCTCAATAGGTAACAGCTGCTCTTCTTGTTGTCATGACAACCATCTATACTGGATTTAAAGTGAATGGATTTATGAGAAGAAACGGTAATACTTGTTGTGAATTGAAGGTACAATGGAGAGAGGAGGCAGGATTTAATATAAATGGTCTCTTTCTCTTTAATAGACTTTTGTCTTCTCGATAGTGCAATTCTGTTCAATCACTTCCTCTCTCTTTCTCTTGCTACTCACAATTGCTAGTGTCTTCTGGGTCATTTTCTTCAAAGCACAGTTAGCATTATTCATAACTCTTCCAGTTGGCAATCAAGAAATAGCCTTTATCACTCTTCTGGTATTAGCATTTTTATTTCGCTTGCTTGAGGTCATATACCTTATATGGAGACAAACAAATATTAATATATTTTTTATCGACTGGGAAAAACCCAAGACTGTGTCTAACAGTCAAACTTTAGATGCTGTAACTCCGCCCACTGCTGTATCTCCTTCTGTTAGTATATGGCGAACATATTTTATTGCTAACGAGTGGAATGAGATTCAGACCCTACGCAAGACAAGTCCTGTTCTGATTCTGGTCATTACTTTGTTGTTCTTGGAAGCCATAGGACTACAAAATCTAGCAGAGCAGGAACCTTCCTCTCATATAACTACATCCCCAGAACGATACTCAGCTCCTCACAGTCATGTCTTAAGATTTGGATTGGCTGTGTTGTTTTACATCATTTTTGCTGTCATATCGGTCTGTTCTAATTATACATTATTTCAATTTTATTTCTTTTCTAACACAGAGAGTATATATGGTACTGATTCATGAGAGATACATTGAAGATAAAATCCAACAATTTGTAGATCTTTGTTCTATCAGCAATGTATACACATCTATCTATCCATTTGTCAAACCACTATCCATCCATCCATCCATCTATCCATCCATCCATACATATATGTATCCATTCATTTCCTCCATTAGGTAAGTGTCTTTATACTTTCACATGATCTTTATGGTCATTATATCCATGGCCGATCTGTCCATGGACATGCTGATACAAACATGAGAGAAATGAACGAGAACCTAATCAAAGAAAAAGTACACTATAATCAATGACATCATTATTGCATCATTATAATTGAAATTAGGAGGACATGTGTGGTAAACGTGGACTATTACCAGATACTGATGAACAGACATTTGAAGTAGCAGTGACTCAAACATTTAAAATACATTATAATAAAAACATCACTGCTTTACAAGCAGAGGTGACAGAATCCATTCATCCATCCATCCATTTATCCATCCATCCATTCATTCATCCATCCATCCATTCATTCATCCATTTGTCTATTCCTCCACAGAGGGCAGAAGGTCAAACTAACATTGGAGTTGGAGGTCAAAATGAGAGACAAGGTAACATAAACACACACACACACACACACACACACACTTACAAAACTCATTTTGTAGTTAATATTGGAGAAATCACAGATACAAGGATTAAAACATATGAAGAATTGACTTACTTTCTCTCTTCATTCTTAGAACACGTTAGTATTGTTATATTATTAATGTAATTCCATTAAATGTCTGTTTGTCTGTATGTATAGAGTATCCCTACTTGTGATTATGTAGTCAAGAGGAAGTTACTACTAGAAAGAGCCATGGCAATGGAATTTTATGATCCAGTAGATCGCAGTCTATTTTATACTGGTTAGAATTCTATTTAAACTAATGAACTCATTTATTGTTTTACAGACTTAGGTTTTTCGTTTACTGATGTTCTATTTTATGGACACGAGTGGAGTCTTCTTTCGCTGGAAATTTTACTATTTTTATTGATGGATCTTGCAGCAGAGAACTTTGTATTAGCAGCTGTCATCACTTATCTCATATCACAGGTGAGTCATGTGACTTGAAGTAGATTTCTATTTACTGTGTGGGATAGATTTTATCTCTTATAAGAGATGCTCTCGGCAAAAGAAATTTGGGCAAGAAAACACTTGTTGATAATCGTTTCCTAATTTAACTGTACAAAAATAATGAAAATATTATTTTAAAATATTACTCATCATTAACAAATTTACACACACACACACACACACACACACACACACACACACACACACACACACACACACACACACACACACACACACACACACACACACACACACACACTAGCTATGCCACATCAATAGTGTAATATCTTCATGAGCATGTGACATCCATGTAAAACGTCGTGAAGGTTGCGTATTAGCTTCTTCTTTTTCCTCTTTTGTAAGTAATTTAAGACGTCCGTTACCAATACTGGCTACCAGAGACAACTCAGTTCCTACATTAGGTATAAAACATGGATTAATAACTCGTGACGATGGTACTGATAAAGATCTCTTCAATTGACTCGACAAGGCCCTGTCTTTTGATCCCACTATAGGTACCTCGGCACACACACAAGCTTTGATTTGTTCTGGTAATAGGAGAAGGGAACGAACTTTACCCTCGTGCCATGAGAACTGAGTGATAAGTCCAAATGACATGGAATCAAAAATGGCCACAATACCGCTGAGAGTACCAACGTAGAGTCTTCTGCCTTGCGCTAACAATGAGGTCACTTGATGAGATTGGTCAATATCTAATAACGATTTCAATTTTTCAGTACAATTTATACTGCCACGTTGTTTCCTGCTACGGACATCAAAACACATGATTCCACCTTTGCTTCGATAAGAGATCCACAAATGATCTTGTTTCCCTCCTGCAACATCGTCTTCAAAGCTACACCATACAATGTGTGAACATACTTTCATATGATGACTATATGGCTGAATATTGTAGTAATTTTTATTCCACTCTCCATCTTTCCTCTCTAATAGGAGTAGTACATTATTATCCATTGTTCCCCATACTTGTATTTGACCATCGACAACTACCTTTACTAAATCATAGACTGGACCACTTCCATCTTGGTCAGCTGTTGATATACACTGTTGTTTCATCACACTAAGAGGTTTACCTACCAATCGATCATAGAGAGACCAAATCTCTGAGCTTGTCAAACTAGCTAACACACATTCTTCTTCCTTGATATGTAGGATCTTTAATACTGCAGAGGTCTGGCTTTTGCCAAAGATTAGCTTGCCAGAGTATTTGACTTCTAAAGTTGGTGCATGGATAATTCTCAAGTGACCAAGAGAAGTACCAATCCATATGGAATTACGTACGGGACATAAAGCTTGAATCTCGTCTTTACCAACGTAGCCAAAAAATCTCTAATAATAAAAATGATTCACATAAAACATGACCTCTTCTAATAAACATATATCATGTACCTAAATCTGGACTCATTCTCAAATCTCAATGTTCTTGTGATTCTGAGTATGAGTCTTGGTTTGTAACTTACATAAACACTCTTGTGATTGTCTGGAAAAATGAAGACAGATAACAATCCTTTCTTTTGATCTCGTCCACACATCCAGACTTGAGTATAAGCTTGTTGTTGCTTGTTCTGTTCGTGTTGTTTCTGTAAGAGAGCAGCTGTAATGGTTTTTGTTTCATTAATAGAAGAAGATGTCACTTTAACTCGTTTAACGGCAGCAGGTACATCCTCTTCAACAACATCCAATGATTTTACTTGTTCAATCTCATTATCAGTTTGATCTGTTTTAGATGTGTCAGGTAAATCTGGTTGGTTCTCATCTCTTACTGATTCTGAACACTCCTCTACACTAATATTAACAAACGACTCTTCAATTTCCAGACTCTCTTTTTCCGGTGGAATAATGTCCATATTGAAAGTAAATTTCATGGCATCTTCTTGACTCAATAACGTACCATTCATATCTACTGGTAAACTTGCAGATAGACTCATATCATTTTTTTCTATCCACTCGTCTTCATGCTCTGGCTCAACACGACTCACACAGGCGCTGGAAATGGCCGAACAGCTTCCCAATGTGATTTGAGTACGAAGGCGCTCAAATTCAACACTAGATGCCCATTGGTGACATTGTTTCATAGAAGGACGCACAGAAGGGTCTTGATTCCAGCATAATCTCATTAAATCTTGTATTAGAAGTGGAGTGTGTTTGTCCTAGTGAAATGTGAAGATAGTTATGTCCTATGTGTGTCAAAGTGTATAATCAAATGTCTTGTACAATGCACAATAGTTATTATAAATTACTAGAATAAAGTTTATTTTTTCTGATCTTCTATCTCTCATGTTTGTTTATTTTATTTTCTACTCTACCTATATAAAGCTCACAATTCTTCAGTCAACTACTTGGTTCTCTAGTGCTACTGTCAATACAAGAAGAATCATCATTGTGCATCATACCTTGATTCCAATAGGAGGTCTTTTCCCATCTCGAACTTCATGATTGCGTTTTTGAGCCTCTTGCTTATGAAATGGGGCTTGTAAAGAAATGAGCTCATAAAGTGTCATACCATAAGCAAAGACATCCACCTGATAAAGATGAAGGTATAACTATTACATTCTCTGTTGATCAACACAAACAATTTTAAACTACACAAAGTCAGCTGCTACCTTAGTTGAGAAAATCTCTTGTCCAGGGCTTTCAAATAGCTCAGGTGCCATATATCCTGGAGTACCAACAGGGTTTGTAGTGATCTTCATCATTAGTGATGTTGAAACTTGACTAATTCCATAGTCAGCTATCTTTAGCCAAACGTTACCAGCCTGCTCCATCCGTTCTTGTCGTGGTAACAAGGGTGATGGGAACTCCCAAGCAAGAACATTTGGTGACTTCATGTCCAAATGTACAATTTGTTGTGAATGAAGATAATTTAGACCATCAGCTATCTGATAAGGGAGATTGTGATCATTGTGTGATCATAGTGAGTGATAGTGATGGTGATTGTTGTGATGGTGATCATAGTGAGTGATAGTGATGGTGATTGTCGTGATGGTGGTAGTGATCATAAAACCAAAGTTATACTAGTTCATTGTCTTACTTGTTTGGCACTTTGTTTTAAAGTTAAAGGTTCTAGTGAGACTTTTCGTGAGGAATAATCTTTCAGAATACTTCTTAGTGCTTTCTTAGGAGCTAATTCCAAAAGGAGGCACAAAACAGGATGAGTACGAACCCCTTTTAATTGTGTTATATTTTTGTGGTTTAATCCAGCCAAGAAAGTTACCTAAATAAAAAGAACAGCTATTTAAACTCCTTTAATTTAGAGATAGATGAGCAGTAATTATAATAATGATTTATTGAGCCATATCCAATCCAACCAAGTCATGAAATCATATTACAAATTCTAGCAAAAATAGTAACCACACCCCAACCACACCCAGTTATAATAGTAATAGTATGTTAATTTGGTAACAGACCTCTTGTCGTATTTCTTTGTAAGCAGTAGACAGCTGACTATCTTGACGTGCTATGCTCAATAATTCACTAGGTGAAGATGCATCCATTTTACTCTCCATGTTGCTAAGATACACTTTAACAGCAACTTGTTCATGCTGTTAGGAAAAAAAGAACAGTCACTAGTGAGAGTTTGTATATATAGAGATACCTTTGTCCCTGGTTCTCCTATCAGTTCCCCTTTACATACAAACCCAAATCCTCCCTTTCCAAGTAAATCATTCTCCATAATAATAAGAAGGCGTGGTTTTTCCATCTCTTGGTTACTTGTGACCAGATCCCAAAAGGCCTAATATAAAATAACACATTAAACTCAGAGACCGAGACTTATATTTACATACCAGATCTGGAGCAGCATGGACAGTTTTCAAAGTTCCATGAGCAATACATTCAAAATCATTTCCACTACAAGCTGGTGTGATACAATCATTGAACAGAAGACAAAAAACAGGTCGACCATCAACATCAATAAAAACCGGTTTTTTGGGAGATCTTAAAATTCCATCTCCAGCTGTGTTTCCATAACATTTCCAACATGGAATGTACCCATTAAGTGTATTATCTGTGAGCATGCCATAGAACCACCGAGAAAGAAAAATAATATGGTTGCTGATAGCAACCATGAGACGGGTAGCATGACCAGCAACAGTATAAGGAGTTGGTATCTCTTCCGAATCTATCTCCTGTTTTTGATTGACAAGTTCAGTGATAAGATTAATCATGTCTGGTATATAGATATGAGTCTCTATACGATATTTCTCAGGCACTGATTTAATATTCCTATTGTCCGGACCTGGCCATTCGTTACTTGGATTTGGAAGACAATGAACAATTAATAAGGTACGACCACGTGAACTGAAGACAATACCATTCCTCCAACAAGTCCAATCCAAAGGAACTTGATGTTCTGTTTGTTCAACGTAATATGATAATATTGTTTTGATTTGTTGATCTTTGATGATACGACAAATTAATCTTGGCCAAAACCCATCGGGGATGTAATTGGATAACCATAATCTCCGAAGCGGAGGTAGGTAACAATCATCGTGTCCAAATGACAGATCAACATCATCTAGAGAATCATTAAGTTTTGGGTATTTGCCCTCTTCCGGCATGAGAGAAGGAATGATAACCTCATCCTTGCTGATGTACAATGCCACTTCAAATTTTTGGAGCAGTTGAAGATAATTATCGGTGAGCAACTTGTCTTGTTGCAAGAACATGTCATCTTTGAAAAGATCAGATATTTGTATTCTTCCTGGTATAAAATAAAACAGTCTTTCTAGACACTGAATTATTGAGCCTACCTTGTACCATTTTAACATTCTCAACAGCTGAGGGACTAATTAGTTTGGCCATTAATTTAGCGAGCCACTGGGGATCCAAAAAATAGAGACTTCTCAAATTGTAATCGTCAAAATGAAGTAAAGTACCTATGTATAATAAAGTAATAAAAACATTAATTAATGATAAGATTTTTCTACTACCTTGAAGTGTAAGATAGTGAACTGCTTCATTGAGTTCTTCTTCATCATCAAAGAGTTGTTGAAAATGTTGTTTGAATTCTGTAGACTGAAGAACAGGAGGTTTACCCTTATCTTGGAGGTCTTTAACTAGTTCTGATACTTTCTCTTGAAGGGTCAGAAAACTCTTTGGGATTTGTTGTTGAAGAAGAGCATGTGGACTGCTTTCATCCAGATCTTCTTTATATTCCACTAGATAATGTATCAAATGACACATGTGACTTGCATTTGACTTACATGTGACTCCATCAGCAGGACTGACATGAAGATGTACTGAGATATTATAAATAAACTGACGTAATTGATCAATGTTGTTACTCTTAAAGTTGAATGTGTTGACACAACTTATTGAAATACAACCCACAAGTTTGGGATATACTTTGCCACGGTATTTTTCTTTCACCAATTTCTCAAGTCTCTTAGACTCAGTCTCAGAAACTTGATCCATATGTGTTCCTACAGCTATCACAATACATCCAGGTGCTCTAAGCTATTGATGGTAACAATATGAGATAAGAATAAGATACTAGTACTAACCACAGGACGTACCTGAACATTTCTCAGCCATGGTTCTAGTTCATTGACACCATCATCTCCGTCAGAGAGACGGAATACTGCAAGATAGAGTGCACGTCGAGAATAGAAACACTGGTGTGTAACTTGGTAGACCTCCTGACCAGCAAAGTCCCATGCCAAAAATTGAACAGGCTGACGATTTGCTCGAAAAACAAATCGAACCTTTCCTCCACGACAGGCCCACTCTTCGATATCAATTCCCTCAGTACGTTCTGTTTCACCGGCTTGTCGCTCCCGAAGTCGCCGCAGAAGAGTTGTCTTTCCACGACGACCACACCCAATAAGGAATAGTTTCATTGTACGATAAGGAACAGACCTGTAACAAAATAAACAATGACATTGGATGTTCCCCTCAAAGTAGAGACTTACTCCTTAAGTTTAGATCTCATATAAGTAAGGAGCTGTCCAGCTTGTATTTTTGTACTATGATACTCTGGAGGAGGCTCAATTAATTTGGGCGAGTTATCGATTCTAATTTCTGTTAATCTGCGAGAGTTTTTCAGGAGAGCAAACTGAAGTGGTAGTTTTTCCAGGTAAGGGTTTTTACTAAGTCTAATCCATTTAAGTTGACTTTGGCGACCAATGTTAGGATTGAAAGTCCCCTCAAGATAATTTTGTGTTAAATCTAAACCTTCTAAAGAAGGATACAGAAGATCAAGTGCACCACACTTTTGTCTAAACACCATCTCGTCTGTAGTTGGGTCTTGTGTGGTTCGTTTTAATGAGCACTTGATAAGTTGGAATCTCTTAAAATGATTTCCTGACAGCTGAGCTGTCTGCAAGTACTGGAGAGAAGAGTGAGATCGATGCATACAAACATTAGTTGTAGTGTCATGGTAACATTTTCTCCGTATGTTCTTAAGCTGATCATCTGTTAAAGTGTTTCCAAAACGTTCAAGTTTGCAATGCTTAGCCATGAATTTACGGAGTGACTGAGGTATGTAATGTATGTCAATAGATTGTATAGGATTATTAGAGATATCTAATTCCATAAGATTTGGTGCAAGGCAAGGAAGACCCTGTGGAAAGTGTTCAAAATCGTTACTGGACAAATTAAGACGTGTAAGTGTAGAGTAGTCGCATGCTTCAATATCCACACTGGCATCTGGTAGCTCTTGTTCCAGTTTATCATCGACCCGTCGTATACGAAACTTCTCCTTTACTTTAGTAGGACTTCTATGTTTAGAGTTGTGCGAATATAAGCTAAACTGACGATCGAGGTCTCCTTGTAAGGTAGCTCGAGTGTTGTCTAGTGGGCTAGCCATCATAAAAACATCAGGAGCTACACTTCTAATGGTAAGATTACCTTCACGCAACTCGTCACCTTCACAGCATGGCAGAGCAGTTAGTTGGTTGTTGCTGACATCCAATTCTTGTATAGACTCGCATTGCCAAGTAGTAGAAGGAAGACTTATGAGTAAATTGTGAGAAAGATTTAGTTTAGTGACGTTAGGAAGACAAAAAAGAAAATTGTGTAGACCCTCTAGTTTGTTGTGTGATAGATTAATTTCTGTCAGTGAGGGACAGAGGTCAACGTCCTTACTTACTGAGGGATCTTTGGAAGTTATTATAGATTTTAAATTGTTATCGTCAGCATTAAGTTTCTGAAGAGATGGAAGAAGCCATAGACACGACGGAAGGGAAGTCAACTTGTTATGAGATAATGACAAAAAGAGAAGTTCACGACACTTCCAAAGACCATCTGTAGTCTCAGAAGACTCGGAAGATAAATTTCTGAAATCTAAGTCAGAATTCTCAGGTAAATACCGAAGCTCATTATAAGATATATTAATAGTCTGTACATTAGGCAAATTAAAGAGCTCTAGTGGGACAGTTTGTAGGTTGTTCTTCTGCAACGAGATGCTAACAATACTTGTGTAATCCACTCGGGTGAATGTGATGGGTTGACACATGAGACTTTCCATTTCAAACATGGGACCAAGGTCAAAAGAATAAAATGGTGACGTTGGAGTCAACCATTTTCCATCTATTGCTCGGAGATGTTTTTCATTCCATTGTAGTTGATATAATGACACTGAGGGTGTGTCACATAACTCGCTATATTGATCGCTATCCAAGGTATCAAGCTTTAACTGGCATTGTTTGGACAAGATAAGATGAATGAAATTAGGTCTTTGAACAAGGTGCAAGATCTGGCATGCCAACCCTTTCTTGTCCATAGCACCGTGATTTATTAACATCTCAATGATCTCCTTATTGCGAAATATGCACGCCTCAGCTAAAGGAGTGATAAGGATGTTACTAAATGGAATATAATCATGTGGTTTTTTGTCTAAACCCTCTAGTAATCCTTTGGGAGATTGATAGACACCAGTAGATACAGCTGTAGGAGAAATAGGATGTACTAATAAGCTTTGTATGAAAGGGTGGTTGTTACGTGTGCTACGAGGAGATGTGCTACTACGAGATATGACACGAGGAGTCAAAGGTATAGCGGTAGACTCTGTGTCGAGTGCTTTTGTGATGCCAATCTCTGCATCAAGATCGTCTGAAATATATGAATTAAAAGAGATTGGGGTGTCTGAAAGTGGAGGTGAAACTATTCTATCTTCATTCTCTTCTTCCAAGGACGTCTTTGAGTCCTGTGGAGATAGTGTTGCTGTTATGGGTCTTTTTCGCTCTATGATTTTTTGAAGAAATTTTTGAGCTCGACTGGAAGGCTTGCCTTCAACATTTACATTGAGTTCACACTCACATAACAACAATTCAACAATATCTTTAGAAAACTTTGGAGCTGCAACAGCTGCATGAAGCGGAGTTCTTCTGGTCTCTGTCTCAGCATTAAGATCAATTTTATGAGGATGCTTGCGTCTAAACTCAAGTAGGTCTTTTACTACTTCAAGGTGACCGTGATAGCAGGCATTAAACAGTGGAGTGCGTCCAATCTTGTCTGTCTGGTTCAAATCTTGTTTGTAATTATACTCTTCATAAAGGTATTGTACAGCATCTAATATTCGTTGGACCATGCCTTTGTCACCACGGGAACAACTCACGTGAAGAGGAGAGAGGTGGTTTTGTTCATCGCAAACAAACACCAGATGAGGTGAGTGCCTCAGAAGGAGATCTGCCAATTCTACATTACCATGACGACAGGCAGCAATGAGGGGTGTGTCTCCATTACCAAGGTTACTGAGCGGTTGATGAGATGATTGTTTTAATAAAAATTCAACTACAGAAACCTGTTGTTTATCTATGGCTCTATTAGGAAAAATAAACATATACATACATGTATTCATAATATCAACATGCATTTACCGAAATAACAAGGTCTGCTGAAACCAATCTGTCCAGCGAGTACCTAAATCTCTTTCCATTGGAGCAAGAGTGGAGTACACATTGACAAAGGTCTCCAATTCAGTAGTACCTTGGTCAAGTAATGAGTGTAATTCTAAAATGATCAAAATATATTAGTGAAGGATGTAGTATTCATTACCCATTACACGTTGAAGTTGTTCTGGATTTCTTGTTGGCTCTTCTACTTTTGCTACAATGGATGAGTAGATATTCAATTTACTAACACAAGTGATTCAATTCCTTACCAATAGCATGCATGAAGACCTTCTCACAGTTCACTTTTCCTCTCGCCAAGTCCACAGGCGTCACTCTATGACTATTTTCAACTCTAATCTGAGCACCATGTCTAATAAGTGTTTCAATACAACGAGCGTATCCTTGAAAGGCAGCCAAATGAAGAGGAGTCTAAAAATGAGAAAAAGCCAATATCAGAACAATAATTGGAGTGAAATTTGTCCTCACTTGACAAAGATCAGGCGATGATGATTGCTTGTTCGCATTCCCTGTTGTATAAGAAATTAGTCATATGAGATTACTATCAGAGATCTGACCTCCTTTGGCTAACAACACTTCCAAGTAATCAGGTAGACCCTTGTCAGCTGCAATATGGACTAGAGTCCTACCATTATATCTCTGTATAGGATAGTTGATAACTTTCTCTAGAAACTGATTGTTCGATGCATACTGAATATAAAGATCAAAAGTTTTCTTCTGTTCGTCTGATGGATCAGTAGATAGCAAGGCTCCTAAACTTTCAGCTAACCGCTTTACGTCCATTTCTACTCGACAGCATGACAGTGCTAGAACTCCACCTCTTCAAATCTGTACTGCATAAACAATTAAACTTGAGGGCAAGGTTTAATAAAGTTTATTTATAATAAGGTTTATATGTCAATAAGTAAAACTATTAAACAAAAATTAAGTTATTATACATATGATACAGGGTAGTTCAACTTTGGTGAAGGTTTGTCAGAATCAATTTTAACACCAACAGATGATGTCCAGAATGGATTCGTACTGCTACCATTAGTGGGTGGGTCCACAGACAAAGGGACATCTACCCATTGTCCTAACTTGTGCGACTTGTAAGCACAATCTAAAACAGTTCTTAAATGATGTCCATCTATAAAATTTGCCAAACACGAGTCTAAAGTCTTTTCATTTTTATCAGCTCCCATCAAAAATAATTCCCTCAATTCTTTGTACATGCCACGATAACCTAACATTGATGAATAATATAACTCAACTGGTAAGTTTAATTCAGTCGCCTGACTTGACTCCTTCTCCGATATCAAATCCTCCTTGAATAGCTCTTTCTCTTCTTCACCATTATGTTGCCAATACAGATCCATCCCATGGACTCGTGCACGACCTTCTTTACCAGTTACTGTTAATACCAATTTAAACAATGATTCATAATGTGAATTGATTAATACACTCCCTACAATGCCATTAGTGTATTTTAATTGTAGTGAGCAATAGTCATCAGCTTCAATCGTTCGATAACCATGTATGAGTTGTGTTGATGGTCGAAATGTGTTTAATAAACAGTTCACACGCTCTACTTTGCTGGAATTAGGACACAAATGGCACATAAGATCGATAATGTGAGAACCTATAAGATTTAAGACTCCGCCCCCAAGTGAGGGGTCACATTTCCAGCTATATGGTTCTTTACGTATTAAGGAATCCATGGAGATTTGAACATCTATAGCCCAGATGTCTCCAAGGTGACCATCTTGAATGAACCGTTTCAGTTTTCTAAAGCAAGGTATGAATCTCATATGTGAGTCTAGAATAGTTTGAAGTTGAGAATAATATTGAGCTAACAGAAGCATCTTCTCTGCTTCACTTGCCATTATAGTGGGTGGTTTGGTACAAACACAATGTTTTCCTGACGTTAATGCTTTAACTGCAACCTCAGCTTGTAAAACAGGTTCTGTAGCTACATAGACTAAATCCACATCATGAAGGAGGAGGAGATCTTGAAAAGTAGGTGGACAATGATTTATAGAGAGTTTAGCAGCTAATTGACGGGCAATGTCTGGATTTTTGCACCAAATAGCTCTAAGAGGAAAACCTTCTGATTTAAGAATTGGAGATATAAGAAGAATTTGATCTGGTGTGCCTATAATCCCAACATTAGGCAACATTTCTTGGAAGGAGGAAAGAAGCTGGATATATCCAGTGGGTGTGGCTCATTGTTAATTAATATAGGGTGTGGTCAGTCTTGTAATAACAGTGATTTATGAAATTATATTGTGTATAGGGTTACTGAGTGAACAGTATGATGGGAGCGATTGCTAGTTTTTTTACCAGAGGCTGGAGAAGAGTAAGTATTTTGTAATAATCATAACAATGATATCTAAAAAATGTGACAGCTAGTAGAGATCAAATGTCGTATCAAATTATTTGTTACAGGAAACGGAAAACTTACTTGACGCCAGTTTATCTGATGTTAGTCAATCCTTCGAGACTTCTCTTACGAATCCTGAGTTTGTAGCAGAATCCTCACCACAGAATGAACCTTTAGAAGACACTAGTGCTAAAATCCCAAATGATACCACATCATCACCTCAGCAGACCAATAGTAACTCCATTGCTACCTCAGTTGGAGAGCCAAACAAAACAGCAATACTGTTTACTGACAGGACAATTGAATTGCCTATACTAACAGAGGGTGATCGTTATGAAGAAATCAATGCCATTGCTGCAGCTGTGATGCAACTTTATAAACCTGTTGTTTCTCGTAAAGAAGCTATCAACCAAGCTTTCACAGGTTTTAAAGAAGCTTTGGGACTCCATGAGGAGTCATCGCTACCTGAATGTTTTAAAGTGTTACGAGATAATGTTGATCTTGGTACACAGTTGGAGCTTGTTTGTGCTGGTCAAGAACCTCTAAAACTTAAAGTCAACGAAATATCTCCACCAAAACAGAAGATTTCTGATGAGATCAAAAAAGCTATTACATTTTTTAACTCCTGTCTTAATTTGTGCCAAAAATTTTGTGGTGAAAAAGAGCTAAGAATGGCTGATGTCCAATTCCGACTTGAGGATCTTCACTTGATGCCTCTTACAAAGGAAGGACAAACTTTGTATGCAAAAGTAAATGAAGTTCCAACTTATATTGATGAACTCTCAGATGATATTGAGATATTGCGACAAGAAATCTACAAAGCCAAGGATATACTGCGACCAAAGTAACTAGTTAATGTCATTTTTATATTATATTGCAATATCAATAATTATTATTAATTTTCAATGCCATTTTGTATAATAGAAATTATTATGCTACGTTCTGTTATTAATTAAAATATTAATTTGTTGCCATGGTAACCAGCGGATTTCTCGTGCTTTCATACGGTACTTGTTCAACTGTGATGGGATCTTTCTGTAGTCGGTTCAAGGTATAGTACTTCGTTGTACATGTGCGAGGCTATGTCTTTATTATTTTCTAGCTACGTAGAAGTTCTCGACAACCACGTTACAAGTCTTTGAGATCAAATTCATCAGATTCTTCCAATGGCCCAACTTCCTTAGTTAATAGTACAGAGCCTACCTCAGTTTGGGATGAGGCGAGACAAAGATCTTTACCTGATGTCTCTGCTACTGACCAACCTGATCACATTGAACATGATCAAGCCTTTACAGAGTCCCAGTTTAACAAGATTTCAAAACAGGTTTTACAACTCTACAAACCCATTGAAATGTTACGTAGTGCCATCACAAACTCACTCCTCCTCTTCAGAATGGCTCTCGGTCTGACCCAAGATGCAACTATGATATCATGTTTTGAAGTTTTAAGAGACTCTACAAATAAGAGATCAACAATGGAGCTTATAAATACTGCTGACGGTCCTCACAAATTAAGTGTTCCTACAAATATTTGGAATGAACTACCTGACAATATTCAGGCTGGCATCAAACATTTTAATTCCATGTTAAGCTCTTGTCATAAATTTATTGGCAGTCGAGAACTAAAGCTTGTAGATATTCAGTTAAAACTTGACGACCTTCAACTTCTTCCTTTAAGTGAAGAAAAGGCAGAAGAGTATCAGAAACTACGAGTTATACCAGTTAAAATAGATGAATTTACATGTGAGATAGAATCTTTGTTTACTGACATTACCAGAGCAGGTAAACTGCTGGAATATCAAGTTCATATCAATGGTACATCAACTTATAATACACCAGCTGGTGTACAATAATAATCATTACTTTTGGAAAGGGGATGTGTGGTAAAGGTGAGGTCATTATTTTGTGAGTTTTCTGAATCACACCCACTTTTGAATCACAATACATGAATCATTATTGTTTGAACCTATTATTCATTAATATTTTTGAAAGAAAGTTTATTTTAATGTTGACTTTAAAATGCTTGAGTTTATGTAATAAACAATATATACATGTACATAACACAATTTGTTTAATTAATTCCTTAATTGGTAGGATCTTCCTCTTTGTCTTCAAGGACACAGAGTAGGTTATCATTTTCATATGTTGGAAAGAGATATCTACAAAAATATTATAATATAATGTAATCTATTTTATCTGTCTTTTACTGGACTTGATCCCAAATGCTTCTATTAGTTGGTAACATAAAATGTCCCTCCTGTTCCATATGGGCTAATACTGCAACCAAATCATTATAGCCATGGCAACAGTGTATACATGTACCATTGTGTACCTACATATAAAGGAGCATACATTGTAGCCTCATTCCTCTAGACATGTTATTAATGAGTCCATCCATACATTGGTATATTGTATAGCAACTAACTTGTCTTCTAATATAATTAACAGCTTTTATTTTTGTGTAGTAATCAACGTTAAGTGTGAGTTGAATAAAATTAAAATAATGAGTCTCCTAGAAATAGAGATTAGAGTACATATATAGTACATGTTTGTCTACATAAGGTATATGATATTTCAATAGTATGGCTACAAACCATTACCAGGTGGTGCAACAAACATTCTAGTTTATCAAATACTACTACTACACAAAGATTGTCTCGGACACACATCAATGAACATAGCAACAACAAGAATTACAATATTGATTGGACATACTGTCATGTGTTGGTTGAGTTCTGAGAGAGATGGAGACGTGTGTGAACAAAAGAGACAAGTAAGGAGAGAGACAGATGGTTCTATCCAATCACTCCATCTATAAAGAGATACAATGACATGTTCAATTTTATAAGCTTCAACTTGTCATGTTCTGATTCTGTTGTGACATCATCTTCCTTAAGTATATCTTCCCAAGATTTGCCAGGTTCCTGAGTGATACCAGAATAATATGAAACAAGAGGGTGACATTTGAGAGAGGATGTTTCTTACCAAGTAATTGATCATATAAAATTTATCATACACTTGGTTTTTAGGATTAATTCTTTTGTGTTGTTTCTTTCTCATGTGATCACGAAGAGTTGTATGATCTCGGAAAGTTCGTTCACAATACAGACATTGTAAACTATAATATACAAGTCAATGACTTCACTACAATTATATAATATAACACCTTTCCAATTTACTTTGTAGTAAATCTAGAAATTCATTCACAAAAACTACAAACAAAAGGATTTGTTGTAAAATAGATGTGTGTATAGTGAAGATGTACCAATGTTGTCAGGGAGACCGATATTAAAATGATGTTGCTGAATCATGTGATCAAACAGCATTGCTCTATTTCCACTACATATTTCACTGCAGAATAAACACGATCTTTTGAAACAAGTATCTTGTCTCTCAGAGTGCTGAATTTCAAGTAAATATTCCTAGACAGACAACAGATTATAAATCATATAATAAAATCACAAACTATTTTGTTCTTTTGTAAAAATTCTCTAAATTGTTTGTCTTCTGGTATGGCATCACTTAAGAGATAGAACTTCTCAGAAATATCTGATAATATTTAATAATTACAGGTGCCATATCTCCATATACTACCTGTTGTAGTGTCTGGGTGTGTTTCTATCACTGGTAAGAGATCAGCAGGATCTGACTCATTTAGAAATCTTGTTTTCCAGTATTGAAAATAACTGAAAAATAAATTCAAAATGTTACAAAGACATTTACATGTACATGTACATGACCCAACTCTTTATCCTTACAATAATATGTATCTAATGTGATGTACTAGTACATAGCAACGACATATCCCCTTCTTATAATGATTTGTTGCCAACTTTAGTGTGAACTTTTCATTATCAATTAATTACTTAATTACCATTTATAACTAGCAATGTGAGATGTTCTGTGTACAATTATTTTGTGTTGAGAGGCAATATGATGTAAATAATCCTCTCGAACTTGTTGTCCATTACAACCAGTAAATTCTTGACTACACATGAGACAAGGTATCGGTAAGTCTTTATCAACATGATAGAAACAAGACATATCACGTTTCATCTCTGGAAAGACAAGTGGATGGAGTATTGCCTTCTGTCCTTGGTTTGTTGATAACTCCACTGTTGGAGATAGTTCGACAGGTTGTGTCTTGGTAGCCATTTTGATTGTAATATGTTACAATATAAATTGTATGTGTATTAGACTATTAGTTTGAATGTTAAAATGTATAGGTGTGGAGCACTAGTGGTAGGTAGTGCCTCTACACAACTTCTTCCCTCCCTCATAGCAGCTGCTTCTTTAGTTCATGATGTTCTCTATGTACCATTGAGTTCACAAGGGTCATTGAGTCAGTTATTATCAAAAATCAACCAGGTTTATTTTCAAGTTGCCAAGGTCAATCCTTCCCTTGATTTAAGAGTTATTCTTCCTGGTACATCACTCCATGTCTCCCCTCTCACTCTCCGTAACACATTGGATACCCTCCTAAGTCCAGAGCCATCATTTCAAGCTACAACTAGACTACCAGAATATGTATGTATTTCTGAACGATCTCTTGAAGGAACTCCTAACTTAGAGAGTATCTTTCAGACTCTTGATCTTCAACCAGAGCAACTGGAACCTGAGGTTTGTCCATCTTTGTACACAGGAGCTGCTCATTCGTACAATAGTGTAGCTCTTGGAGGAACATTTGATTGCATCCATAATGGTCATCGTTTATTATTGGCCCACTCCGCAGCTATTGCCACTCGTAGAGTTCTTGTAGGTGTCTCTGATGGGCCACTTTTGGTAAATAAAACCTTGACGGAGTTGATAAGACCTGCATCTGAACGTATATCCGAAATAGAAGGTCTTTTACAGGATATGAAACCTGGCCTGCATTTAGATGTCATCCCAATCACTGATGTCTATGGTCCAACTGCTTGGGATGGCGACCTTGAGTGTCTTGTAGTAACTCCAGAAACAATCAGGGGAGGAGATAAAATTAACGAAGAAAGAGCAACAAAAGTTAGCTTGAAATAGCTTGTGTCAATGAAGCTATGTTTCTCTATTTCTCAGGGTCTCTCTCAAATGTCCATTCATACTATTGATTTTATCGGAGAAGGATCAAATAGTGCGGTATCACTGGATAATAAAATTAGTTCATCTGACCTCAGGAAGCAAAAATTAGGATATTTTCGTTTACCTAAGGTACTCTACTACTATGACTGTGTGTGATAGATGACTTACATATATAGATTAACCAATGTTTGTCAGTATGGGATTGGAAGACAACACCTTATCTTATTGGTCTAACAGGTGGGACAGCAAGTGGGAAGACTTCTATCTCAAAGAGATTAACTCAGTTAGGAGCTTATCCAATTGATTGTGATAAAGTAAGACTATATCTATTAAATTTAATTCACTTTTATCATATAGCTTGGACATAAAACTTATGTGAAAGGAACTAGAACGTATTATAAAGTCATTGAAGAGTTTGGACAAGGTACATGTATTTGAACATGTAAAATTTAAATGGTCTGGTCATTAGGTATATTAGATGATAACAAAGAGATCAATAGGAAAGCATTAGGTCCTATTGTGTTTACTGACAAGGTATTATAACTGGTTTTAAAAACTAGTTTAATAGTTATCTTAATTTTAGTCTAAATTAGTAAAACTGAACAATATAGTGTGGCCAGAAATATGGCATCTAGCTATGGAATGTGTTCAAGAGGCACATGCCCAAGGTACAGGTGTGTATAGGTGTTTATTAGTGGGTGTGGTTTATCTAATAGGCTATGAGGTGTGTGTGTTGGATGCAGCTGTTCTTCTACAAGCAAAATGGGATACAGGTTTACATGAAGTATGGGGAACAATTATCTCCTACGATGAGGTAGCTGCTGCCATTAGCAACATAGAGTCGATGTCTTTCTCATTTCCATACTAGGCCATTAAACGTGTCGTTAAAAGAGATAATGCAACAGAAGAGAATGCAAAGAAGAGATTGGCTGCTCAAATGAGCAACAGTGAGATTGTTGATCATGCCCATGTTGTATTTTGTACACAGTGGGAATACGACTTCACTCAAACTCAGGTGTGTGTGTGTGTGTGTGAGAGAGAGAGAGAGAGAGATGAACTTTGTTTGTGTTTAGGTGGAGAAAGCATGGAGACAGTTAACTGAGAGGTTGAAAATTAAAAGACAAGGTCATAAACTATAGATTTAATGATCTATACAAAATTAGGTTTGTTATGTGTGATTAAAAACTACAAATTTAGTAATTTTTAAACTCTTAATGATATGTCTATGTCAGCAAAATATTCATGTTGCATTGCATCCTCAGCAGATAATCTTTGACTTGGACAACAAATCAAGTGACGCTATATATGGACAGACAGTAAAAACAATGGACAAATAACAATGGACAGACAATACATACGACGATACATACAATGGACAGACATATTACCTGTAATAAATCAACACCATGATGATTTAGGGAAGGTACAACAGCTTCAATAGCAGCAGGAGGATAAGGAGGAAACTCCTTTTATTATTAAAGTAAATATTAATAAATTAAATAATTTACTTTGAATTCAGGTAGTTTGGTAACTCCTGGCCACGTCCTCTCATTAGGTGTACCAACTAATTTAAACTTGTCAGTCAAGAAAATCAAACCAGTTTGACAAGGTATTAATTATAATAGAATAAAGGATATTTGAAAATTCGTTTCAATTGTTCGTCCACATCACTGCCTGGAAAGAGAGGTCGACCAGCATTGGCTAGTTCTGATAATGACATCATATGACATCACAATCAATGAATATTATTACTCTACCTGCAAATATACATCCAGCTGACCACATGTCAATAGATGTAGTATAGACTTGAGCACCCATTAGTACATCAGGAGGACGATACCACAATGTAACAACCTGAGAACGTAGGAATGAAAAGATACAGGTGTAAGAAAGTGGGAATGGAAATGTAGGAATGAGACTTATAGAGATGTGGTAGCATGAGACATAGGAATGAGGATTAACTGTACCTCAGCTGAAAATATTCTTACAGGAATACCAAAAACACGAGCTAATCCAAAATCTGCCAATTTTAATTCTCCTTTCTACTGAACAAGTAAACAAACAACATGGTTGCTATAGCAACTAACTTTACTAATGAGAATATTTTGTGGTTTTAAATCTCTATGTAATATGTTATTACGATGACAAAAAGCTAGACCTTGTAGGAGCTGAAAATAAAATGATTGTACAACTTGCTGACTAATACTACCACCAGAGACATCAAAATATTTCTTAAGATCCTAAAAGAGATCAGATGAGTGAATAGAGTCCTATGCTATGTACCTGATCAATATACTCAAAGACCATTGTCAGCTTTAAGTTTTTGTGTAGAACATCAGTCAGTCTATAATAGTAATATATACATATATATGTAATAACCGGTAAAGTCATGTGACCATATGTACAGACATAAATACCTGACAATGTTTACATGTTTCAATTCCTTTAGTAGACATATTTCTCTTAATGCTGCACTGGGAACACCCTAATATTAAGTTAATTAATAACCTTTAATTAACTAATGTTTATTGATAACACCTACTTCATCATCTTCATCAAGTCTGACAATTTTCAAAGCTACAATTTCTCCGGATTCCTTATCTTTAGCTTTATATACAGTACCATACGTACCTAATCAACATCATAGTTGTACATAATTCCATTTAATGTCCCAGTCATTCTTAGCTCATACATTGTTTTAAAAGCTAATTTACCTTCGCCTATTTTCTCTAACTTCTCGTATTTCTCCATTATCGAGTGACGAAAACCCATTTGATTAGGGGGTTAAAGTTAAAGCCACTGTCATTTTAACCCTTTGTGAACTGACACATGTACACACGTGGGAGATACTATGGAAGGTGATAGGAACCCGTCTCTTAAAGATCTCACGTCACCATCATATGCTAAACTAAATCCTAAACAACATGAGGTATCAATGTGCCCAAATTTAATCGCCAACCATCTTGTCTCGTAGCCTTTACAGGAACTTATACAACATCATATTGATTCCTTTAATTTTGCTATAGACGAAGGACTAAAATATGCTATACAGGTCACATGACTTTATACATTAATGATACTGCTATTTATTATATATAGGATCTGAGAACTCAAGAAGTACTGGACCCTGCAAACCGAAAAATCCAGTTTTTCCTTGAAGTATGTTCCATTTTTATCAAAACTAATTAATTAGTAATTGTTAGGATGTTTCCATTGGTTACCCCACTTTACCAGAGACTAATATTCATGCCAGATCCGTCCAGATTTTTCCATCAGAGTGTCGTGAACGAGCAGTGACGTACAAAGCCCCTTTATCAGCTGTAATCTGTTTTATGATAAGTGGACAAATTATTAATACAATATCTATTTCGATGGGACAAATTCCTATTATGATCAAAGTATGTCTTAATGGACGGAGCTTATATTCTTTCTTAGTCTAAAAGATGTCATCTTTATAACTTATCTCCTCAAGATCTTGTCAAACGACATGAAGAGGCAGAGGTAATTAAAGGGTGTGGTCTGTTTTATAGAGTTTTGTTTGATATATTAGGAGTATGGTGGCTATTTTATTATTAACGGCAATGAGAGATTGATGAGAATGCTGATAATGCCTCGAAGAAATTACGTAAGAACCATGTTATTAAAATGTATCCTAATACAATAGAATTTGTGGTTTTCTATTGTTTAGCCTATCGCTACTATTAGAAATTCGTGGACTGGAAAGGGTCCCTTGTTTACTGAATATGGTTGCATGATACGATGTGTTAGAAAGGACCAATCACAGGCTGTAAGGGGTTAAATAATTGTAACTATATTATCTTGTCTTAGAACCTTACCTTGCATTATCGATCTGACGGAAGTCTCACTCTTGCCTTTGCTCGAAACAAAGAATTGTTTTATGTTCCTATAGTTTTTGTTTTAAAAGTTAGTTTATATCACATGACAGTCACATGATAGTCACATGTTTTAGGCACTCATTGAAGTGACTGATGTACACATCTATAATGAGATAGTGAAAAACAATAAAGATGATGCATTCTTGAAAGGGTTAAAATTTACCTGTCAATAGTACTTTACCATTGTTAACATTATCAGGTGTGTTGCCTCAATGCTTCGGTTTTCACAAGAAGAAGGTATCTTAACAAGAGTTGACGCCATGCGATATATTGGACAGAGGTTTCGTATCAAAGCAGACTTACCTCACTGGGCAACAGATGAAGCTATCTGTGATCAATTAATGAGGTAGACTTCTTTGTATAATAATAGTTCTTGTAATTTGCTTTGTTTTAGAGAACATGTTTGTGTTCATTTGGACAAGAACAATGACAAGTTTAATTTATTAATGTAAATGATACCGAACTTACTTCATTTTATAGTTTTATTATCTCTCTCAGATTAATGGCCAAAAAAACATATGCTTTAGCTGTTGGTAAGTGTTTACCTGAGTCAGCAGATTCTCCTATGAACCAAGAAATTCTCCTTGGAGGCCATCTTTATTTGATGATTCTCAAAGTAATTGCAAGATATAATATTGTTATTATTATTTGTTTGTGTGTAGGAAAAACTAGATGAATATTTGGTAAAGATACGTATTGAAATTGAGAGAAAGTTTAGATTTAATCCAGATAAATTTAATATCACGGATTGTAAGATAAATACATTAATTAAATAAAGTTTATTGGTGTAATTTTCTAGCGAATGCATTAAGAGCTGTGGTAGATCCAAAGAAAAGTATTTATGTCACAGTGGCCTCATCAATGGAAGCATTTTTGGCAACTGGCACTCTTCGTTCTAAGAGTGGACTTAATTTACAGCAGGTGACATAACAGACAATGTTGCTATGGTGATATTGTTGCTATGGTGATGTAATATATTTAGGCTGCTGGTTTTACTATTGTGGCAGATAAACTGAATTTTTTCCGATATCTTTCTCATTTTCGTGCTGTCCATCGAGGAGCATTCTTTTCAGAGATGAGAACCACCTCTGTTCGAAAACTTTTACCTGAAGCTTGGGGTAAGTTGCAATAGTATAGACTGTTATTAGAAGCTCTCTCACAGGATTCATTTGTCCTGTACATACTCCGGATGGTGCACCCTGTGGACTACTTAACCATTTAGCTGCCTTGTGTCAAGTACTATCATGTCATATGATTGTCACATGATTATCAGATGATTAGGTTGTCACTAGTATTCCAAAAACCATCCATCTCCCCAAGCTTTTATCATCACTGGGTTTAATACCAATTGGATCACCTATTACTCCACCCACATCTGAGAGAGTTCTCACGGTTATTTTAGATGGGCGTGTCTTGGGTGTGGTTCGTGAGAGTGAAGCAGAATCATTTACTACACAACTTCGTATTTTAAAAGCTACTGGAAGAGAAATGGTATACTAACTATAGTGGGTGTGGTCTGATATATTCTTTAGGTTCCACCCACATTGGAGATTGGATTAGTTCCATATTCAAATAAAGGCCAGTATCCTGGTATTTTTCTCTTCACAACACCAGCTCGTATGATGAGACCAGTATATAATCTTAGAACACAGTCACAGGAACTCATTGGATCTTTTGAACAAGTAAAATTTGATATGATTACCTCCTTAAATTTATTACACTAGGTATATATGAACATTGCTGTTTGTCCTGAAGAAATTAAAAAAAATGTACATTAAATGAAAGTCACGTGACTGTCATGTGATTATATATTAGGTGACTACACATATGGAAGTCCACGAGGGAAGCATGCTAAGTGCCATCGCGAGTTTCACGCCATTTTCAGACTTTAATCAAAGTCCTCGTAATATGTACCAATGTCAGGTAGACTGTGTTTTGTAATATTCCCATCATTACCAGACCCCTTCAGATGGGCAAACAAACAATGGGTACTCCAGCTCATACCATACCCTTTAGAAGTGATAACAAAATGTATAAACTACAGGTATGAATTATTGAGGGTCTTATAATTTTCAAATATTATCAGACCCCTCAAGCACCCATGGTTCGTCCCTATCTTTACGATTATTATAAAGTTGATAATTATCCTCTTGGCACTAATGCCATTGTTGCTGTGATATCATATACAGTAAACAGCCTCTAAATAATTAAGGGACAGCTGTAATTTATCCTCATTAGGGTTATGATATGGAAGATGCCATGATACTCAACAGAGCCTCATTTCAAAGAGGGTTTGCTCATGCAACTGTATATAAATCTGAGGTATATTGGTATATATATTGTTTAATGAATTGTTGTTGTACAGTTAATTGATTTGAGTAAAACATCTAGAGATCATGGCAATGCTACTTACATATTTGGTACGACTTATCTCACTTTTCTTATCTCAACTTTATCCCTTCTCACAACAAGGTACATTACCCAGTGATCCAGTGTCTTATGAGAGTCTAGATGAAGATGGCCTTCCTCCAGTGGGTGCTTTGTTACAAGAAGGAGATCCGTTATATAGGTTAGTAGGTATATTAAACCACACCCCTAATTGTTCTCGTAGTTATATTGATGTGGCATCTAATAAGGTCATTGTCATGAAATATAAATCTCATGAACCAGCTTATGTAGATCAAGTGAGATATTATAACGATAGCATCTTTATGTACATGTGTGTATATGTAGGTTAAACTTCTTGGTAGTGAGACAGGGGACCAACCCTTGCAACGAGTCATCATCAAGTTAAGATTAAATGTAAGTATGATTGTGTATGTGATTATTAGGGGTGTGGTTTCATCGCAGAGAAATCCAATAATTGGTGACAAGTTTGCTAGTCGTCATGGACAAAAGGGAGTTTGTAGTCAGAAATGGCCAATGGAAAATATGCCATTTACTGAATCTGGGATGTGTCCCGATATAATATTTAACCCTCACGGATTTCCATCTCGTATGACAATTGGTAAATTCTGTAATTATTAAATGGGTGTGGTTCATGGTAAATCAACAGGTATGATGATTGAAAGTATGGCAGGAAAATCAGCAGCTCTACATGGTATTTGTCATGATGCTACACCCTTTACATTTTCAGAGGACAATCCAGCTGTTGCATACTTTGGGGACTTATTAGTGAAAGGTAAGCTCCTTTAATCAATTGTTTAATTTGGTAACTATGTTTACAATAGCTGGCTATAATTACTTTGGTCACGAGAGGTTATATAGTGGTATTGATGGGAGAGAATTTGAAGCAGACATTTTCTTTGGAGTTGTTTATTATCAGCGTCTCCGTCACATGGTCTCTGATAAATTCCAAGTATCTAACCCTTTCTCTGCTGACTCTATATTTAACCCTTTATAGGTTCGGACGACAGGTCCTATTGATATATTAACTCATCAACCAGTCAAGGTATGGATAATATGATATATGATGTCATAATGATGTCATAATGATGTCATAATAGGGTAGAAAAAGAGCTGGTGGGATTAGGTTTGGAGAAATGGAGAGAGATTCTCTGTTGGCACATGGAACTTCATTCTTATTGCAAGACCGTCTTATCAACTGTTCAGATCGATCATTTGTAAGTAGTCTTAAGTATTTATTTTATTTACTGTCTCCTCTTTCAGTCACATATATGTCGTGATTGTGGTAACATTTTATCTCCTATTTTAAATAAACCTTCATCAACTGATTCCAACTCTTTGGATTATAAATGGACCTGTAGTCTTTGTAATGGAGGAGGACATATTGAAATAGTATCTGTACCTTATGTTTTCCGATATCTTGTTGCAGAACTAGGTGCCATGAATATTAAGGTGAAAATCAATGTATCATAATGACATCATAGTTAAGTGATCATTTGTTAATATGTTTTTTAAAAGTGATCAATTAAAAGTTGTAATTAGTACGATGTTATGATGTTTCTTTGATTTCTTGTGTATTTTCCTCTTGTTTCAATTGGTCTTGTGCCTGCACATTAAGATCATATTATAGGCTGTGTTGTTGCATGACAGTCACATGATTTTTTTACCTGTTTTTGCATTTCTTCTATCTTTTCGAATGTTACTGACTTTAGAGGAAGGATCTTGGGTTTTGTCAGTACCTGTACAATAAATACTGGAGAATAAATGCTAGCTTTAGTGAGTTGTTTTACCATTTGTGGAATCTCTTCAGTGTAGACCATGCCATATTTTGGGAGCACTTCTTGAAATGTGTTTTTACTCTCTTCTTTTGTCTATAAGAAAGAAATGCTCAGTGATGTTAGTTATGAACTTACTGTTGGCATGTCAACTTGTGGGTGTGGTACTTGAGAAGGCGTGGTCAAGTTATTATTATTTGCAATTTTAGAGTAGGTTCTATTAAGTTGTTCTAGAGGGTGTTTTAACTGTTAGCAGGATATGTCTGCTATTGGTGAAGCTGTAGTGGAAACACTACAATCAGTGGGTGGTAATGAAGTCGCTACAAACAATGTAACAACTCCGAATAGGCCGAGGTCGATGTTTGGAGGAACAATATTACGAACTATATCTCGTATATGTGGTGAGTTACATTTGGATCGTAGCGAGGCAAGAGTTGGTGAGAGAGTACAAATACAATGGACTATCAGATGTGGGACAGAGGAGGGAGAGGAACCCCCTGTTCCAAGCGAGAGAGATTGGATTGGGATGTTTAGAGTAGGTAAGTATGTTAGATAATGTTAGATAATACAAAAATTTAATACTAAATTTTTAAGATAACTTATTTCTATGTTTTTACTAAATAATTTTGCAACTTGATGAAGCGCTGACACATTATTATCTCTAATATTATGTATATATATGAGATCATACTAAATGAAATGATCCTTATCTGTGATTGTATATGTATAACATGTTATATACATAACTTATTTCTTATATTAATATATATAATTGTTATTATTGTTTGTTATTAGATGATCTTAATCCTGAAAGTTTTCTTGACTATCGTATGAGAGGACAAAACTTAGATGATCATGGACAAGTACAGTGGTTGATATCAGATTGTATAAATGGTATATGTATATAATATATTATATACATGTATGTATTATGTATCTGTCCATTCTTTTCATATGTCTGTCCATTTCTTTATTTAGAAGAGTCGGTGAATGTGTGTTTCTGTTTTTTTACAAGTAATAATGTCCTCTTAGCACAAAGTGATGAATTGATAATTAGGATGTCAGGGGAGACCACGCCTTCTGATGCTTCCACAAGTTCGTACCCACTCACAATTAGGAATGAACCATTTGAGATTACAGTCCATGGTAAATATTATCAAGTTATATGACTTTGAATTATAACATGTAGGATTGTCTTGCTCAAACCTTCGAGTCAAAACCTTTGGACCACCTGATCCTTTCCTGAAATTATCTATTGTTAATGGTAAAGGTTTTCCAAAACTTGATCATCATGGACAATGTGATGTGACGTCTACTATGAACCAAACATCTGAACCTCATTGGGAGAATGAGGTAACATAGTTATATATTAAAAGAATGGATGCATCTCTGTCTCACTCACTCATTCTCTCTCTCTCTCACACACACACACACACACACAAATAGGAGTTCACATTCAGAGCTCTACCTAGTGATATGTTAGTAATAGATGTAAGAGATAAGTTCTCATTATCAAGGCCATCTGCTAGTCATTTTATGGGTAGAGGCCGCATATCATTAGGTCCTCTACAACATCAGCAATCACTGTAAGAAAATAGAAAATATTTCTCAGTAATTATATCATTGTATCTACTATAGGACAAAGGTTGATCATCCATTACAAAAACGTCTACCTAGTGATCGTGTGTCTGGTTATATTTCTGTGACAATTACAAGTAACTTAATTGACTTACCATTTGAAACAACAAGTAAGACACAACAACTGCTTATTATAATAATTTATTAATTTTATAGGAGCTAATGTGGTACTTCTTTCTCCTGTGGAAGAAATAGTTGAGTCTCCACCAGAAGACTTTCATGAAATCCCACCAGAAAGGTTAGAAAGAATAGGGAAAGACATAAATCAGGTTTTTTTTAGACCAGCTGATCGTATTCGATGGGTTCGTAGAACACTTCATGGAGATCAACATCGACGACGTTATTCTTCAAATCGTCATTCTTCTGTTATCATCGACCGCTCCTCTCGTAACTCTAACTTTACCTCCTCTCTTAGAGTTGTGGACACTCAACCAGTAACAACTGCAGATCCCCTTACTGAGAGCTGTGTACCAACCATAAGTATATTAATACCATTAAGTGATGGTTATCATTGATCTCTCTCTCACACACACGCACACAGCTCCTCAACATAGTCTTCATCTTGGACTAGAACAATTCATGGCCAGGTTCGTACATGCAATGTGTATTAATTTGACATACCATTTAGATCATCTCGTAACCAGATTATGCGTCAAAATAGTTGTCCTGCCCAGAGAGTATCATTTAGACATCATCGAGGCATAGAACCCCTGCCATTAACACAGACTGAAACCAATTCTGAGTCTCAAGCCCATACTAGTCCTCATTCCAGTACTTCATCTGATCCATTAAGTCCAGTACGAATTATATCAGAGGGGTGTGTGGTGGATGATGTCATATTTATTGATACTGCTGATGAAAAAGATGGTAAGAATAAAGTTCAAACGTCAACTCCCACAACAGGTAGTAACTTGGCTGTCCCTCATGTAATACAACGAATTGATAGTGTTGACGATAGTTTTAAAGAACATCCTGGTTTTCTTTTCTTAACAAGAACTGACCTCTATGAACATGCTAAGGTGTTATAGTTAATTGTATGCTATATTAACTCTTAGTACAGGCAGTTGGAAATGATGTCTTTTTTCAAGACCTGTCGCTTCTTAAAGTCATTCAGTCTATACGTAGTGACCACACCCTCTTTTCAAAATATGTCCATTCATCTCGACTTGTTAAAGCTGTCAACAGTTTTGCTCTCACTGATTGTGAATTACCTGATGGATGGGAAAAAAGGGTTGATAAAACAAACCAAAAGGTTAGTTGCATAGTAAAGTAAATGGATACATAGCCATATGAAAATGGATGCATAGCCATAACGAAATGGATGCATGACAGATTAATTTTTTTAGGTTGTATTTGTTGATCATAATTCCCAGTCTACAACTTACATTGACCCTCGTTTGCCGTTACCAGGACAAAAACTAAGGACAAGTTCCATACAGCAACCTGGAATGGTAACCTCATTATATATTTAATATCAATATAATCACAATGACCACTAGATGAGAAGTCGACCTGTTTATTCTTCCACTGCTCGCTCTTTATCAAACCCCGAAATCAGTCCTCCTACAAACAGGTCTAGACCAGGTCGAAGTTCGACCACACCCACTACAGCGGTAAGTTTGTATATAGTAAATTGATGAGTTATCTTATCACATCAGACAAATGACCGTAATGGTATTGTTTCTCCTCCCCTGGCCCCTCCTCCACCTCCACCTCCCATGTCTGGTCCACCTCAAAGTAATGAATGATGTATAATGTCTGATATTTTATTTAATTCACAGCATACAGTGAAAGAGTAGTGGCTTTTTTAAGACAAGAAGATATTTTTACGGTTCTCTTGTCACGATATGAAAATATTTCTAATGAAGTCAGGTCTGTCATGTGACTGTCACATGATTTGATTTCATAATGTATTTTGTTGTAGAAGGAATATTGAGCAGATTAGGTCCGAAGGTGTCCCAAGACTGGAACGACTTCAAAATGAGTCTGATGAGGAATACTTTGAATTAACTATCATATTGAGGTAATTTCTTGCTTTTCGAATTTTTTGATATCATGTTCTGTTAGTCTATTTGAAATGGAAATTGAACATCAAATGTTTAATAATCCATCTCCCTCCCTTGTTCATCCTCCTCTTCCTCCCCGTGTCCCACCTCCGCCTCAACCATCTGTTCTAACCACACCTCCTGATATGGATGTAGATCATAATGATTGTATGTCAATTTATAAACGTTTTGTTCCAATTTATTCATCCGTTTCTCTATATCTATTCATCCATTAGATATGGGTATAGAAATGTTTCAGATTATTGACTTCTTTCAATCACCTGATATATACCATACTGTACTAAGAAGATGTGGTAGTATACAACCTTATATGAGGTACTAGTGATATATTTAACCCTTTATCTACAAACTATCTTTACTAGACAACTCATTGAACAGTTCAGTGGTTCTTTAACATTTGAAGTTGCAGAATTACTCAGCGAAAATCCTCAAGCCCGACAATTTATTTTGTAAGTGAGAGAGAAAATAGTCAACACAATATGTTTATGTACTCCACAGTGACTTGCGTAATGACATCTTAAATATCAGTGACGCTCCAGAGACTCCTCCCACTACCACTACTAGTACAGCCACACCCTCTGGTAATAACTAATTATGTCCTAACCTTTGACCTCTTGTTTCTAACTAGATGGCATACCTACATCAAGTCAAGTACTAGCATTTATGTCACAACCTAATATTTTGAATAGGTTACCCTCCTTGGACCCTGACGAGAGGTATATTCCTCATGTACTACATGTTGTATGTAACATCATTGCTAGTATCATCTGTTCTATACTTGTAGGTCCATTGTTCAAATTTGTGGTACGTGGGATTTACCTTTGATTGATTTTGAGTTGAACAGACAAAGTGTTCTTAGAGATCTTGTCGAGTGAGTTCAATATGTCACATGATTGTCATGTGATCTAAAATTAATAGGAGAATTGCTCCTCAAATAATAGAGTTTGAAAATAACCATAACACGAGAGTAACACCAAATGTGCCCCCGCCTCTTCCTTCCCCACGTTTAAATCAAGAATTTGTTCAAAAATTACAACAATTACAGTCCATATTGGACATCAATGGTTATGCCTCCAGTAGCTATGGCAACCAAAGGTGAATACCTTTCATGTCAGTATTATCTAGCGACAGTCCATTAAATATTTTATCTCTATATAATGTAGATTGTCAGTTCGAAGAGAAAACCTTCTTGAAGATGCTTATCGTTTTATAATGAGTACATCAACTAAACATCTTCGTGCTCAACGTATATATGTCTCTTGGGATGAAGAGGAAGGGTTGGATTATGGTGGACCACAGAGAGAATTTTTCTTTAAGCTTTCTCGTCTTTTATTTAATCCATATTATGGACTATTTGAATACACAGCTCATGGTGCTTATACTGTACAAATAAGTCGGTATTCTTCTCAGATTGATGATGCTCATCTCTGGTTAGCACCACTACATATTTTGTTTCTAAGTTCTTTAAAGGTTTAGATTTGCTGGTCGTGTCATTGGATATGCCATCATACAAAATCACTTATTAGATGTTTTCTTTGCCCGACATGTCTACAAATCTCTTCTTAGTTTGTAAGTGACTACATTTGTCAGACTTTAATTTAATTCTTTCGTTTTTTCTGTCTGTTGATCTATATAGACCGTTTACAGTCAGTGATGTGGAAGCTATTGATATTAGTTTCTATAACAGTTTAAAGTTTGTTTTAGAGAATGATCCTGCTCCTTTAGAGTTGACATTTACTGTACCAGAGGAATCATTTGGAGAAGTCAGTTAATTCTATTTTAATACTATAATTCTCTTTGAATTTTGTTAAGTCTTGTGTTAAACATTCAGTCATTACAGAAGCACTTCACAAATAATTTTGCTACTATTTTTAGAAGTAGATTATTTTAATTCTTTCCATTTTAAGGTAATAGACAAGGAATTAAAACCAGGTGGAGCAGACATTGAAGTGACAGAGAATAATAAAAAAGAATATGTTGATTTAATGGTTCAATGGCGTTTATCTCATGATGTACAACAACAAATTGATAGCATGTCAAAAGGTCTCAAGGAAATGATTCCATTGGAATATCTGAGACCCTTTGATGCTAAAGAACTAGAATGGGTAATTGCTGGCACCCCAGAAATCAATATGGAAGATTGGAAAGCTAACACTCAATATTGGGGAGGTATGTAAAATAATTACACTAATAATATATACATTTACTCTTCGTGTACAGGATATTCTCCAACACACCAAGTTATTTTGTGGTTCTGGGAAGCTATAGAATCATTTACTGATGAACAGAAATTAAGATTTCTACAAGTAAGTAAAATGCAATATATATAGACTAGTTTTCTACTCTTTAATGTAGTTTGCTACTGGTACATCCAGTATACCTTATGAAGGTTTTAAAGCTTTGAGAGGATCATCACAACAGTTACAAAAATTCACTATTGATCGTCATACTGGTTTAGTGGAATCACTTGTTATGTAAATATTATATGAAGTAGTAATAACTATATTATTGTTGTTGTTTGTCTTTAGCGCACATACTTGCTTCAATCGGATAGATCTTCCTCCTTACAGATCAAGAGAAGAAATGAGAGAGAAGCTATTGTTTGCACTGACTGAAACGGATACTTTTGAATCAGCATAATATAATTTATTAGTTTTGTCTGTGTGAATTTTTATTGCCTTTTTAGATCATGTGATATTATGTTGATAGTCATGTGATCACGATTAGGTGGATTTAGGTATAGAAACGCCACAATCTTCATCTGTTTCAAGACCAACCTCTTCCTATTGTAACATAATAAGTGGAAATTATGACTAGGATATGACCTACTAAAAACTCCTTTTTAGATTTTGGATAACCCTCTAGTACAGTATTAACAATGTCCATTGCCTAAAGGTAGAGGGATAAATAGCTAGGTAACTAGTATAGTACTGACTAGTCTCTTCCTCTTTCTCCACTGTGTAACAGCAACTTGGTGACCTTTATGTATTTTCTCAGTCTGTTCTGATGTGATGTCCTTACTACCTGTAATACTATCATTCAGTGACCACCTGATAATTATTACAAACTTTCTTTAGCTTTCATTAATCTCTCATTCAATTCAGAACACTAAATGGACAGAGAGAGATAACTACTTCACATATTAGTATTATTAACTTCTTGTTCTAGTTCTTTTAATTGTTGCTGCGCTTCTTCCAAAGTTAGAGAATTTTTTAAAGCAGATAATTCTAACATTACAAAGTTTACAATACTCATGTAGATTTAGAGATTACACCTACTTGTTTCCATAGCAACACATTCACTTTGTAGTGTTTTCATTTCTTCTTGTAGTCTAGTAATTTGTTCATCCATTTTTGTGATTTCATTCTCGTCTACAGCTGGAAATAACGACTGATCCACTACATAAATCTACATGTACATAACTAGAGGGAGGAGTCACATTGTCCTAATACTTTCTGTTTGCCATATGTTTTCTCCTTTAATTTTCCTGTAGTAACTAACTGGTCTAATGTACGTTGAATGCACTGTAAAAAACATATTGCATGATTGTCATGTGATCATTATAATGACATACAGGTTTGTTGAATTCTTTGTGCATATTAGTCATGACATCACCTGATGAATGGATCAGATCACATGATCAAAGGATTTCTACTTACCAGCACTATATGGTCTGTTCTGATCAGTCATATATTTTAAGACTTTTGTAAGAGCTATAGAAAATACTATGGTAACACAATTAACACAAAATACAAAGTACCTTCTCCTTCTTTGCTTTTGCTCATTTTTAGCAGTCGAATTTTCCCGGCTAAAGATTTGAAGGAGTGTCCAACCGACAGACTTGTATTGCTATACGGACGTAAACGGAAATGTTCTGAAATTTGTACAGAAACGAAATAGGGACTTTTACTCCGTATACTATGAAGGTGTGTTAGAGTTAGAACTTAGAAGGTGTGTCGTCACGTGACAATCTTGTTGCTAAAGACTGCATTTCAAGTATTTATCACATTGATGACCTGAAAGAGCAACACTAATATCTTTACCATTGTAGAAATTAAATTAAAAGTAAGTGGTTCAATAAAATAGCAAATATTTAATATAATTTTTTATTAGATTTTATTTATCATGGATTGTGCCCACTTCAAATCAATCTCTCCATATTATCGACAGTTTGCAGCAGCTGCTGCTGGTGGTAGTGGTAAAACCGGCAAAAAGCATCCAGGAAAAGCCATTCTCGCAGGTAAGTATTCACTATACAAAATTTGTAGCTAAAATAAAATTCTCTAACAATGAAAGAAGCTCATTAACAATTATCATTTATGGATTATGTGTGTGACCATGTTTCCTTTAATTTCTATTGTTATAAATAGATGTGACATATAAGGATAACCCTCTTCCTCTCTCTCACAGGTGGTATTGCTGGAGGTTTAGAGATTATGATCACATTTCCAACAGAATATGTTAAGACACAATTACAATTAGATGAACGGTCCGCTAAACCACAATATAAAGGTCCTATTAACTGTGCTGTAGTCACTGTTAAACAACATGGTGTACTGGGTCTATATAGAGGACTCAGTTCTCTTTTGTATGGTTCTATTCCTAAAGCTTCTGTAAGGTGAGTTATCTGTTAATGTGTTTAATTGTTTATATAGTTCATGTATGGTTTACATTGTCATATACACAATGACAAAGGTGACCTTGTTCTACTATAGGTTCTCTATGTTTGAGTTTCTCAAGAATAAGATGGCCGACGATAAAGGTAAAATGACTCAGCCGCAACGACTTCTAGCAGGTTTAGGAGCAGGTGTTAGTGAAGCTATTCTAATTGTCTGTCCAATGGAAACAATAAAAGTCAAATTTATTCATGATCAGACTCAACCTAATCCCAAATACAGAGGGTTCTTTCATGGTGTCCGTACTATCGTCAAAGAAGAAGGTACAATATATAATCAATTAATAATGTATATTATTATCATATAAGGTTTTAGAGGTACATATCAAGGCTTGACACCAACCATTCTTAAACAAGGAACTAATCAGATGATTCGTTTCTTTGTTTATGAGAACTTAAAACATTGGATACAAGGTGATGATTATGGCAAAGATATTGGTACAATAAAGACAGCTTTATGTGGTGCTACTGCTGGAGCTGCCAGTGTATTTGGCAATACTCCTATTGATGTAATAAAGACAAGATTACAGGTACATACTCTGCCCCCATGTAGGGAGTCTTGTAATGTGTGTATCCTCTTTCTTTGTAGGGACTTGATGCTCACAAGTATAAAAGTACTTTGGACTGTGCTGTGAAAATTGCCAAACATGAAGGATTGAAAGCGTATGTTACTTTTGTAGAAATTTATTTCCTACATTTGATAATGCTATCTGTGTAACTACAGATAACTTGATACTTTTTAACTGCAGGTTTTATAAAGGTACCACACCACGACTAGGTCGAGTTTGTGCTGATGTAGCACTAGTTTTTGTTCTATATGAGAATGTCATGAAATTGTTAGACTATGTCTGGCAAACAGATTATTAATTCCACAAGATGTTCTAGTGATATACATTAATTAGTCATCAGAGTCATTTTATTTATTTTTAATGTCTGAATAACTATTGATTGGTAAATTAACTTTAATTTCTCAAGAAATAACATATAACAATTTATTGTTCAGCGATTTCTCTAAGACGTCTTATAACTCCTCTGATTGTAGCAGCAGCTGTTGTACTAAAAGAAGTGTATACAAGTCAATAGGAGGAGGGGTTGTTTACCTGGGTACCCATGCTCCACCAGCAATGACCTTTCTACACTTTTTACACTTCCAAATACCAACACAAGTTCGTTTCATAGACCGCTATAGCGAAGATAAATGTAATGTTAATAATAGTAAAAAAATCTAATACAAAATTGTACTAGTTAAAGATAGAACAGAAATACTTAAAGTTACCTTTCCACAAAAGTAGCAGTTATACTTTGAGTGTTGAGTAATTTCTATTTTCTTTACCATCTTTCTAAGTGAGGCACCATATCTTGTACCATATTTACCCACTACTCCGACCTTCTTTGTTCTCTTAGCCTACATAATAAATAATATAGTACAATTTACAAACACTGAAATAAAAAGATGAGTTGATGATGAAAGAAAAGAAGTGATTCAAAAAGATTTAACTTACCATGCTGCTCCAGACAGAATGGGGTGGGATAATTCTCCAACAGTTAGCCACGCCTTTTATTCAGCCACACCTATAATGTACTGGTTTTACATTTTTGGATTCATTTTTGCTCTGATCTCCATTTTTTCCAGTTTCTTCTATATCTATTTTCCACTCCCATTGATTCAATCACATCAAACAAAGTAAGAAAAGATAAACGAAAGCATTAACATCACTCCAATGTATACCACTGCAGGAGACTGCTTCAGTGGTTACATAATGACTCTAATCCTCATCATATGACAGAATTTGTAAGTAAATTTTTGTCTCAATTATATAAAGAATAAGTTTTCTTTTTCTTTCCAGCTGTCATCATTGAGATATCCCGTGATACTTACCAATACACCATTCGATCATGTCAACTTTAGTCAATGGACTTTTAGAGAATTAGGAGACAATGTTCGTGTTTTATCTTGTAAAACTAGTACAAGTTCATTATTTCAGTATCATGCAGTCAACCAACCTCTTGATATAGTGGAAGAATTCTCAGTGAACAAGACTTATCAAGATGTTGTCATTACAGGACATGAGTTTTTCCAGGAGATCCAATCTCCTTCTCAACGATATTTTTATGCAAATGGTGGTGTTGAATTGCTTACTTTTGCTACATCCTTGCAGTCTATAACCAATATTACATTTCCCCCTCATGAGGGTTCTGGACAAGTGAATTATTGGTTCGGTAGTGCCAATGTTACAGCATATACTCATTATGATACATCCCATAATTTACATTATATCATTAAAGGGAAAAAGAAATTCTTACTGTTTCCACCATCATCACATCATGATCTCAAACTTTATCCTTCTCTTCATTCTCTTTATAGGCAAACACAGGTACATACTAATAAATGATATATGAAAGATGTTTCCTTCATTCAATATAACAATCCCTGGTTACCACATTTATTATTTCAGTTAGATGTTCTGGGAGATTCTGGTCCTCAACCATTTCTTATACTTGATGTTTTACCTGGAAATGCTCTTTACTTGCCGCCATATTGGTTTCACTGTGTCATTACAGTATTGCCTAGTATATCATTAAATATATGGAGTGACTCGCAAGATTATTTGCTAATGGAAACTATACTGAATGCTCCTATTCCATTTGATGGAGATTGGAATCATCAAACACTTATGAGAGCTGCTAAATATTTTATAACAAACTTAATAGAACAAACCCAATTGACAAGAGAATTTGTTAAGTTGGTACTATTTCCAAGGTAAGTACTGTTCACTTGAGGATATTGTCAATCATCTTATTGTATTCAGATATGAGAGACTTCTTCAAAATATATCATCAGATGATTGCAGCAGGTATCGTCAACTGGTACAAGAGTACTGTCATGTGACCTATCTCCCCTCGTCTTCTTTGAGTCATATTTCTAAGCGTGCATCTCTGACTAGTAAATTATTTCTTGATATGTCTTCTGTAGCAGTGAAAGAAATAAATATGGCCAACTATATTGAACAGATTGGCTATACTATCTTAAGAGAGAACATTATACAATTACCATTCTTTTTGCAAGAGTGTTTTAACAAATATTGACATTTACATTAGTTTTGTTGTTATAACAATTACATAACACAATTTTAAAAGATCACTTGAGGACGGAAATGTCTTTGGAGTTTGTTCGCTTTCACTCCAAGTTTCATTTCTCGGTGCTGTTTCATTCTTAAAGCCCAAGCTTTATCTCTCTCACGTCTGGTCTCATCAAGTGAACCTTTCCATCCTATAGCTCGATACTTTGCCATTACATGTCCAATCAAAGTAGCTTTACGATGTTCATAACTTGGTAGATGTTGCTTGTAATAATGTTTGAGATAACGATGACCTAATGTGACTCCAGATGGCAAGACCAATTCTAAGTCTTCGTTGATCTTGAGGGTGGAGTCAGCAGGGTTAATCTCTTCATCCGGAGAAAAGCCATCTTTGTGATCTGGGTAACTAGTTGTGTAATCATAAAATTCAGCATACTCTAGTGCTGAATCTCCCTCAAAAAATAACTTGCAGTGTGACTTATCAATCATGTGGTGTTGGACAGACTCCACGGAATAAAACATTTTGCCCTTTTCATTACAATAGAGACACATTTTTGCCACACCTACTTTCTCACAAAGATACTCTATAAGACCTTTAAGATCTACCAAGTACTCCAAGTCAGGAATGAAGAAACCATGACATCGACTCATGTGATCGAGATTAGCTTCAAGATCTTCTTCATAGTGGGGACAAAACAGACACTCATTGACTTCTAGAGGCTCTTGTTCTTCCTCCTCTTCTTCTTGGTCATATTTGGTAGTATTCGTGGTCTCTTCAGAGATCTGTGAACCCAAAGGAGTTATCTCAGATGTGGCATTTTTCTCAACAGATTCTTCCAAGGAATTTTTTATCGATGCTTTCTTGTTTTGTTTCTCAACGATATCTTTGTGTTTACGAGAGCGAAGATGGCTTTCAAAAGATTTGTCACTGGCAAAATGTTTGTGACATATTGTACAATATTGTGACTGCTTTTCTTCAAGTTGAAGTGCATCAGCCTTTCTTTGAGCTAAAACTCTTTCTTGAAAATTCTCAGCAGACACTGGTGGCAATTCAACAACTTTACGTTTCAAGTTGTATCTATGCCAATCACTTTTATAGTGAGCTCTTTGGATATCGGAGTTCTCAAACGCAACATGACACGTAATACATGTATACATGTACACAGTGGAACTTGCTTCTGATGTATCAGCCATATTGAGAGAGAAGGACAATATGATCTTACCTAAAATGACAGAAGTGTAATGAACATGCTAAAGAAGAAGAAATGCCTACCTTTTGTTTTCTGATGCTGAGTCAGCAATTTATGGTGCAAGACCTATGAATATAATTATATCTATTTTAACATATGAACACGTGGTATTGTGATACTCTCAGACTTCTTAATTGAAAATGGGGAAGAAAGCTAAACTTGGTAAAAGGAGGCAAGACAAATTCTATCATTTGGCTAAGGAGACAGGTTATCGTGCAAGATCGGCTTTTAAATTAATCCAGCTGAACCGGAAATTCCAGTTCTTACAGCAGTCGAGAGTTCTGATAGATTTATGTGCTGCACCAGGTGGTTGGTTACAAGTGGCAGCTAAACACATGCCTATTTCCAGTATTATTATTGGCATTGACTTGGTACCAATAAAACCAATTCATAATGTCATAACTATTCAAGCTGACATTACTACCAGTAACTGCAAACAAGTATGTTGTATTTTATCTGATAATTCTATACTCGCTTAATAAGAATCAAATAAATTGATGTTAGTTTACTGCACTTAGGCAAGGCATAGATAATTTATGATTACAGATAGCTATAAAGTAATCTTCAGGAGTGCACTGATGGTTCAGTGGTAGAATCCTCGCCTGCCACGCGGGGGGCCCGGGTTCGATTCCCGGTCAGTGCAGTCGAATTTTTTTGTCTTTCTGTCTTCTTTTTTATATTTTCTTCCTTTTCTTTATAGTTACAGTTGTTAAATATATTTTGCTTCCTTTTCTTTATGGTTGCAGTTGTTACATGTATTATTCCTCCTTTTTTTATGGTTGCAGTTGTTACAAAGAGAGTTAAAGACATGGAAGGTAGATTGTGTTTTAAACGATGGAGCGCCAAATGTCGGATCTGCTTGGATTCAGGATGCGTTCTCACAGGCGCAGCTAGTACTCAGTGCTCTCAAACTAGCCACAGAGTTTCTAAGACCTGGAGGCTGGTTTATTACAAAAGTAAAATAGATAATTATGTTTTGATACTCATAGTTTTATTTTTCTTTCAAGGTATTTCGTTCAAAAGATTATCAAGCATTATTGAATGCTTTTCAACAACTATTTAGTAAAGTCCATGCTACTAAACCACAAGCCTCTCGTATCGAATCAGCAGAGATATTTGTAGTCTGTAAAGGCTACCAAATTAAAGGAAAACCAGATCCTAAACTCCTTGATCCAAAGATAGTATTTCAGGAACTAGAACCAGAAGAAAAACCTCAATTAAGTTTGCAGAGACTTACGGTACAACTTATAACATACGTTAAATAAATTGTTTACTAATTATTGTTTCCATAGAAACCAGTAAAATCTGCATTGGGTTATCCCGAAGGTCAAAATGTTCTCTTTCAGTCAGCAAGCATACTTGATTTTGTGATGAGCAGTGATCATATGAGTATGTTAGCCAGTATACATAGATTAGAGTTTGATAAAGCCAGTGAAGTATTCAACAAACATCCTTTAACAACTGAAGAAATCCGACAATCATGTGATGATATAAAGGTAAAAATTGAATGTATGTAATGGATACATGGCATATGCAATGGATATATATTTGCCGCAAAATGGATGAATTATAAGATAATGGATGCATAGTACTTTTGTTAGTTTATAAATAGATCTGTCTGCTATTATCTGTTCAGGTTTTGGGTTTAAAAGAATTGAAGCAGTTGATAAAATGGCGTGAAAAAATGAAAGAATTTATAGACCAATTCAGTGACAGCGAGAGTGAAAAAGACAAGAAAGATGCTGAGTCAGATAACGATGAAATAGACTTGACTGAAGTGGATATCAAAATAAAAGAATTAGCTAAAGAAGAAAAAGCGGAAGTGAAAAGGTACAAAAATTAGATTACAAGAATAATTTAATGTGAATATTATCTTTTTAGAATTGTTAAGCATCAACGAAAGCAGAGAAAAAAAATCCAGGAACGCTTGTCTGCTCAACTAGAGACTCATAAAGAAAGTGAAGAACTGGTTTCAAAACGAGAAGATATGTTTTCTTTGCAAAGTATAAAAAGCAGTCAAGAGTTAGACGTGGTCAATCAAGGAGAGGTCATTAGTGAGAGTGAGGAAAGTGAAGGGGAAGAAGACACATGTCCTATACCACATGAGGAAGATATTTATATATCTAATGAGGAGGAGGAGGAGAGTGAAGTGGAGGGAGAAGGAGAGGAAGGGGATAATGATATGGAGTGGGAGAAAGAAGAGGATGTTGAAAGCTTAGGAGGAGAATCAGTTGAAGGTTGTTGAGTGATGATTGTATTGTTATTAATAAATGTTGTTTATATTTCAGGGACTAACCCATTGTTGGTACAATTAGAAGATAAAAGTATTCGACAGTCTCGTAAAACAGTACAATGGTTTAGTGATCCTGTGTTCTCTGGACTAGAAGAAAGACAACAAGATGTCGAGGAAGAGATGGAAAAAGCAGTGAAACGATATGAACTTGCAGGTGGAAAACTGATCGACAGAGGAAGTGGTAAAACTTGTCAAGATGAAGAAAAAAAGTAAGTAATTTTGTATTTAGTTGTATCAGTCATCTTTTCTGTTAATAGTTTAAATGAAAACAACCTGACAACAGCTGATGAAAATAATTTGGAGAGTGATGTCAGTGATTCTGATGATCCTACAGATATGAATGATACACAAATCAGAGGAGAATTTGAGGCGGAGAGCAAACCCAAGATCAGAACACTTGACCCAGAGGGTCTAGCAATTGGTGCATTAATGGTTCAATCTCGTAAGAAAAGACAAGAACTAATCGAGAGTGGGTACAATAAATGGACTCATGATGATCCAGATTTACCAGACTGGTTTCTTGAAGATGAAAATGCACACTGCCAGAAGCAACTACCTATAACTAAAGTAATGGTTGATGAATATCGCAGAAAACTGCGAGAGATAAATGCTCGTCCAATCAAAAAAATTGCAGAAGCTAAAGCTCGAAAGAAACATCGAGCCATAAAGAAGTTAGAGAAAGCTCGCCAAAAAGCACAAGTTATATGTGATACGGTTGATGTGACTGATCATGAAAAGGCTCGACAAATTAAGGGAATATATAAAAAGGCAGGACTTATGGGCCGAAAAAAACAAGATGTACAATATGTAGTAGCTAAAAAGGGAGTTGGAAAAAAAGTGCGGAGACCAGCTGGTGTCAGTGGGCGTTTTAAAGTGGTAGATCCTCGTATGAAGAAAGACAACCGAAGAGAAAAGATGCAACAGAAAAAGAAAAAGAAAAAACGTTGATATATGTTTAAATGATTTTACAGTATTAATATTTACTGTATATAGTATACGGAGTAGTTATTTCTTTTGCCCATTGCATTTCTATAAAAATTTCAGAATGTTTTCGTTTACTTCCGTACACGTCAAACCCACGTGGTAACATGAAGAGAAAGAAGCAATCTTCTGCTGACTTTCCCAAAAAGAAGCAAAAGCTAGGCAAAGGGAAAAGACCTCCTGAAAATGCAACAAATATTTCTTTTAAAGCTCACAGTGTTGTAGTTCCCACCCAGCTGGAACAGACTACAGGGCCAAGCACTCATCGCAAACTAACACTACAGGTATTATTATTTTATGTATATTACCTTATATGGTACAATATTTCTAGGATCTATTCAAGCAATTGTCTCATCCTAAGTCTTCAGTACGTCGTGATGCTTTAACTGGTTTACGGGAGCTCTTTATCACATCTCCGTCCTTACTTCTACCTTGTTTGAGTCAACTAACAACACTCTTTGCTGCTCAGTTAGTTGATCACGAGGAATCTGTACGTCATGCTCTGTATCTTCTCCTCAAATATATCTATCAGACTGTTCCATCTCAACAGATGGCACCATTTATTGAGCTGACATTAGCCAGTGTAAAATGTGCTATTACCCATATTAAAGAGTCCATTAGGCTCTCTGGTATGAAAGTAGTCGATCTTTTACTGACGTTCTATCCAGAACTGGTACAGAATTATATCCATCAACTCTTGCCATTTTATCTTCCATTAGTTACTTGTTATACTCCAAAGACATCAGGTAAAGTCAAAGATCAAGAGAGTTATAATATAGTCAGTAAACCAGGAAGTACTTTCTCACAACAGTCTTCAAGATTGCAAGTTTTCCAACAACTCCTTCGATTTCTTACACTTCTTACAACTATGTCTCAAGCCCCACCCATCAGAAAACACATTGCTCCTATTCTTGACGTGGAACATGAGTTAGTTCAGATCAGGGGACATTTGTCTTCCTTAAAAAAACTCCAAAATTATCTTCATTCATCACCTTTGCTAGCATTACTACAACCTGGTCAACATTTTCCCAAGATAACTGAGGCAACAAAGGCACCAACTACACTTGATGAAACTGGTTTTATAAACCGGTTTATTCAAATGTTATTAGAATATTGGATAGAGACGATTCCGTCCATTACATTGTATCAGCCGACAAAAGTTAACAAAAAACTAACTAATTCTACTGAGATCATTGAAACAGTGTTACAACTCTTGTGTTTGTTGTTGGAAATTACAACTTATAATGAAGAGATTGATCACAAATTGACACGTCATGTTACTACTCATTTTTTGCCTTATTTTCCATTATTTCAAGAGGCTAATACTTCAAGACCTTCATCTGTATCAATAACACTTAACATTCAGCTGTCTTACTTGTTAGTTCTTGCTAATAGACACAATTCATTATCACTTGATGCTGTCCTGAAATATCTTGATAATTACATTCCTTTGTTACCATCAGTTTTAACTAGCTCAACTCAGCTTGTTCGGTGTGTTAAAATCCTTACTAAAATTCTTGATAACGTAAGTGTGGAGTCCATGTCAGTGATATTAGATAGTTTTTATACTGTCTTTGTTAAACTGTTTATACTGTGTCATCCAATGTCATCTGCTAAACAACATTTGTTACTTTATATTGATCGGTTGCTCACTGATCATGTGATCTCACATAATTCACTTCCTAGATCCTTGCAATCCAATTTCCTTTATCCATGTTTAAGTACCTTGCCAGATCTGTTAATAAAACTGCCCAAACCTGTTAATCATGGTTTATTTAAGCTGATTTTAAGACTCCTAAATCGTGCAGCAGCTCTAAAGATAGAGGGTGTGGTCAGATCTCTATATACTAAACTATATGAAATATACAGTGAGATATAATTTTGAAAATCTACATATTTTATAATTATTTCAACTCATATAGATTTTGATGGTATTGTTGCGTCTTTACCCTCGTCCCTCCACTTGCCAACATTTCATCTTCTGGGACATTTACCTAGTTTTTCATCATCTGATCTCTCACTTTTCTCTTCCCTTATTTTGTCAAACAAGTTATCAATACCTGTTTCCACGTCATTATTATATTTGTTACATAACAGGTAATAATTGTTATTTTATGTTTTTATTCTCTATATTTGTCATCACTAGATTATTGGTGTTAGCTAAAGACACCTCTTATATTACACCAGGTGCATATCCCACTCTAATTGCCCGCCACATTAGTTTCCTTATCTCTATTTTGATTGGTGAGTTAAAATGATTTTATCAGTTTTCTATTTTGACGTATTGCTATAGGCTATTCTGAAGATCAACTACGTCAGTTACAAAGAAGAGATGATATCCACTTTGGAACATCAGAACAACAAATGTACATTGTACTACCTTTGAACTGTGAGAGACAACAAGAAGAGATAATAAACGTAAGACTTTTTATGGAGGGTATTAATGGTGACATATTAAGGATAATAAGATAAGGTATTAATGGTGACATATTAAGGTTATATATAATAGAGAGTATTAATGGTGACATATTAAGGTTAATAAGATAAGGTATTAATGGTGACATATTAAGGTTATGTATAATAGAGGGTATTAATGGTGACATATTAAGGATAATAAGATAAGGTATTAATGGTGACATATTAAGGATAATAAGATAGGGTATTAATGGTGACATATTAAGGTTATATATAATATAGAGTATTAATGGTGACATATTAAGGATAACGATAGAGGGTATTGATAGTGACATATTAAGGATAATAAGATAGGGTATTAATGGTGATATATTAAGGATAAGAATCAGTGTTTTGGTATACCAAAACTAAAATTGAAATATATTTTAGTAAGAGATAAAAAATTGATATATTAACTAAAGTTAAACTGATATTGAGTACCTTAATAATACTAAAAAATAAACTAGAACTAAAATTTAAATTTCACTTTAGATGTTGACCTTATAGTTTATTGTTTTTTACCCATAAAATCTAACAGCCTATCAAGACTTGCTTATAAAGAAAACTTAAATACTACCACTGCCTGTAAGTATATGTATCTAACTACATGTAGTTACATGTAGTTAGATATACTTACATGTAACTTTACATGCATTTTTGTCGCAGTGTGTATTCCATAGTAACTACATGTAATTCCATTGTATATGAAATGGATAGTTTCATTGTTTAAATACATCTCACGTCCTGACAATGTCAAAGGTGCTGAGTTGAAAGTATGTCTTCAAGATTTTAATTTCAGATATATTCGAATTTGCTATATATGAACTAGTTTTCTTTATGGCAAATAATTAGCTTTAAAAACACAAAGTATTTACAAAATTACTTACAGTGGAGAAATTTGACAATAACATTGCAGAAGTAAAGTACTCCTTTGAAACAAAGTCACTTAGAGTAAGACTAAAAGAAATCTTCAACTGAAGATTAATTAAAGTAGAACTAAAAGTTTACATATTAAGACAGCACTAGTAACGATAGAGGGTATTAATGGTGACATATTAAGGGTAATAATAGAGGATATTAATGGTGACTTATTAAGGGTAATAATAGAGGATATTAATGGTGACTTATTAAGGGTAATAATAGAGGATATTAATGGTGATATATTAAGGGTAATAATAGAGGGTATTAATGGTGATATATTAAGGGTAATAATAGAGGATATTAATTGTGACTTATTAAGGGTAATAATAGAGGGTATTAATGGTGACTTATTAAGGGTATATGTCATGTATTATGGATATCAACAATGACATATAGAGGTGGGTATTATATTATTATTTGGGTATATTATATAGGTTGTTGTGATGTGTTTAATGGGGATGCCCCTGTCTAATCATCAATTAATAACGGTATTAGAACCTTCTATAACTAAAATACTGGTAAGTATTAATATAATAAACAATGGGATATATATTTTTTTTTATTTAGCACTCTAATATTGTCGTGCCACTTGATACAACTTATGCCTTACTGTATTTGGTCTCTCAGAAGTAAGTGACATTTATTGCTATATTATATATATGTGTGTGTATGTTTAGATGTTATGCTCCATTTATGAAGATATTTTGAGTGTGATATACTAGGGTCTCCTTGTTAGTGTAATGTGCTAAAGTTTATTAATGTTTTCATAACATTTGTTTGTAGCTGTTTGTGATTACCATATTAGAAAAAGAGATAATGACACCCGCCCACTTCTTTAATTGACTAATTAGCTACATTGATTGCACAAAATAACATGATCATATGGGATGTTAGATATTTAAAATAATAAACAAATAATTCGTTGTACCTTTAGTGCTCTCTCTCTCTCTCTCTCTCTCTCTCTCTCTCTCTCTCTCTCTCTCTCTCTCTCTCTCTCTCTCTCTCTCTCTCTCTCTCTCTCTCTCTAGTGAATTCTTACCTCTCTCTCTTTCCTTTTCACAAACATTGTCCCCCCTCTTACTGGCATTAATGGTTGCTATAGAAACCAATACTCTCAATCATCCATTAGTCAGAAAATCCTCCTGTTTACTACATCATATATTACTTCTGGATGTCCAGATAATAAACAAATTATTGCAACATATTAAATGGATCCCTTTATCTAATATTACTGTTGGTGTCTTCATATCATTGGCACATGAATGTAAATATATGACCAAATATCCTGACCTGATCAATGATACTGCCAAAGATTTGTTGGTAAGTGTTCTCTGTAGACTGCCAAGTACAGAATAACAAATAGTAATTCACATCATTGTGTTTGGTGATATAAGTATATGTTGTTTGGCTACAGTCCATGTCTTTAAAGGGTGAGTATTGGTACTTTTTCCTAATATGGTAAACAGTGTATGCATCATTTGGACCGCATCAAAAGCAATTAAATCACCAGCTGATGTGTGCTTCACTCTCTGTTTATGGTATGGACTACCAACATAAGTATGAGGTGGGAGTACTCATCATAATCTCACATATGCTGTAGTAGTAATATCTTACACTATATATAGAGATGATTTAGTAATAACATTGCTATATATAGAGATGATATTGCTAGGTCATCTTTATATATAATAATTGTATTGATAATGTACTACAAATTACATATATTAAGCTACACTATTGTGAATACTGGTCCATGTATAGGTATGTAAGATATTAATTTTAATATAATACCAATTAACATTTTATTACAATTGATTGGTAGTGTTTGTGGTCATGTTGTTTTGGTTAGGAGACTCGTTAAACATTCATTTCCTTAAATTAGACTGAACATGTCATTTTCTGTGTTATAGATGTATTATAGACTTTGTAGTCATAATGCCTAGTTTATTATTAGATTTGTAAAGTACAAAGTCTTGTTGCATCTCTATGCCAAGACAATTCCATACAAGTGTATAGTTAATCATTACATCAGATTGGTTTGGACAGAAGGCATGCCAATACTAATTGACAGGTAGTTTGAACTTTTAGCTAAAGTTTTCTTATTTTTAAGTGTGTTTTGAGAAGTAATGAACATGTCTAACATCTCACTAAAAATGCAAACAGTACTAATTAAAGTGAATGTTTTTTTTGACAAGAATGACAAGCAGTGTTTGTTTTTAAGTTAATAACTAGGCTACAACTGTTTTATAGTATTATAGATTGGTAATAAATACAGCTGTAATATTGTCTGTAAATGCAAACAGTACTAATTAAAGTGAATGTTTTTTTTGACAAGAATGACAAGCAGTGTTTGTTTTTAAGTGGATAACTAGACTCCAACTGTTTTATAGTATTATAGATTGGTAATAAATACAGTTGTAATATTGTCTGTAAATGCAAACAGTACTAATTTAAGTAAATGTTTTTTTTTGACAAGGATGACAAACAGTGTTTGTTTTTATTTGGATGACTAGCCTCCAACTGTTTCATAGTATTATAGATTGGTAATAAATACAGCTGTAATATTGTCTGTAAATTGTTATTTAATATAATAGAGAAACATGTTACATTTATAAAGTTCATGTTGCCTGTAACTATTCCTAACATTTAAGACATCAATAATACTAAGTAAGGCTACCTCTCCTACAGACAGCAAATAAGTTTGTAGTCATTTATCACATTGATACTAATTATAGTTGCCTTATAAGATTAATTAAGTTTATTATTCTATTCACATCTTAACAACATTTGGTCTTAACAACATGACTTGTACACTATTACAAATTTAATACAATAATTATATAATAAAAATAGTGGTGCTTATATGGTCTATGTTATGATATATATTTATATTTATAAAGTTAGATGGACTGTTATGGTAAAGAAACTTCTAGAAGTACATCATTATACTTCTTGACATGTGATTATTATCAATATAATAGAGCGATAGTATGTGCCATGCCTTGTTTTATTACATTTTAATCATCAGGTCAATCTGAAGGAAAATGATAGGGACTGGTCATTACTACGAGACCAGTTATTAGATGTTCTTGCTACTACTGTTAACAAGGCCAGTTATTAATTATTGATATATTTATTGACAATAATAATAATAATAAAACTTTGCTATTGTAACAGACAGTAAATGAAAGAAGGCATATATAATGTATTAATAGTTAATAGATATTGTAATACATAAGTAAAACATTGAATTGTAAATAATCATAGATAATGTTATTATTTCCCATACACTGGATTCTTGTATTCTTTGTTTGGACTTTGAAAAAGGGGATTTTCATTCTAATTGAGATAAATAATGACAGCTGCACGTGTAGTAATGTTTTAAGTTACCTTCCTAAAAGTAGGATCTTGAATTTCTTTCATGAACTTTTTAACTTCAATGTAATCCTTTAAAGAGAAGAATAGTTCTATCTATCAGTATAACAGATTTAAAAAATTACCAATAACATAAGAAGTAATTTGATAGCAATAAGTACCAATGCTCCTATTAACAAGAGTCCTCCGATAATACTTACGGCAATAATCCAAGGAGCAACTCGACTTGGACAGTCTAAGAGAAAGAAAGAGTTAAAATTAATACAATTATGCTTTGTCATCTCTTAACATACCAACATTGGTGTCAAGGTGAACAGGTCGACTATTACCATCGTCGTCAAGGGCAACAAAGTAACGATATTCACACCCATCATCATCAGTGAAATCACAGGTGACAGCTTGACTACCTGTTAGAGATAGAGAGCTCTTTGTAACACATCTCTAATAATAACATTACAACTTGCCATTGATTCTATAGCCTTGTCCAACATTATTAACACGAGTGGTATTAGTACACTGATCACAGCCATCTGTTAGTAGACCAGCAGCACATCGTGCACAGAGCAAATTAGCATCACATGAGGCAACAGGACAAGCCTTTGTAATACAAAGATGATATGGTAATAAAACTGGAGTAAATGAACTTACTGAGATATTAGTACATGTCTCACAATACTGGCCTATAAAGTATGTACTACAGTCAACACATTCGCCACATCTGCAAGTCCCGCGACCACTACATACTCTGTCAGATATATCTGGGTTGATACAGGTATTGTTGTCAGGACTACAATCACAAGCTGATCCAGTGTAACGTAATCCTGAAAGAGGTGACGTAAGACATTCGCACCGCCCATCGCAGGAACACTCCCCTCTGTCAGGCCCTATGATATCAAGATCATTGACATGTAATATGTAGCCTTTTGTTTTATATACCTCCACAGGTACGTCCAGCAGAATCTCTGTCACACTGAAAGTTATCACATTCACAAGTGACTCCAAAGAATAGTCTTCCATCCTGTAAAAAATGACGACTATTTGTTAATTTATTAATGTTTATTACTAACGGGAAATGTGTCACAGTTGCACCGCCCACAAATACAAGTCCCACGTCCAGAACACTCCAACCCATTAGGTCCTTGTCTATTATTATAAGATAACAAAGTGTTACAAGTAAAAGTAACAATGTACTACTTACCCACAAGTGTTGTTTGTACCAGCTATTTGACCTGTACCGTCACATTGACATTGCTCACCAAACCTGATTAAAAAAGCAGTATGACAATGATGATCACTCAATACAATTGGTCTCACCTTCCGCTATTGCATTGACATATACCACAAGTAAATGTGCCATTCCCATTTGTACAATCTGGACTGTTTTGTACGGCACTATCTTCACATTCACAGCCACATATTGCGTTGACTTGAGTCTCAAAAGATCCAAAACCAAGAATTCGGAAATTTATACTGAATGAATTAAGAGAGATACAAATTACTAACGATAATGAATTCAACATCAATTACCGTCTTGTTCCACTCGTAAACTCAGAACTACATTGAAGGAGAGTAGCAGTGATGTTAAAGACAGCCGTCTGATTAATTTGAAGACCATTGCAAGTACTGCCATCAGGTCTATTAGAAGAGATGTGATATTCATTGTTGCTATGGCAATATTGTCAAAAGAACTCACTGTGGACATGTTACAGGGGTGATATTAAAAGCAATGCCGGGAGCATTATCAGGAGAAATAATAACACGCTGTGATACTCTCTGTAGAATACATAAATTGAATGAGATGTGAAAAGAATACTACTTATTACCAGATAGCTTTCTTCAATGAGCTCTACAACATTACTCGAATCAGATTCTAACTCTCCTACGTCAGCTCCTTCTAACTCTTCTGCAAGAGCCTGCAAAGAAGAAAGGAAATATGTCACAATACTCCACCATGTTAAGCTTACATCGTAAAACGTTTTAGCACCATCAGTCACAGCAAACAAAGGAATAATATCAAATTCTCTTAATTTTTCTCTAATTTGTCCAACAGATGGATAATCCTAATATAAACAGTGCTGGCAGTAACCACAATGTACTAGAGTACCTGAACTTACTAGTATATCGTACTGATTGTAGTCAACTGGTTGATTGTTAACTTGTTGTCCCATTAAACACTCTCCAGTATGTGGAATGATAGCTCCTCCAAGCTGGATGAAGAAAACAAACATGAAACTATTTGGATGTACATGTTTTTTTTATTTAACATGCTGTTCATCTTAGATGTGTGTGTTATGACTGAACGTAGTAAAAATGAACAAACTTTTCCATCTCCTGCAAAGTGAAAGCCGGCATCAGTAATATACAATAGTAGATGACGAGCATTTTTCCGCCAACCAATTAACTGTAATGAAGATATAATAAACAAAATAGAACCCTTCAAAGATTCAATATTATTAAATAAACAAGTAGGAAGTGATCTGGCTTGGGAAAAGAAAACACTCTGGAACACACACAAACATATGCTGCTTTGTATATTGTATGCCCTCAAGTCATTAATCCTGAAGCAAGTTTTCTCTTTTTACACTTGATTACACACATACCAAACCATGACATAATTAACACGTAAAATGTGATTGCAATATTTTTGTGACCACAAATCTGACCAATACTACCAAGTAAGGCTGCCTCTCCTACAGACAACAAATAAGTTTGTGGTCGTTTACCACATTGATACTAATTACACATGCCTTATAAAGTTAATTAAATAGATTCTGTTATCCTTTGTATCTATCAACTTACATCTTCACAAACAATTGATTGTAGAAATCCATCAAATCCTCCTTCAGGTGCATCCAGATTACCACTAATTCTACGAGCTTGGACACCACTCTAAATTGACAAGAAAAATCATATAAGAGCCATGCATGTTAACTAGGTGTGTTGTAGGTGTAAGTTTAAGCATGTGGGTTGAATGTGACAACTCTGAGTGTGTGGGTATGTATTATGTATATGTGGTTTGATGTTAGACAACATAGTTGGTTGAGAAACAAGGGTGTTTAGGAAAAGATATCATGACAAAGTAACGAATGAACTTTGTAAATTATTCAAAGAGAACGCACACTTTTATATTATAGACTTACATCAAAGACAGCACTATCGTTTCCTAAAGCTATAACATGACGGAAACTATATGGTCCTTCACAACCACCTAAACAAGGATCATTCAACCTATTATTTAGAGAGTAAAGTTCATATATTAGTTAATATGTTGTGCTAACCTTGAAGGGATAATGGAGACATAGGGAGCTATAGGTTTGTCGACAAATGCACCGAATCCTAAGTTGTAGTTGGTCGTAATTCCAGCAATAGTACTTGCTAAAGATACAGAATTGCTAAGATTGTCATTGTAAGTGTCAAGTTCTTACCTATTTGACCTCCAAGTCTTTTGAGATTTTCCAAATCATCTCTCATAGAGTACGAAAGATCCATGAGAAGATAAAGATCCAAAGGATAGTTTCTTGCTGGTGTCACCTTTACTTGAAATGTAAGTGGTTGACCTGCATAAGTGAAAGATTGGAATGTGATGTGCTAGTCTCTGAAGGTAAATTGTGTTTGGAGGATGATTGTGTGTCATGACTTGGAGCATTTAACATTATTCATGGTATTGATAATGTTCATCTATCTATACTTGTTTAATTAAGCTCATTACCTCGTCTTAGTGAAATGTTGACATTAAGAGGTGATATTTGATTCAAGTCTGTAAATGGGTCCTACAGGAAAGGCAAATTGCAAGTATTAACATGTCTTGTTAACAAAATACATGTGACTGTCAGTAATTTGTACATAGAGATTAAAAGAATGTTTTAAAAACAACATTAATATAGTATCATTCCACATTCCACATTCTGTTATTAATGAGACGCTCACATTGGTAGTTCCCTGGACTGAACCACGAGGATCTTGTACATTATTGTTACTACAATTTCTGTTGCTATTTGTTGAATAACATCGTGATCCAACAAAATTCTAGAAAATAAAATTTGTAATCATATCTCTAATTTTGTATATGTATATAATCTCATATTTTTTGATGCAGTGATGATATTATGTTCATAGATTAACTTACTGGGTCTGCACACCAGCTGCATAAAGGAGAAGCTTGTATACATTTTCTACATGTAGTCTGAGCATTGCATACGAAATCTGTGTTCTGTTGACTGTAAACTACAACAAAAATTATATATATATACTTAATCATCTCTCTCTCTCTCTCTCTCTCTCTCTTTCTCTCTCTCTCTCTCTCTCTTTCTCTCTCTCTATTCTTACCTAAACTGGTTCCAGTTAGAATTAAAAGAGTAATCCAATATTGTTTTCCTGTCATGGTTCTGCAAGGCAGTCTTTTCTTTTTGCTAACTCTCAATGAATTCTGTCTTTCTCTCTTTCTGCAATCTGCACTAGTTTAACTTAAGTCTCGATACGACTTCCTTCACTAAATGTCGGCTACTGCTGCAATGAGATGACCTCAAATGGTTTCAAAGTTAGAAATTTTAACCAAACATGTCCAAATGCATTATTGTCGTGATTACCATTCAGGCTCAAGCCTATGCAACTTTACTTTGGAACCCGAGAAAGTCGCGTAGCTGTTGTGCGACATATATTCGCATAATTAGAATTGTGTCACCGTAACGTTTAGCCACTCCTTATATTAACACCGTTTTGTGTACACCATTTATATTAGCTTATCACCTAAATTACTAGAAATAAACAGTGATGTATACAGTAATTCATTTTTAAAATTAAAGATTCAATTTTAATTAAACAACAACACGGATATAATATTATTTGTGTTCTCAAAACTGTCTAAACTAAAACTAACTAAGCAAAAATGACAAAAAGTAAACATATTTTGTAGAGTAGATAACAACTGCAACTTCATTCTTTACCAAATGCTATATTGTCGTATTTAACTTCTGGACTTTGATAAAGGGGATTAAAATTCTAGAAAAATTTTTTAATTAATTAAAATGTAGAATGATTTTTCATACGTACCTTTGACAAGTCTGCCTCTGCAACTTCCTTTTGGAATTTCTTTAATTCTGCATAGTCCTAAACAACAAAGACAATGACATCATTATGACATAATCTACGTAACTCACCAGACACATAAAAATGAGTTTAACAATTATAAGAACAAGGATTCCAATAATTATAAAAACAGCCAAAAGAATCAAAGCTAAATGCCACCAACGTAGTGGGAAACAGGCTTACATACACAGAGAGAGAGAGAGAGAGAGAGAGAGAGAGAGAGATTATTTTCAAGTCATATTAAGAATGGTGAACATACCTGAAGGCTCAATATGAACAAGCTGTTTTTGATTACGAGCATTGCTGTCATTAGAGGTAGCAATATAATATTGATAAGTACATATTGGATCAGCAAGTTGAAAATTACAGGTCTGTGTCTCACCTTGAGAATCTATTAAGGACAATGAATAGTAATTAACTAGGGCGTTGTCTTACTAGGAATCACGTAATTATCTATTGGTTGAGGGAGGCGTATGTATTCACGAGTAGTAGTATTAGGACATTGACATGAAGTTCTGTAGTCCTCGTTGTCAGCAATACATTGTATGCATGCTCTCTCGACACTTTCACATTGACTAAAAGATTGGTTGATAGCTATACAAAACCTAGTACTAAAACCAGTATTACAAGTGCACGGGTTTGCACTATTGCAAGGGCTACAAACACCATTACCATTACACGGCTGAAAGGATAGATACAAAAAAGTTAAAAACGTATGACCTAGCTGGCAATGTATCCTCTACCTGTCTAGATGAGTCATAAGGAACTGTTTGATCGTAGCAATTAGCTTCAGTACATTCACAAGCATCACCAGTGTATAGTTTATTGATATAAGTATTTAGTTCACAAATACAAGTTAGTTCTCCATTAGTACAATTACATTGGCCTAGTAGAGAGGATGATATAAAATGTGAGAGAAAGCTATATTTACCATTAGTTGGACCACTACATATATCACCATTAGCATTGAATGCACAACGATAGTTATCGCATTCACACGCACTTCCAAATATCCTAGGTTCCACATGCTAGAAAGGGTAGGTCATTTTAAATAATGAAGGCAATTAAACAACTCACCGAGAAAACTGTTGTTGGAAGTGATGAGTCACTAATTTGAAAACGATTAGGTAAAATTGGCGTAACTTGATCTGGTCTTCCGCACGAACATTCACCACACTGGCACACACCACGGTTACTGCATTCTTGATTAGCAAAAGTACTAATGTAAGAAATGTTAACTTAACAGATCATTACATCATAAAACATACGGACAATCTGTACTTCCATCTAGTTCAAAACAATTACAGATATCACCAGTCCTAAATTAGATAGAAAAAATATTATTACCAATTACTATTAACTACGAGAGGTTTCACTCACCAGCCAGGATTGCACTCACATACTCCACACGACAAAGAACCATTATAATTACAGTCTCTACTATTAGGTATCTAGATAGTTTATACATAATATAACACATGAACATGATAACAAGTAGTACTTACGGCATCGTTTTCACAGTCACACTGACATATACCTACAAACTCAACCTCAAAGTTACCATAAGCAGGTACAGTAACAACGATACTTCTACAAAACATAATTATAGTAAAAAAATGAAAATGTCCAATTTACTCTGTTTGGCCATTTCTGAACCTATCACTACATCTCTCTAGTTTCACATCGATGGTAAATGTAGTAGTCTGGTTAACTGTGACATTAGAACACGAGAGATTATTGTTATTTAACGTAGAACCTCTAAAAGGAAATATAACAGCTTTGATAGTTTTCAATTGTTAAACTTACTCAGGACATTCTACTCTATATGTGATAGTAATGTCGTCAGGGGACAGAAAACTCAGGGCCACATTTGATATAATATTCTACAATATAATTTTATTAATTTAGAAGATACAAAATCTTGTTACCAACCAGATAAGCTGTTTGTATAACATCAATTATATTAGAAGAATCTTCAGAAATGATAGCTGTAACAGCACCAGATCCTTCCATGGCTGCTACTACTTGTTGAAACAAAGACTGAAATTCACTAGTCGCTGCAAATACTGGCACCACAATGTTCTTTTGAAATACTTCACGTATTTGTTCAACTGATGGGAAATCCTATGTAATAACAATGAATGTGATAATCATTGTTATTAACTATGAGTACATACATATTGAAGATTATTAACGTAGGACATTAACCCTATTTCTGGATCAAACATCATCTGACATTCTTCTGACGCTGGTTTCACAATACCTGCCAACTAATATGGAGGTAAATATTGTGACAGTCACATGACTATCACATGATTTACCCTTCCATCTCCTGCTGTGTGAAGGACATCATCAGTAAGGACCATCAATATTTTTCTAGCATTGGTACGCCAGCCAACAACCTGGGGATACAAAATAGATGATGCATGCTGCAGTGTAAAACTCACCTCAGGACAAAGAACAGCTTGTAACATGGCATCAAAAGTCCCTTCAGGATCATCCACATTTGTAGATATGATCAAATTCTGGAACCCTCTCTAACAAGAGATGTGTCATTTATAATAATATTTATTACAAGTGTATTCTCACATCAAACACAGTTGAATTATTGGTCAGATTCACATTGTGAACATAACTAAAAGGCAATGTAGTAGCGTTCCTATTAGTAATTATAGAACCCCTAAAAGAGAGCACAACATTAGTATCATTTGACCTGTAATATCATTTAATATCATATTCTTACGTTATCTGCACTCGAGAAATATAAGGCAGAGTAACTTTATCAACAAAGGTACCGAAGCCGACTTGAAAGCGTGTTGATATATTACGTATTGTATCAGCTAATAATATAATAGGATGAATTAGTGATAAACAATAACTGTTTACCAATATCACTAGCTATTCCTTTAATTGTTTGGAGATCATCAGAAAGAGAACCTGATAAATCTACTAACATATACAAATCAAGAGGGAAGTTTTCAGCAGCCCTAATGGATACATTAAAACTCTGAGTTTGTCCTATAATAAGACAGAATATAAATGAGATAGAAAGAGAGAGAGAGACATCTATCTCACCAACTCTTAGACGAACTGTAGCTTTCTTTAAAGATATCTGGTTGTCAGAGTTAAGTTCAAGCTGAGAAGAAGGAAATAATCAGGATATGATTATTGTTTAGCTGGTAAGTATTGCTAATACAATTTTCCTTATTTGGGAAATTGTAAATCCTTGTAGCAAACACTACCATACCAATCTACTACTTAACCCATACTATCATAACTATCACCAAGTTTCTCTTACATTATCAATAGTAACATTGCTTGGAATGTTTTCTTTCATTAAACAAGTCACAGGTGAGGAAGCAGAAAAACATCGGTCCCCCTAAAAAAAGATGGAATAATGAAATGCAACGCAGACTATGCATCTGGCTTGGTATGCTTGGAATGCCAGACCACCTGTGTTAGTTTAACCACAAATATTTAGTAATTAATATGGGAGGTGATCCCATTAATAATATCTTTCTTTGACTTATCTAGTGCTATTAACATAATGTTGGACATTAACATGAATTTTATGCATATTAGGTTCTAATGTTAAGATTTAGGGTCTACGAATAGTATTAAATTCCCATTAAAATACAGCATTCTATTAGTGACACTCTAGACATTGTTTTAATAAGATTAATTGTGTAATAATTGTTACTATAATTATAATGTTAATAGTTGAGATACTTACAATAAAGTCAGGTGATGAGCACCATGCACAACCAGCAGTGGCATAACACTGACCACATGTGTTAGCAGCAGCACAATCTTGAGCAATAACTGTTTTGTGAAGAATAAATAAAGGCTTACAAAGCATTTATTATTGACAAAGTATTAGTAGCGTTTCCACGATATTTATTGAGCATGTATTGAAACGTTTGATGTCCCGTGGCTTACCGATTTCTGTCAGATACAGAGATAATACGAAAATAATGACAAGACTTCTCGACTTCATGATAACTTCGCCACCAATCCAATACTCACCACTGTATACAATACAGGATGTGGTGGGTTTGACCATTAATTTGGCCACGCCCACGCTCTCATCTGCGGTTGGCATCGCTATACGTAGAGGAAATTTATTTTACACTTTTAAAGGAACATTTACGGTTATCAAACTATTGTCTGGACCCAGTATGGCGTCAGTGTTCGAGTCTCAGAACTGTAAGAATGTGACGATATTTTTGGCACAGTTTCAAGAATTTGCCCAAAGAAGGTTATCACTAGGCTGCAACTCCAGTGATATAGTGACACTGTCCGAGGCTGTCTACAACAGAATTTTGTAATTTTCAAGCAGACAAGTCAAAGAAATGCAGTCAACTTGGAAAATAATACTGCTCCTTTCTGCGGTGTGTTTCAACTGGCTGAGAGCTCAAAACTTAATCGATACAACAGAACCGATCGTCCGTCTGGCACCTAATAGTTTGGACAGCGAGGCTTACTTCGGTTACACCGTATTGTTGCACAGAATACAGGACTCGCCGTCAAACTTTGGCGAGTACTTGCAGGGAACAAGGTAAATCTCGCAAGAAATCGCAATATATATATATAATATAATATGTGACTTGCATACGTTTAGGATTATAGTTAGTGCGCCTAATGGTACTGCACCTGGTGCAAACTCAGTCGCCAATACTGGACTTCTGTATCAGTGTCCAATAGCCCAAGGAGATTGTGAACCTCTAAATGGTGATGATTCTGGTGCTGACAGGCGACTCTATGACACAGATGGTCAGTATAGATATGCTATTAAATGGATATACAATATTTTATACTTTACAACTATTGAACATATCTATCATTAAGTCTATTCTCTTATTATGTAGCTAATGGTGGTGATGAATTGAAAATGGACCAGTTTCTTGGTGTGGCCATGGACAGCAAGGACAATCAATTTATTGTCAGGCATTTAATCATGTATATATATAATTTTGTTTGATTATATACGTATTATAGGTTTGTGCCCATCGCCATGTTTTTAGAGGGTCATCTGGTACATCTCGTCTTGTACGGGGAAAGTGTTATTACACAACAAACAGAAATCTTCGAGGATTCACAGAATTTGATCCTTGTGATGGTCAGTTATTGGTATCTGACAACATTATGTGAAATATTACTATTGTAGGCTTAAGCACTGGTACAGGTCAATTTGGCTACTGTCAGGCTGGGACCAGTGTAGCCTTGGCTGTAAGTTCAGTTTTATTTAGACTAAGGTATATACTAAATATATGATAATTTTATTTACACAGGAAGAAACCAGTGGTGGAAACATAGCTTTTGCTGTTGGTGCACCTGGTTCTCATAGTTGGGGAGGTGAGTTATGAATTATTTTATAATAACCTAATTCTCTCATATTAGGAGTACTCTTTCGTCGTTCTTCAAGTGGTGCTGTGGATCGTATGAGTGAAAATGAAGGGACGGGTAGCAATGATTGGCAGGGTTACTCTCTGACCAAAGGTCATATAGTTGATAAAAACAGGGAAGATTTTGTAGTGTCTGTGCCAAGACGAGGGACTTATAATGGTGCTGTGAGTACAGGCTGTTTTCAATCTAATAATTTCAATTGTTTCTTCTCTTAGGTGAATATTGTATCTAATGATCGTAGCTTAGATATCATCAATGTTCAGCTACAAGGTGTTCAGGTAGGGCTGTTAGCCATATGTAGAATGAAGTATGATAATACTTGTGATTTTGTTTAGGTTGGTGAATATTATGGTTTCTCTTTGGCCACAGTTGATTTAAATGGTGATGGATATGATGAACTCTTAGTGGGTGCTCCAATGTACAGTATAAGAGGAGTACCAGAAGTCGGACAAGTTTATGTATATAGAAATTTAGGGGTAAGTCTCCTAGCTATAGAACCCTGACTATGACTGTGTAATTAACGCTAATTTTAGGGGAGTCTTCAATTCTTAAAAACTCTTTCTGGAGAGTCAGAGAAATATGTACGTTTTGGTCATGCCATTGTCAATCTTGGTGATATTAATGGAGATAACTTAGAAGGTATAGGATACCATTTTGCATTGAAATCTTCAGACCCTATTTTCACAGATGTTGCTATTAGTGCTCCATTTGGAAAGGGTTCTGGAAAAGTCTATATATATTTTGGTTCACAATCCGATTTTATTTCCTCAAACCCACAACAAGTAATGCATTAGTGATCGTGTGACATGACTTCCTTATTATATTTCATAGATCATTAATGGCTCAGATGTCACTCGTAATCTTACTGTAGACACACCTATCAGTTTTGGTTCTTCCTTAGCCAGTTCTATTGATGTAGATGGTAATGGTATAAATGGTAAGTGAATACATTTAGATCCATTTGATATTAAACCCATTACTTCTATAGATCTTGTCATTGGTGCTTACAGATCGCAACAAGTTTTTCTTTTGAGGTAAATACTTTAATATACTCATATAAAATATATTATAATGTGTTTGCATGTAATTATACTTATAAGAGATTAAGTATAAAAATAAAATAAAACAATTTTGTTATTTTTAGAACCCGAGTAGTTGCTCCTGTTGCTATAACTCTAACTGCCGTTCCCTTAGTAGTTGATGTACGAGAGGGCACCAACACAACATGTAGATTTGGTGGCATGATGTATCCCTGGTAAGAGGACAGAGCAGCTGTTATATGCAGATCTAAAATATACACTCTTTCATTTAGTTTCAATGTTACAGTGTGTGCTTCTTATCCTAATAATATGCAATTGAGTTCTACTATAGGTAAATTATCTCTTTTATGATTATTAATGATCATTGGTTGTATAGAGTTAACTATTACTTTATTTGCTGAACGTCAGAATATTGAGCAAGGCCTGGATTCAAGAGTATTTTTCAATAACTCAGAACGACGACCTCAACAAATGGTTGTCGGTACATTTTCTCGTGGCCAAGAGCAATGCTTCACAGAGACAGTTTTTGTGAAGGTTTGTATTTAACCTTTCAAGTAATTGAAATATTTACATCACCTGTTAGAGCGATATTGTTGATATATTCCGTGGTTTTCCCATTGATATCTCGGTCACTGGTCCAGAATTTACAACCAGTAATGAAGATGGCAATCCAAACCCTAGCAACTTTTTTAATTTTCCTGTTGTGACAACAACAGGGACTACTGAAATTCAGGTGGAAACATTGAAAGACTGCCAAGGTTCAGTTTGTATTCCTAATTTACGTTTGGAACGTATCAATGTCACTTATGAGTATGTCCCTACTAATAAAGTCTGTTGTTAATGTTATTATGTAATTTAGAACTACAACTGGTGTAACTACTAACACATTAACAGCTGGTCTTGTGTCCGCTATCAATATCTGGATGAGGTTGACCAATGCAAGAGACGATGCCTTCTTAACTCAACTTGTATTTTTATTGGACACTGTTCACTTTAATTTCATTCGTATTGAGCCTCGTAATGTGAGTTTCCATTCAGAATACATGTATACTAATACATGCATACTAATACATGTATACTAATACATGTATACTAATACATGCATACTAATACATGCATACTAATACATGTATACTAATGCATGTATACTAATGCATGTATACTAATACATGGATACTAATACATGCATACTAATACATGTATATTAATACATGTATACTAATACATGCATACTAATACAATTATGTATTTTAATTATATCTCTCTATTGTTTCTAGTTATTGTTATCTTGTAATTCCGAACTTGTTGGAACTGGTACAACTAGATTGACCTGTCCAATAGCTAATCCACTCGCTAGTGGTAACCAGGTTAGTTTCTAAGTCAATCAACTCTTCCTTATCAAACATGTCTAGAGAGTAATTGCTGTTCGACTACAACCAACTACTTCTATTAACGGCTCTGAAGGCACTTTTCGTTTTCAATTCAATGTCACTAGTGTCAATGATGAACTGCCAAGCACACTCTCTGATAACACTTACATTGAAACTCTTACTGTTGGAGCTCAAGCTGACGTGTATCTAGATCAAGCGTAAGTTTTTATTTCTTAATAGCTAATATATTCAATTATTTTTTATAGTATTACATCTCCCGAGCAAGTATCATATGATAATACAACTAACATTACCAACTTGACTCATGTTACACAGTTAGGACCTCAAGTTAATGTATCATTTGTGGTAAGAGTTATTAACGCACACATATATGTACATTCTCTCTCTCTCTCTCTCTCTCTAGGTACGTAATGTTGGACCTACTACTGTTCCCAATACTCGTTTGCTTATTCTTTGGCCTCTACAACCATCTGGTTCCACTAACTTACATTACTTATATCCATCTCATATTACGGTACATTCCTCTTTCATCTTTATTATTATTTTCCCTTGTTATCACAGGTATCATCCAGTTCAGCTGTTACATGTGCCAATACCTATATTAATCCACTAAATCTACAACGAGTGACAAGTAATAATGTAGATGAACAATTGCCGGGAACACAAGGGAAAAGAAAAAGAAGAAAGTACGAATGTTCTATTTATTGATTGTTTCATCTATTTGTCCATTATTTAATCCACTTGTCCATTTGTCCATCAATTTATCCATTCATTCATTCATTTGTCCATTTGTCCATTTATTCTTCCATTCTTCACCCATATATCTATTTTCCTTTAGTTTGGATTCAGCAGGTGAGGGACTTAAACTACAAAAAAGGCAGTCCAGTTCTGGAGGAGGAGGTACTAATGTTCAAGACATAACAATTGTAAGTTAGAATTTTTTTTCAGAATCATTTTATAATGTTCATAACAGGACTGTAGCTCGGATCCAACACAGTGTGTTCAAATTGTATGTAACATTCTTCAGTTGCCACAAGGTGGCAGTGCTCAAATAAGCATTGTTTCTCATCTTGATGAGAGATATTTCTCAGTAAGCAGTTATTATAGACTCGACTCTTTTATATATCATTTTTAGTCGCGTGTGGATCGCTTCACCTTTATACCACATGCTAATGTGACCATTTTCAACTCTCCTTTTATTACTCAACCAGCTAACCATCTCTCTGATGAAACTAGTGTATGTCAAAGAGACTTTCCTTTTAGTTATTCTTATTTTTCAATGAACAGGCACAAGTGAGAGCTATAACGTCAGCTCCACGGACTAGAGATGGAGATACTAAAGTCGATGTTGAACCATGGATGATTATTGTCCCAGTTGTTTTAGCACTTATATTCTTCACTGTTTTGGGTGTTATCCTTTATTTTGTGAGTAGTGGGAGGAGTGGCATTGTGTGTGACCACACCCATTTATTGGTAATACTTATATAGGTTGGTTTCTTTAAACGTAAGCACAAGAAAAAGAAGGATGAACTAACTGCTCAATTTTTGGAGGAACAACAAGGAGGAGAAGCTCCTGTGGAAACATAACTTTTATTTGAATTATGTCATTCAAAATGTCGTCATGAAGATAGATCTATTAGTATAAGTATTTATATATTATAATGGATAACAGCTTTTAAAAGTTTAATTTTAATTTTGCACACACAAGACGTTAAAAACAAATTGTTCCTTTCTTTAAATAACTTAATAATGACCCCCTCTATTGTGTAAGTGTACTTTGTTAATAAACGCATTTCCGGGAACAGAGATGATGTACTTCCTGACGAGAAATTAATAAATAAATAGTTAAGTCCTTTTTGAGTTCTATTAAGACTATTATTATCTTTAGTTAAAGAAACTTGTGTGATGGCGTGTAATCGAGCGCTGCAGTTATTACTGTGTCTCTGTTGTGGTTTAATATCCAAATGTCAAGGTTTGGAAAGTATCGACGTTCTCAAACCTATAGCTAAGATATCGCCTGCCAAACTTAATGATGGCACATTAGATGATCATTTTGGTTACTCGGTCACTGCTCACCAGTTCTTTACTGATTCCAGTGGTATGTCATTAGAGGACATTCTTAACAAGACAGTGTAAGTAACTGTAAAATAATAAATAACTATTAATACAGGTTACATCTGCCATTATTTAAACAAAGTCACTCCTTGTAGCAAAAGGTAATATAACTGTATTTATTGTGACATTGTGTTATGATTATTATATAATACATACATATATACATATATGTGTATATATATATACATATATATACATACATACATACATATATATATATATATATATATATATATATATATATATATATATATTAATATATGTATATAGATTGTTAATAACTGGGTTTTATAGCTTTTGATGAGTTATTTTAACAGTAATCTGTTTACCAATATATAAACTAAACAATATGTTGTTATTAATGTCAATACTTCAAACCCTTACTAAGAGTAAGGACAATTACTTCACCATATAAATACAATTAGTAGTATAACTGAGGCCATTTGTGTATATGAATGAATAGTTGTGGGTTAGCCAGATCATTGGTAAACGTACAACTGTAAATTGCTAAAATATGTAATAAAGTATACTCCTTGGATAGGATAATTGTTGGTGCTCCTCGTGGAAAATTCCCAGGTGGTACAGACCTAAAACCAGATTGGAGAGCGTGTCAAAATACCAACTGTACTCTTAATGAGACAATCTTAATGAGTTATACACCAAAAGATATTGAGATGTGTCTTGAAAATATCACTTCTGGTCTCATTTATCAATGTCCCATTGGTGTTAATGAATGTGATGGTCTACTGGGCAATCGTGATCCTGCATCTAATGATGGATTACTTTTTGATCGAATTGGTACGTTCAAAGTTGTGGAGGTTGGACAGACAGAAGAGAAATAGACACATGAATAAAGCTCATTGCACAAATGGATATTGATAGACAGCCAATGTCAACAAAACCTTATTCAATGTTAATTTCTAAATAATATTCTTTTTCCCTAATAGGTAATTATCATCATTGTAATTTAACGGGAATTAAAGATTTTCAAGCAATGGGTGCTCTTGTATATAGTAGTGGCGAATATTTCATTGTAAGCTAACTGTATATTATAATACTTTACAAGTCACTTTGTCATATTTGTTAGGCGTGTGCTCCACTATGGACAAATGAGGACATGAGTGAAAAGAATCCCGAAGGACGGTGTGTCTATTCAACTCGATCTCTCATGAACTTTGACCTCTTGAGACCGTGTGGTACATTTCTTATTAAACTAATAATAATATTAATATTATATACTAGACTCTTCTGACAAATTCTGTAGTGTAGGTGTAGGAGGACATATTAAGGTGGGTGAGGTAGACCCTGTCAATTAGTCATTAGTAATTGAATATTTTAGGATGGGCCTGAACCAGTCATTGGTATAGGTGCTCCTAGTTTTAGTGTTGAAGGTAGTGAACCTGGTGAAGCTGGTGAAGTTTATTATTACCAAGGAAGTAATTCTACTGCTGCATCAGTAAAAAAGGGCACAACAACAATATTCATTGAAAAAGATGAATATTATGGTAGATGAATAGATGGATGGATGGATAAATGGATGGATGGATGAATAGATGGATGGATGGATAAATGGATGGATGGATGAATAGATGGATGGATGGATGGATAAATGGATGGATGGATGGACAGAGGAATGGTTAGGATGGTATATTATGAGTCATGATGTCTAGGGTACTTCATTACCAGTGGATTTATAACTAATAAGAATAGTAAAGGTAGGATATTATTAACATGATATATTAACTTACATACCTTCTCAGATTACATCGTGTCTGTTCCTCGTTATGCTGATCAGGATAATACAGCTGGTCGAGTAGGACCTTCTCATTAGAAACCTGATTGTAGTTTTATTAATTATAGGTTGCTGTGGTTACTGATGTCACAGAAGAACCTGACATGTTTATTGAAGGAGAGCAGGTATTTGATGATGTTGTGGTCTATCATTTGATGTTTTATAGATTGGAGAATACTTTGGATACAGTGTTGCAGCTGTTGACTTGAATGGAGATGGGTATGTTCTACTAGTTAACGCTAATTATTATAGCTCCTCCCACTTATAGATGGGACGACCTTGTAGTGTGTGCACCATTTTATTGGGATAGAATAACACCAGAACTTGGACGAGTTTATGTCTTTTACAATGTGGGTGTGGTTTGTTGGTGACATGATGATAATGTTCCTTTTATAGGATGAAGGAGACCTTAATGAGAGTACTGTAATTACTGGTACTGTTAATGGAGGTCGTTTTGGTATCTCTGTAGTTAATCTTGGTGATTTAAATAATGATGGATTTGAAGGTACTCAGTAGTAGTATTAGTTATAATTAATGCTGTGAGTTTTAGTAATAGTTGTAGGTATTTTATTATAATTATAATTAGCACTGATATTACACAGTGCTGTGATATGAGTTACTGTGATATGATGCTTTATGTACTCTCTCTCTCTCTCTCTCTCTCTCTCTCTCTCTCTCTCTCTCTCTTCTCTCTCTCTCTCTCTCTCTCTCTCTCTCTCTCTCTCTCTCTCTCTCTCTCTCTCTCTCTCTCTCTCTCTCTCTCTCTCTCTCTCTCTCTCTCTCTCTCTCTCTCTCATATTTCTCTCTCTCTTAGATGTTGCTATTAGTGCACCTTATGAAGGTAGTGGTGTAATCTATATCTATTATGGTCAACAAATGGATGATGCTGGTTCTATTATTAATACAACATTTCAACAGGTAGATATATAGCAAGAATTAGTATATTGTTGTGTCACTGTTATATTTTATAGCGTATTGAAGGGTCTAAAATAGCAGATCAAGTGACTGATGTTACATCTGTAAGTACTTTTGGATTTTCTCTCTCTGGTACTACAGATGTTGACCAAAACACATACAGAGGTATTTTAAAGACATATTCTATTCACACAATGTTACTTTGATTGCTCAGATCTTGTAGTTGGTGCATATGAGTCTCAAAATGTGTTTGTTCTTCGTTCAATACCAGTAGCTGTTGCTGATATCAATATTACAGGTCCTAGTGATCCAATTAGACTTGATTATAATTGCAGGGACCCAAATAATAACCCCATTACATGGTAAACTAAATTATAATATTATATAACCTTATTAGTGTTATTAGTTTCATTGTAACTGTGTGTACACAATATCGAGGCAGAGGCTTAGAGTCAGGATTTAGTGAGTCAACACTATTAACATCATCAATAATATCTCTCTCTCTCAGATACTACATATAAAGTAGAAGAAGTGATAGAAACTAACGAACAAAATCGTCTGTTTTTTGATCCTTCTTTATCTACAAATTCCATTAGAAGGTCCATCACATTTCCTGGTCCTAATCTATTAACATGTGATAATGTCACAGCTTATGTCAAAGTAAAATTTGATAATAAAAAATATTAAATTGTGTTCTTGTTTTTTCTCTTAGAATACCACTGTCCGTAATGTTAATGATTTTTATTTGAGAGTGGAGCTATTACAGATACCAAGAGATAATTCTAGTGTCAATACTAAGTTTGTTCCACTTGATTTTTCGGACTCTCCTATCATTGATACCACACCTCCTAAACCTTATAATATCTCTATTGTCTTACCATGTGGTGAAGATCAAAATTGTATTGCTGATCTTGCCCTAGTTGTCGCTAGCATTGACTACAAGTTAGTATACATGTAAACCACACCTCTTTTACCACACCCATTTTATTAATAGGACAGATGATAATAGACCAGCTGAATATTCTGATCGTTATGTGGTCGGTGATGCTACTAGAGTTGATATTCGAGTTGATCTTAGTAATCTTGGAGAAGATGCCTTCAAGTCATATATTACGTTTGTTTTGAATACAGACTATTTGATATTTCGTCAAGTGGTAGACAGTTCTTTGGTTAGTCTGTTTAGTAAATCACTGTTATGCTTCCATTTATCAATAGAATGTTATCAGTTGCAGTTACACATCTGAGAACAATACATCATATCAAAACTATACATGTAATATCCTGTCAACGATATCCAAACTGGATGCTCCAAAGCAAATTACCCTTCGTTTGATGGGCAACACAGCAAATTTAGTAGGAAATGAAAGAGCTTTGGCTCTGCCTATTGCATTTAGAATTATTGAACAGCAACACAATGAAGAGAACAGTTCTTCCTTAGGAAATAATGAAGTTACAGCTAACATAGTGTTTGGTGCTGTATCAAACTTTGAAGTAATTGTGTAAGTCTGTGTACATGTTATATTGTACCGTGCTATGTTTTAATTGACCAATCAGATTGCTCCATTTCAGGTACATTGTATATATTATATTATTTTCAATTTAGTTTATACACTAATGTTTTAAATGGTTCTGTCACATATACTGGTAATGAACCAGGTAATCTTAACAACTTATCCAGCAATTTGGGTACAAGAGTTAATATGCAAGTCACTCTTCAAAATAAAGGAAAATCTAATTTTAATGGAGTCCTTGATTTGTATATTCCTGCTCGTGGTTTAGGGGAAACTTACTATTATTATTATCCAGCATCATTAGTAAGTGCATCTCTTCTGCCCCCCCCCCCCCTCTCTCTCTCTCTCTCTCTCTCTCTCTCTCTCTCTCTCTCTCTCTCTCTCTCTCTCTCTCTCTCTCTCTCTCTCTCTTTATCTCTCTATCTATCAATCTAGACTGTTCAAACTCCTACTAACCAATCAAATTTGAAATGTGACACATCTCCACTCAATCCTGATAATTTCTTAACGGATTCCACTGCTAGAAGGAAGAAAAGAAGTTTCAGTGACAGAATGATAACAAACTCTTTAAGTCGGAAGAAACGACAAGACACTTCATATAATTTAGTATGTTCTCTATAATACTTCATGTGATGTTCCTCTATTAGGATTGTCTGACTAATCCCGATCAATGCCTTGAGGTATCCTGTGTGGTTAGGGATCTAGGACCTGACTCGGTATCATATATCATTACTGGTTACATTGATGAACGCTTCTATAATGTAAATACATCTCTGTATTTTATATACTAATGTTGTTATTATAACTTAATAGGGGAAAGTTGACACTTTTATATTTAGAGCGTTTGTCACTGCAGAAGTTACTGATGGTTTTACTAATACTACTGGTTCAATCAATAAAGCTAATGTTAGGGTTTATTCAATCAGTATCTGTTACCATCTGTTTGAATGTGTTATTATAAAGATAAATCTCATTTTTTTAGGTGACTATAACACTTACTAAAACGGCAGTCATTGCACCTGGTGATGTTCTAAATCTTCTTAATATTATAATCATCATAATATGTGTTGTGCTGGCTATTCTCTTTATTATTATATTTGCCATTGTTCTCTACTTTGTACGTTTGATGATCAGCACTAATTGATTGTTACCATGGCAATCTTGTTTATTTGTGTAGCTTGGCTTTTTCCGAAGAAAGAGGATTCAAAAAGAAGAAGAAGAGAATGCTGACCCTTACGATGATACTTATGTACCAGCAGCTGTTGATATAGATAACAAAGATGATATCAAAGAGAGACCTCAGTTTTCTAAAGAGGAACCTCAGAATACTAAGGAGATGTCTCTTGATACCATTAAAGTATCTTCATCTGATAATACTGAAACTGCTACTGAGAAAGTCTCTGGTGCTCCGGAAGAGAGCACCATTTGAGACCACTTTTCTAAATACATGAAATGTGCTAGCTTCACATGAAACGTATTTTTGTTGTCTCGAAACACATCAATCAATATTTTATTTGGTCCCTTTAGTAATGATTTTGTAGAATTTTTATAAGCAGTTATTAATAAATAAAGGAGGGGCTTAAAATTAAAAGTTATGATGGGGGAGGGGCCAAGTTATATTAATGAATTGGCTTTAATAACTAGTAATGAATGAATGACACCACATCCAGGAAGTAGTACGAAGAAAGGAGTCTGTTGACTGGACTAGCAATGATGCACAGCCTTAGCCTCCTCACGACTTGGATAGTATTGACTACATTAGTTTGTACATGTCAATGTCAAGGTTTGGAAAGTATCGACGTTCTCAAACCTATAGCTAGGATATCGCCTGCCAAACTTAATGATGGCACATTAGATGATCATTTTGGTTACTCGGTCACTGCTCACCAGTTCTTTACTGATTCCAGTGGTATGTCATTAGAGGACATTCTTAACAAGACAGTGTAAGTAATTTTAATATACATGCAAGTAACACCCATTATGTGTGAAATGTAGATATGGAATGTAGTCCTTTGTGTGTGTGTGTGTCTGTGTATGTGTATGTGTATTCTGATGCTTCCAATCCTTCACTAAGAAAGAAAAGGTCTGAAACAACTACATATAGGATTTATATAGCAGGAATGCTATGTGGGTAGACCATACTTAGACCTGACCATGTCTTAAGAGAGTAAATAGAGCCATAGACCCTCCTTTATAACTAGCACTGTCTTGCGACTGGTACTACAGAGGTTGAAGCAGCTTTAAAGACATTACTAGACATTGTCAACTTGTGTGCAATAGCCACTAAGTGAAAAGGAGGAACTCATAAATGTATGAGGCGTTTCTGTGGCCTCCAAGATTTTTGCAGGCTGTACAAGTCCTATATTCGCTTGCTCCCAGACTCTTCCTCTCTTAGTGAGGGGTCAGGAATGCCAGAGTAGTTTGTTTGTGTGTGTGTGTGTGTGTGGTAGTTTGTGAATGAGTAAACATCTATGTACCAGTATTAACATACCTATTACAATAAATTGACATTCCTTTGTGGTTAAAATGTAACGTGTTAAGTTGGTGTTTCAGTTTAAATATGACTTCCATATTTTCATATTATAATACATCTGTTATAACTAAATATAGAAAATAGCACGGTGTTTATCACTTAGAAATAAAATATTTAGTCCTTATATCTTAAGTTAATTTCAATCAATGTACATTTTACTAATAAATAACAACAACAATAACAAAATATAATTATTACTTTAATTGTGATTACTTTTACCAATTTATTAATGTTATTATGTTGATTTAGAATTGTGGCTGGAGCTCCTCGAGGTCGGTTTCCTGGTGGAATTAGCAACATTCCTTATAACATGTCACTGGAATTTAATCGTACTGGACTGGTTTATCAGTGTAAGTTATCAGCAGGAAATTGTACAGGTTTACTAGGGAATGGGAACTCTACCACTCCAGATGGGATGCTCTTTGATCGTGTTGGTAAGAGATGGACCATGGTGGAACTGTTATAATAATATATGTGTTTGTAGGAAATATTCCTGAGTATCATAGAGAGGTCCAAAGGTACCTTTTAATTCAGAACAAAGATGGACAACAAATGGGAGCGACTGTATTCAGTAGTGGAGACTTTTTTGTTGTAAGAGAGAGAGAGAGAAAGGTAATTCCCAATGCTATTGTTTCTTATGTCTAGGCTTGTGCTCCACTGTGGGAGTTTGTTAATACTGACTTCTCTAATTCTCAACCTCGAGGTCGCTGTGTCTACTCTGACAGAAGTCTCGCCAACTTTGTCGTTATCCAACCTTGTGGTATGTCATTAAGTTACCTACATTTAATGATATCTATAGCATCAGCTATCTGACAAATATAGTAACATTACATCATCAGTCTAATTATAGTATCACTTTTCAGAAAACGGTGCTGCTACCAGTCAACAACGTGAAGGATATTGTGAGACTGGTTTTTCAGTACATGTGTCAATGGTGATTAGTTGGCTTTTGATGTAATTGATTAATGTCTTTCTCTTTAGAATGGTAGCTCACCTCTTCTTGCTGCTGGTGTGCCTGGTCGTCGTTTTAGCAGTGGTGGTTCATTTTATTATAACAATCTCACAGATCCTTTTGGACTTGATCCAAATATGGTACAACCTTTTCTTGTTCCAGCTAGCAATGGTGTGAGGAATGATGACAAGACAATCAACTTTGAAAATGTACCTTATGAACAATTTTCTTACTATGGTAAGAATGTATTGTTTTACACTTATTTTAATCTTTCTCTCTCACACACACACACGCACGCACACTATAGGATATGCTATCTCAAGTGGACGTTTTCTTAATACAACTCTAAAAAGTAAATTGCATTTTTGGCAACATTAATTGAACACTCCTCAGGTTTCATAATTTCATCACCACGCCATACTGAATTCACACAGCTAGGACGAGTGAGTTAACATTATTAGTGCATGTAATATAGTAACACCTTTTTCCATAATAGGTTTATGTTATATCTAACTTAGAAAATGTATCTACTATATTTGTTGATGGTGAACAGGTTAATTAAAATATAAATGATTCTATAATTGTGACTGTTTACTTTAGTATGGTGAGTATTTTGGATATTCTATTGGTGTAGCTGACCTCAATGGAGACGGGTTAGTTTCATTATAATTGCTCAGACATCCTGGCAGGTGTTCTTGTGAACATTACATTCCTGTGGTTCTCTTTTTCATACCAGCTGTCATATATGTATATTTTCTACATGTAGGTGGGATGATATTCTTGTTGGTGCTCCTATTTATAGTGAACCAACTTTAAGTGAACTGGGGCGTGTCTTTGTTTACTATAACAATGAAGTATGTTTTTATATGTGTGGGATGTGTGTGTATGTAACTGACTGTGATTTTTTTTATTTTTTTAAGAGTCAATTTATCAAGAGTGCTGTAATTGTTGGCACTTTTAGAAGAGGTCGTTTTGGTATCTCTATAGCAAACCTTGGTGACTTGAACAATGACGGATTTGAAGGTAGCTCTCTCTCTCTCTCTCTCTCTCTCTCTCTCTCTCATATTTCTTTCTCTTAGATGTTGCTATTAGTGCACCTTATGAAGGTAGTGGTGTAGTTTATATCTATCATGGTCAACAAATGGATGATGCGGGTTCTATTATTAATACAACATTTCAACAGGTAGATATATAGCAAGAATTAGTATATTGTTGTGTCACTGTTATATTTTATAGCGTATTGAAGGGTCTAAAATAGCAGATCAAGTGACTGATGTTACATCTGTAAGTACTTTTGGATTTTCTCTCTCTGGTACTACAGATGTTGACCAAAACACATACAGAGGTATTTTAAAGACATATTCTATTCACACAATGTTACTTTGATTGCTCAGATCTTGTAGTTGGTGCGTATGAGTCTCAGAACGTGTTTGTTCTTCGTTCAATACCAGTAGCTGTTGCTGATATCAATATTACAGGTCCTAGTGATCCAATTAGACTTGATGATTATAATTGCGGGGACCCAAATAATAACCCCGTTACATGGTAAACTAAATTATAATATTATATAACCTTATTAGTGTTATTAGTTTCATTGTAACTGTGTGTACACAATATCGAGGCAGAGGCTTAGAGTCAGGATTTAGTGAGTCAACACTATTAACATCATCAATAATCTCTCTGTCTCTCAGATACTACATATAGACTGAGTGAAATATTGATAAGTAATGCAGCACGTCGTCTGTTTTTTAACCCTTCTCTTTCAATGAATGCAATTTCAAAAGATGTGAACTATGAAGCCATTAACCAGACGTTGTGTAACAATGTCACAATCTATATCAAGGTATTCTACTATCAGTATATGCAAGTATACTTACAATTTGTTGCTCTAGAATTCTAGCAGTGTAAATAATTTCAAGTTAAGAGCTGAACTCCAGGCTATTCCTCGAGATAGCTCGGTCGTTAATACTGAAACTGTTCCTCTAGATTTATCTAATGCACCAACAATTGATGCTACACCTGCTGATATTCAAGTATGAAACAATATGATGTATTATTGTGTTCAAGTCCTTCCTTAGATTGATGTGGCTCGAGACTGTGGTGATGATAATCAATGTCAAGCTGACGTTGTTTTGCAACTTGTCAATATTACATATTTGTGAGATTTAATTATACTAAACCACACCCATTTATATTACTTATTAATAGAACTTTGAGTGGTAGTCAGTCTTCTGATCAGACTAGACTGACAGTTGGAGATGTTGATAGAATATCAGTTTATTTGAACTATTTTAACAACAATACAGATGATGCTCATAATGCTTATCTTACATTTACATTACCAAGAATATTCCAACAACCACAAATTTTTCCTCGATCTGTAAGTAAATTTATAATTTCTGTTCTATCTCTCTCTCTCTCTCTCTCTCTCTCTCTCTCTCTCTCTCTCTCTCTCTCTCTCTCTCTAGTTCTTCATTACTTGTAATGATACCACTCCAGGCAATACCACTCATGGAGTCTATGAATGTATTAACATCAAATCTCCATTGAAACAATCTGATGGTGTATTTATGATTTATTTAAACTGGCAGGTACCGGCTAACAGTTTACGAGGAAATGAGGATGATTACAAAGTCCGAATAGCAATGGTAGTACCAAACACAGGCTTTGGTATGGATGTTGACAATAGTGACAATGTACGAGAGGCTGTTATTCCTGTCCATGCTGTCTCTAACTATGCAGTGACTTTGTAAGTCTCTTCAAGACAATGAATATTATTAGTTATATATGTGTGTGTGTGTTACTAGGTTGTTCTCGCGTAGCCAACAAGTGTATTATGGTAATGGTACTCAAATTGTTGACAATATGGCTAGTGATTTGGGGGGTCCATTAACATTGTCTGTTGATTTTCGTAACAATGGTCCATCAGATATCATAGCTGGATATTTGGACATTTTTATTCCATCAAGTTCAGCTGAGACTGGTACCAATTACTACTATTACCCTGCTAGTTTGGTAAGTTCACTTTGTATGTCATTTATATTTGTGTATATGTAGCAAAAAGACAACATCAAATGTGACGATTCTAATCTTAATCCTGCCAACTTTCAACTGGGCTCTACAAAACGTCGTCGAAGGCGAGCCCCTGTTCATTGGGAGTTTGGTCTCTCACGTAGCCGTAGACAAGTTCAGACCTTTAATGTGGTATGCTTGTTAACTGGTTTTCTGTACTGGTTTACTTGTTTACAGGATTGTTCTCGATCTACTGATGGTTGTATTTCTGTTCGATGTATTATAACAAACTTTACTGGTACAGCTACTATTGGTATCATAGGTTACATTGATGAGAGATTCTTTGCTGTAAGTGATAGTGTAAAATGTGAACCAATAAATGTCATTTATTATTATCATTATAGGACAAGACAACCACATTTAATTTGAGGGCATATGCCAATGTTACTATTACAGATGATATTACTACCGGTCGAGATGCCACTAACAGTGATACCGTAAGGACAGACTATATAGTGTGTGTTTGTGTGTGTGATATTTCCTCTATTTAGAGTGATGTTGAATTAATCCGGTTTCAGACTCAAGGAGGAAGTGCCTCATTTCCATGGTATGTTGTTGTAGCTCCTGTCCTTGCTGCTTTAATCTTTGTTTTTGTTGTGGGTGTTGCACTCTACTTTGTAAGTCTTCTTGTTGAGTAGAAGAAAACTCTCTGTCTCTCTCTCTCCCTTTAGTTTGGATTCTTCCAAAGGAAGAAACATGACAAAGAAGAAGGTGAAGCTGAAGAGTTTGAACAATTCGCTGAGAATCCATTTGGTAATCCACCAGGAGGAAATGCACCACCTCAGCCAATGCCTCAGCCACCACCTCAGCCTCCACAATTTGTTGTTGATGATGACAATAAGCAAGAGGCTACAAAATTGTAACAATTGTTGTTTTTTTTGTCATTTTCTTTAAAATTAGTTATAACTAAAAATATTCTATACTTTTTATGTGCTCTCTTAGGACTCAAATTTTGTAGATAATATTGTGTAGTTTATAATTATATTCATGGTTTAAAATAATGTGTTATTATTATTAATAAGTAGGAGCGGTTATCAAATTAATTATATAAACTATTGTACTTCAGTGTAAGTAGACGCTGTTCGCTTCTCTAACGTCTACACGATGGGTAACAGCCATTCTGGTGATAGTTTAAGATTCTCAGATCAGTCTACTACACGTATTCCGTCAAGTGAAGAGCTAGAGAGGACATTTGAGCAGTTGGTGGTAAGTTAGTCTATGGGCCATGTGTCAACATTATGATAGTAATAATAATTGTAATGTATGCGATAAATCGAACATGTTGGTATGTATATATGGACGGATTAATGGCTGAATGGACAGCTAGATTGTATATGGTATTAGTACATTATCATGGAGAAGGAGTGGCTATGATATATGATCTTGTTGAAGTCGCAGATGTTATGATGGTTAATAGATCTTGTTTGTTTTGTAAATGTCAGCTGGTGACATCTTTTGTTATTTATTCTCTTAATCGTTTCCTTCACTAATGAAAGCGTCCATTACTCTTACATTACTAGAGTTGTTCCATTAAGAACTAAATATTGTCAACATGACATTTTTGACTGAATAGCAAACGAAAGGGAAACATCATAATAACCTGTCAACATGTTTAAATTCTGTGTATTAATGCACCATCCTGTGTAGTTTATACAACCATAGTAACTGTTAACAGTTAGTAAACAGATTGTAATGCTTTAGAAACACTGTTCTGATTATGTTGAGTCAACTTTCCTTATCTCTCTTATAGGCATCCATGGATTTACCTGATGACAAGAAACAGGCAGTCCTTGGCACTTCAGAAGAGAAAAAACGTTTGATGGTAAGAGATTATTTACGACAAACCAACCAGATGCCACCTAAATTCTACATTGCAAAGTTCTCACATGTCATGGAGGCAGAAAATGCTAAGGTACACACACACACACACACATAATTATTTTATCTGCTTTTTATCTTATTTTTTAGAAAGCTAGAAAACGTTCACTAGATACAGCTCATCACTTGAGAGGTCTGGAGATTTCATTAAGAACTAATAAAATCAGGTACTTCTCTTCATTAGACTCTTTAAAATTAATATATTTTTATTATTTTTTAATAGTTGGGTTCAAGATTTTTTGGACGATAACAATGCTGGTTTACAAAAGCTGGTACAATACATGAGATTTCGATATGAACTGGAAAAGAGAATGTAAAAATTATACATCTTGTTGTTCATAAATCATCAATTTCTGTATCTCCTTTCATCTAACTGTCCATTTCATCCAACAACTGTCCATTTCATCCATCAACTGTCCATTTCATCCAACAACTGTCCATTTCATCCAACAACTGTCCATTTCATCCATCAACTGTCCATTTCATCCAACAACTGTCCATTTCATCCATCAACTGTCCATTTCATTGATCTAACTGTCCATTTCATCCATCTAACTGTCCATTTCATCCACCAACTGTCCATTTCATTGATCTAACTGTCCATTTCATCCATCTAACTGTCCATTTTACCCATCTAACTCTTTGTTTGTTGATCCATCTATCCATTACTTTCTGTTTAGGATGCAAAAGAGAAATAAACACACATTAACAAGAACACAAAGTCTTGATAGTGGTCTTAATACGTCATCATTGTCATCTCACTCATCTTCATGTCACTCTTCTCTCTATTCCTCTGTTATTCTAAATAATACTGAAATATCAGATATACATATTTGTATTTTGTGTTTGAGAGCTCTCATGAATAATGCAGTAAGTGGGTGGGGCAAAATTGGGTTGCTAAGTAACAAAAAAGAATCTTTTTTATGACGTGTTTATTAATAGCAATTATATTATATTTTATATGGTATTTGTTATCACTTGTTTATAGTGTAAGTTCCATTAGATTAAAGTCATATTTGGTAATAATTTTGTTTCTTCTTTATCAGATTAAAATTTGTAATGTTATGCCACCTTTTACCATATATGGTAAATACAGTCAGTCAGGGCTGTTAGCTGAGAGACATAGTTGTTTTAGAGTTTGTTTAATGATTTCCTTTATACTTACAAAGTAAAAGCTGTTACTCTTTTGATAATTATACATGTGTATATATATCTTCATTAATGTAAACCAAATCATGTCTGAATATAAATTGGGAATTCATTTAGTTTTTTTGTTATTGTCTTTCTCACAGCATGGATTTGCTGCAGTAATGAAGGACAAAGAGGCTATAACTGTCATGGTGTTGTCTATGTTTTTTGGAACACAGAGGTATAGTATGGTTTATATCATGTCTGTTTATATGTCCCTCTTATTAGGACAATAATTACAGTAGTTGAGTTACTGGGAGCAGTATGTTTGGTACGAGGTGGCCATATAAAAGTCATTGAAGCTGTCGATAATTTCAAGAAAGAATTTGATGAACAACATCGTTTTGAGCATTTAGTTCACTTCTTTATGGATCATCGCAATGTGTCCATAGAGTTCCAGCTGGCTTGTATGAATTTTATCAATGTTGTCGTCCATTCAGCAGAGGATGTAAATTTTAGAGTTCACTTGCAATATGAGTTTACTGTTCTTGGTCTTGATGAATATCTCCAGGTATATAATATATGGACAGCTAGACTATACATTAGGAATTATACTATAGATGGGTAGATGGATGGAGTGATTGATAATGAAAGACAAGTATATTTTCTTTAGTTTTTAAAGGGCTCACAAGACTCGGCTCAAAATTTATTAGATCAGATACAAGCTTATGAAGAGAACTATTTCAATGTATCTGAACTTGTTGAAGAATCTCAGTCTAAAGCTGAGGCTCTGGCATTAGTAGAGGATATTAAGAAGCAAATGGAAGAAGTTAGTAATGTCTCCCTCTCTCTTTAAGATATGACTTTTTAATACTGTCTTTAGGTACAAGAGAAACATTCTGCAGCTGAATTTCAGTCTTTAAAGAGAATAGGTACAATTTTCAAGTCACATGATAGTCACATGACATAATATTATCTAGCTGAACTGGAAAAGCAAGTTGTTGAGTTAAAGAAAGTTATGCAAGGAAGTGGCGGCAATCAACCTGTTAATGCAGTCTCACCTCCACCTCCTCCCCCACCCCCTCCACCTCCTGGGGGTCCTCCCCCACCACCACCTCCCCCTCCTCCTTCAAGTGGTGGTCCACCCCCTCCTCCACCTCCTCCTGGCCCTGGAGGAGGACCTCCAATGCCACTTCCTCCACCTGGTGCTACTCCACTCCTTCCTGGTGGTAAGAAAGGAATAAGTAAGTTACATCCTATAAAAATGGAAATAATAAATTTGTCCTAGCATTTCAAGGAAGGAAGACAATACAAACAAAACACAAACTTCCGTTATTAAATTGGGTATCCATGCCTGCAACACAAGTAGCTGGAACTGTGTTTAGTTCTCTGGATGACGAAAAGATTCTTAACTCACTGGATTTTAGTGATTTTGAAGAGAAATTCAAATTAGTTGGGACTGGAAAAACATTACCTGTTCAAACTAAAGGCAGTCCTTCATTGTCTTCAAAAAGTATACGATCTGATGCACATCCTGATGTAGAACAGAGCCTTCTTGAACCAAAGAGAATTCAAAATGTAGCCATTGCTCGTCGTAAAGTATCTGCCCCTCCTGAAGTGTTGAAACAGCAGATTGCTGGGTGAGTAATTGTGTAGAGCTCTTCTTTCATATATATTTCATTCTTTATAGAATTGATCTGGAAGCATTGCCATTAGAACATGTTGAAATATTGAATAAGATTGTTCCAACAGATGATGAAATCAAGAAATTTCAACAATTTGTCAAAGACAAGAAGAATCCTAAAACATTACCACCTAATGATAAATTTCTCTTTGAAGTAATGGTTGTTTGTCCTGTTAACAATATGTCCATCAATCTATTAATAGATTAATCCATCTATTCATTAATCCACCATTCATTAAACTATTAATTCATTAATCTATTAATTCATTAATCCATCCATTCATTAATCTATTAATTCATTAATCCATCCATTCATTAATCTATTAATTCATTAATCCATCCATTCATTAATCTATTAATTGATTAATCCATCCATTCATTAATCCATCCATCCATTCATTAATCTATTAATTGATTAATCCATCCATTCATTAATCTATTAATTCATTAATCCATCCATTCATTAATCCATCCATCCATTCATTAATCTATTAATTGATTAATCCATCCATTCATTAATCTATTAATTCATTAATCCATCCATTCATTAATCCATCCATCCATCTAGTTACATAACATAGAGAGACTCAGACCGAGACTACAAGTAATGTTATATTTTGGTAATGTTGAAGATGATCTACAGATGGCAATCCCAGTAAGAGATGAGTTATAGTATATTAGTATACTCTATATATATTATAGCAAATAGATGCTGTTATTGCTGCTTCAAAATCATTAATAGCTTCAGATAATTTTAAAAAGATTATCGAGGTACTTACTCTCTAATGTTTTTACATCATATGTATGTACTTGTCCAGGTTGTACTAGCATTTGGTAATTACATTAACAGTGGGAAAAGGGGCGGAGTCTATGGATTCAAACTCCAGTCATTTGACATTGTAAGTCTTCTATAGTATCTATATTTATTGACCACACCCCTTTTAATTAGTTGAGTGAGTTCCGCTCACCAACTGATAGAAAACTGACTCTGATACATTACATAGCAGAGATTATTAGATTTCATTATCCAAATGCTTTATCTGCTATAAATGAGCTTTCCTACTTGGAAAAGGCTGGAACTGGTGAGTAGGTGTGGTTTTTGTTTTGTCATGTGACTTATCTGTTTAGTTCATATGGATTTACTCGGAAGTGATGTGAGAGAGATGGTCAAAGGAATGAAGTTGGCAACTACTGAACTGGTTAATAATAAACACAATAAAAAATTAAAGGTAATTAATAACATAGTATACATAACATACATTATATAGTACTACACAATGTAATACATTTATTTGTATACAGAATTTTTGTCTGGAGATGGAACCTCGTATTACACGAGTTGAACAAGATTATCAGACAGCAAAAGTAGGGAGATATAGAGAGGGGGTGTGGTTACTATCTTTGCTCGCATAGGATGCATTTCTTGAAGTTGTTCAATATTTTGGAGAAAATCCTAAGTTGGCTCAACCAAACAGTATATTTCCAGTAATACAGCGATTTATTGTGGCTCTTGAAGTCAGTACTTTCTACTTGTAGTATGAAATAACTTATATTTCTTAGAAAGCAGATAATGAAAATATGGAAAGGATCAGATTAGAAGAAGTAATATACACTAGTAGACTCATACTCATACCACTAATAGACTCATGCCCATACTGTATGGATGTGAGTCTATATGTCACATGGCTCAAATAATAGGCTCATTTTCAAACCACATAGACTCGTAACCATATTACATGTAAACTCATACTCATACTGACATCTATTTTTTCTAGGCCAGACAAGCTGAGGCCAGAGCTAAAAGAGAACAAGTAAATAATGTTTTGATTTATTTTTAAATTCCTTTATTATAGGAGGGGGGTGGAGTTGAAGTGTTGCAACAAGTGTATGATGGAGCTATTGATATGTTAATTACTGAACTTAAAGCTAATGCATTTAAACCTAAGGAATATCGTAAAAGTCGAGCCTTTTATCGTTCTTCTTCTCAAACTAGTGTCACTTCAGACCAATCATTACGCAGAACACTCAGTCGTTCAAATGCAGCTACTTAATTTGTAAAATAGTTATTCTTAACTGGTTATATTAACCAGATTTTAATTGTGTGTATTCTGTACAATATATCAATCATTCAAGTTCAATTAAATAAACAAATACAAAACTAAAAGAAACACAGTGACTATCAAATCAGCACTAACTACTAATAAAGAAAATTTATTTCACACTCAACAACTAATAAATTATATTTGTCTTTAATTAATTAATTATTGACTTTTGTTCATCTTCTTCCATATTGATCTCAGTTTCATTAATTCAATTGGTATGTTACGTTTCAAGATGGCTGATGCACACAACACACCACCAAACAGACCACCAACAAACCCAACACAAAAAACATCTTGACCTGCTAAATACAGACCACTCACTGGAGTCTCAGGGCGGAGCTCAGTCTGGACATATGGATCAAACCTGTTTACATCATGATTCAAACCATACACCTCACCACTATACGATTCAAGATAATATTGGTTACTAAGAGGTGTTCCAACTTCGAAATATTCTAATTTATCTTCAAGGTGAGGATACATAATACATAATTGTTGCCACATTTGACGACCCAGTTTCATTTTGAATGAAGTGTAATCATCACCACGATGCATCACCTTTTCATCTTTCCATTCTTCAAACCATTTAGACGGTGTTAATGTTATCAATTCAGCAGTAGATTTACCAGGATAGCGAGAATTAAAAGTGGGATCTTTTGCCGAGGGAAATGATATAAATATGATTGGTACACTTGCAGATTTTGCATCTTCAGGAGTTAGCACCATGTAATTTAATCCCACATTCTCAATCTTTTCATCTGTGAATGCCCATATGTTCTGAGCTGTTAATCCAAGTTCTTCTTTAGTACCATCAAGACCAACAAAAACTGATATCACTCCAATGCTCGGCTCAACCTTTTTTGTGAGACAATCCATCTGATATTTCTTGGTCACATGACCCGGTAGTAATCTATGAACAGTGTTCATGAGTCCAGCATCCGATATAATCAATGGAGCCATTATCGTATACTCCTGTTTACCTTTAGTGACTTTAACACCTACAGCACAACCATTATTCACTATAATCTCCTTCACTCTCACCCTCACAAGAACACGTCCTCCAGTAGCTTCAATGGTGGGTATCATATTGTATGCTATCTCACTAGCTCCACCTTTTGGATAAAAGGTTCCTAACATTGTATGCATTACCATAATAGAGTGCATTGCAAAAGATGCTTTATCAGGGGAAGTACCTACACAAAGACAGGGTCAGAATATAAATATATACATTTCATAATAACTTACCATAGTTTCCATAACTATAAATAAAAGCTGATCGAAGATGAACGTTATCAGTAATCTCATCCAAAACTTCAGAGATTGTTCTCTTCAAGTATTTCAAACAAGGAAAATACCAAGACATTACTCTCAGTGTTAGAAGACATTTTACCAATGGTTTTGGTAATAATTTTAACATCATTATTACATTTGCGCACCAAGCTGCTTCTCTCATGCATTGAAAGAACTTGTGAATGGCTTTCTCTTCATCTGGAAATTTGTTAATGAGATATTGTTTCTGTTTTTCGCGACCGACCTCGTATTCATATCGATGTTCATAGTTCTGTCCCATAGCCAGTATATCATAGATATTATCCAAAGGGACCCAGTCTAGCTTTCCATTAGTAAGTTGATCAATTAGTATGCGTCCCATACTTCCTTCTTCAATATTACCAACATAATGTATGCCAACATCAAATTCAAATCCTTTCTCAGCAAAGACATGGCAACATCCACCAGCTTGATCATGTTGATCTAATACTAGTACTTTCTTGCCTGCTTTAGCCAAAAGACCAGCTGAAGTTAGTCCACCTATTCCACTGCCTATGACAATAGCATCTAATGATTTGGGTACTTTGTCAATGGAGAAAGCATTTTTTAATACTTTATCTCTTTTACTCTGATCTAGTTCAATTTCAACATTGCCATGACTATTGGTTAGAAGGTCATAGTGAAAGAGATAATCTTGTTTTGAAGGTGTTCTAAAGAACCACAACTTCTTAAACAGATTTCTGACTGCTAATACAATCACAAAAATAACTCCTGCACAAATGTACACCAACATGACCCTGTTGATAAATGACTTCCTCTTAGGACCACATGTCACTTTTTCTATTATCTTCAATGGCTTCCTGTATAATCCAACTTTTGTTATGACATCATGAATATTTTTAATTTATTAAAATACTGTTGATACATTTCAAGATGGTTGTTGCACATAATACACCACCAACCAGACCACCAACAACCCCAACGCAAAACACATCTTGACCTGTTAAATACAGACCATTCATTGGAGTCTAAGTGTAAAATGACCTGTACCTGCATGTGTCATGAGGACATGTTAATGACATATGGCTAAAGACAGGAATGTTTCTATCAGAAATTCATAAAATGGGTGTTGCAATTACAGATAACCATTAATAATAAGTATCATGACACTGTGCTCCTGAATGCATTACAACTGGAGACATTGGCATAAATTAAAAAAGAAATTGAACAATCTACCAGATGAAATAATTGACTTCCAAATGATATTAATATATCGTTCTCTGGTTGGTTAAATATCTCTTTATATAATGTTGTTATAGATAGTATTAGGTGGTTCAGATAGGATATGTAATCTTTGTATATACAACAATCACAGATACCTTTATTAAAGGCAGAGAGATGTATGACATTATCCATCCGCTATAATTAGCTTTTGTGTATTGTAGACAGTGTAATTACTCAAGTTGTGTGGCCTCTATTGTGGCCTGTTGTATTGATCACTGAAGATACAGCATCATTGAAGTAGGATGAATGGATGGAAGATTATAATAGATAGTTATGATATCATTCTATTTATAAAACAGGTGATTTGGATATATTAATATATATTAATATTGTACAATCTTATTAATTTCATATTAAAGTATGGTGTTTCTTTGCAGGCTACCTAGACACTTAAAAATGTAAATACATGTAATATAAATATTAATTGCTCCTACTAAACCTTAAACTTGTACCATTCAGGCCCAGCTCAATATTCCATCATATTTAAAAAAGATATGTTGTATCGCCCCAAACAATCACCACTGACTCACTGATGGGGCCTTCTACTTAGTATCTAGAATTCCCTGCTATTGCTAGTTAGGACCACCATGTGGCATGGTAACCTTTGTTCGAAGACAAGGTAATCCTGGCTGGAGCATTGGCCTTCACTTCAAACTAGCTGTATAAAATTAAAGCTATATTTTTAAGAGCCTAGTTTTTTAAAACTAGTTCCATTTAAGTAAACTAGAACAACACTACTATATTCATTTTTATCATTGATTAATTAATAGGCTCCACAAAGAAACAATCTCATAACCAGTAAGTTAAATTCTTTTAAGTCACATATAGTTAATTTCATGTTTATGTTAGATCATATCATGATAAGATCCTAAATGCTCTTATTAAATATTCTTTAAATATTCTTAAAATACTCTTAAAAATGATTTATAATTAAATAGATAATTAAGGTTTATTTATAATTAAATAGAGTTATAATTAAAATTAAAAAAAAAACCCTTGTGTGTTGCCCAAACGATCTTTCGTGACTCAATTCCACGCAGGCTTCCACTTAGGCTCCAGGATTCCCTGCTATTGCTAGCTAGGACCGCCACCTGGCTTGGTAACCCTCGTCCGAAGACGAGGTAATCCTGGCTGGAACGTCGCCCTAACTTCGAACCAGCCGTACTGGGTTTCTAGCTTCGGGAATAAATCATCGTCATTACTGAACCGGGACTACAATACACCAGACCTCGTCACGTTTAAAGGGAGACTACCAGCCGTATCCTAGTCCGCCTTTCGGATACTCCGAAGAGTATGCTGGTAACCATCTCAGAGGTCATGATGCATTGCAGACGCTGGCCTACAACACACTGGCAACCAAGGATGTTTTGGTTTCCTTTTATATGTACTTACGATTTTGTCTTCATGCCCTTGTGGGGCGCGACTATGTAGGTTATGAATCTCATTAATGTTGGTCATGAATCTCATTAATGATACGAGTCCACAAGCGTCGGTCAACTAGAAAGACTGTTTAAATAGTTAAATTAAAGCTATATTTTTAAGAGCCAAGAATAAAACTGGTCCTATTTAAGCAAACTAGAACATTACTATATTCATTATTATCATTGATTAATTTTATAGGGACCACAAAGAAACAATCTTATAAGCATAAGTTAAATTCTTTTAAGTCACATATAGTTAATTTCATGATCATATGATAAACTATCGCTTTCAAAATGGTTCAAACAGAACACACTCTAAACATCATCTAACTTTTATGGATGCTTTGTGATCTTCAATATCCTTGAATTTCATTGTAACTTCATTAACAGATGTCCCTTTAATCTCTGGAGCCAATAATATATTACCATGATGATCCATTTCTTTGACTTTCTCATGGATGTTTGAACTTAATGACATTTTCTTTTCTGAACCCTTCCTTCTGGGTCTAGAGGATACTCTGGCAATTGTTTAAGTTCAGGTAATTGTTTCTCTACTAATGCTTCATCTATTGTTACACTCTCATCAGCTACAGGAGAAAGAGCTTTCACTAGCTCTTGTTTCTTAGTACCAGATTGAAGAGCAATTGAAGATCCAGCTAAGATTAGAAATGGTCCCAGATGAACTGCTACTAAATAGAGAACAACAATAACTAATAAAATAGAACTACAAATTATAGAAGTTAGAGATATCTGGAGACTTTTGACGACGTATAGCTAAAGACAGGAATTTTTATCAGAAATTTATGAAATGGGTGTTGCAATTACTGATAAGCATTAATAATAAGTATCATGACATTGTACCACTGAATGTGTTAAGACTGAAGACACTGGCATAAATTAAAGAGAATTGAACAACCTACCAGATGAAATAATTGACTTCAATATAACTAACATACAGGATTACATGACAAAAGAGGTATGGGAAGCATTATAACAACTAGGTAAGGTGAAATTACATTCATTAACACAAAACTACAGTAAGTACTTAATGTCTTAAATGGATGTGTTCTCATTATCAACTATCTACAACACACAGAAACATGATAGAATGTGACTCTGTAGATGGTTTCACTGGTAAATATATTAAATGTATATATACTACAATAGATATCAATATATAGACCAAGAATTATATAACAAATAATATGTCAATAGTTTACCTTCTACTTTGTAGGACATGTGTGAATATAAACATTCCACAAACTGTCGAGTTACGTTAAGATAAAGTCAATAAAAATCGAGAAATGATTATAATAGTTGAGTTTTTGTACGTGCAAAGTTGTCATGAATATATAATAAATTACCCCATTCCTGTGGAAACAAACATTCCTGTTTTCTATGTTGCTACACCCACTCAATAATTGTAAGATAATAAGTGGGCTGTTACAAAGTACCACGTGATTATATTCCTCTAAATACCTCCTATAACATTCGGCCATTTTGAGGTTTGAGGCAGCTCAGTTCTCCTTGGTGAATATCTGACTAAAAAACATCATGATTCTCTTAGAGTTTCGAAACAAAATTATCGAAGATCTATTGTTACAACGATTTAAGAGGTAACTAGTCTATGAAATTCGTTGGAAATTCAACTCTTTATATCTAGTGCAGCTCTTGGTAAACCAGAAGGAGTGGACATTACAGTAGCTGGTAAGTTCTAATTGATAAAAGTGGACCTACTAGACTTGAGTTATATGATATTAAGAGAATCACATTTAAAAAGTCAGCCTTATTGCCATTTATGGTCAAATATGGAATTTAACACACTGGCCTGAGTTGATGGTCCTGTCCTGGTGTCTTTATAGTATTAATGTATCAAGATAGGAAAGAAATCCATGTTTTGTTATAGAACATGCTATCTTTAGCACTCTTAGATCTTTAATTTTACATCAAGTGTATTTGTAGTATCAAACAAAATGCTTAATGTTTAACAGGAAGTCAACATTGTTATTACTTAAGTCAGTGTTTATTTTATCAGATAACTATTTCTGTCTCGTGTAGATTTTGATGGTGTACTGTTTCATGTTAGCAACCCTGATGGTGATAAAAACAAGATTAGAGTAAGTGAAAAATACATTGTAGGTTAGTTTCAAGACTCACCTCTCTCTCTCTCTCTCTCTCTCTCTCTCTCTCTCTCTCTCTCTCTCTCTCTCTCTCTCTCTCTCTCTCTCTCTCTCTCTCTCTCTCTCTCTCTCTCTCTCTCTCTCTCTCTCTCTCTCTCTCTCTCTTCTCTCTCTCTCTCTCTCTCTTCTCTCTCTCTCTCCTTTTTAGGTAAGCATTTCACTTAAATTTTACGATGATCTTAAATCTCATGGAGCTGATGAAGTAAGTTAAATAAAGTGTATAAAACAATACATTATTATATAACTAATGTTAGTTAATACAACGTGAATACAATGAATATTTGGTTTCACCCGAGAGTAGCTATGACATATCACTTGAAGTGTCTTTAGACAGTCTTCCTGAAAATATAGGTATGTAAAGAGACATTTTCTGATTGTCTTTATTTTATGTGACAAATATTTTAGAGGGTCTCGCTACTCATATTGCCCTATTGAAACGAAACTGTTTTGCGTCGGTTTTTGAAAAATATTTTGAAATTCAATCAAAAGGCGGAGAAAAATCAACAGCCATCATTCACTATCGTGAAAAAGAAACAATGTAAGCCATGACCACACCTACCATTACTCTCGATATATCTGTAGGTATGTATCTGCTCAAAAAGATCGTGTGACTGTTATTTTTAGCACTGTTTTTATGGATGATGATGATGTCGTTATTGGCAAAGTCTTTATGCAGGTAATACAAAGATAACCATATCCCCTTCTTTAATAAATAATATACATTGTAGGAATTCAAAGAAGGTAGGCGTGGCAGTCAGACTGCACCTCAAGTATTGTTCTCTCATGCTGAGCCACCTCAAGAACTTGTGGGAACTGATGCATTGACGGGTCCTAATGTTGGTTATATTACTTTTGGTAATTTTGTTTAACCACACCTTTTAATGTTGTAATCATTGCCTTGTTCCTCTAGTGTTGTTCCCTCGTCATTTCAAGGATGACGCTAGCAAGAAAAATACCATTAATCTTATTCATACGTTTAGAGATTATCTCCACTATCACATCAAGTGTTCCAAGGTAAGCAATATATACAGTATTATCACATTACCTAATATGATTCAGGCATATTTGCATTCTCGTATGCGAGCAAGGACTAATGCTCTGTTAAAGGTACTCAATCGTGCTAGACCTGAGGTCAAAGTCACTGAAAAGAAGACTATTTCGTAAGTTTTTATTAAAAAGAATTTCATTATTGGTTAATTATAACAGGGGTCGTACTTTCCGTAAATGAAGAGGTATATTTAAAACCTTTTTTGTTTTTGTGATCACAGCTTTTATATCTCAATGTACATAGTAGTTTTAAGAGAACAAATTGATAGCATGTTCTGTTGTAGTGCTGACTCTAATAGATGATTAGATTATCACTTTTGTATTGTATCTTTTTCTAATAATTTTAATAACTAGTAGATATAATACAATATTGACAGCTTCAGTGTAAATAAATAAAGATCTCCCAATAGTAATGTATTATAGCAGAATGAACTTGATGAACTGATGAATATTAGCGTCTTGTACTGTAGAGAGTCCTCCATACTAGGATCCCGCCTAGCATACTACCACCCCAGTAAGCAACAAGTAACTCCGCCCATGTATGTTTGCCATAGTAAATACTAAAGGTGGTGATAGGTAAAGGGTTAAAAAAAGCTCCTGAAAATGCTCCAAAAAGGAGTTCCAATCCAATAAAGGTTGTAGCACATATGACATTTTGTAAGGGTCCAGGTTTCACATATACTTGAGGTATATATGCAATAAATGTGACAGCTGCTTCTGACAACATTCCAAGAATAAAATTCACTTGTAGAAAATCATGAGCTCGTAATGAAGCGTCATAATGTGCTGGTGAGAGTTCAGATAGTGCATTCCATGTTAGAACAACAGTTCCCATTGACAGAGGAACTGCTATTAATTCAGCAATGAACAAACTTACAGCTTGTTGTCCTGTTATTTTATTGCGTAAATAGTTGATTATTACAACACAAGGATTAGTCAGGGCTCCCCCATAAATGAGGGGTTGAGCAAGAAGTGCCAGGAAGAGGGTAAGTGAATGAATCACAGGATTAGAATAGAGAGTAACAGCATGTATTTCAAAGCACCACACTAACCATAATAACGTACATATACATTCATTAAGTATTGAATAATACGAGTCTGTCTTTCGCCAAACACGTCTGAATAGAAAAACTAATACTACTGGTACAATGAACAGGGCGGTAGACCAGAGAGGAACACGATAACGAGGAGGAAGAATAGAAACCATGTTTCATAAAAGCCCTTAATTATAGTATAATTTACACGTGTTTACCTCCTAATTAATGCCCACCAAAGCCAGCTGAACAAAATATGGCTGGAGAGAAACTGCATGTTCTTTGGTCTCCTAACATAAAGAATGAGTTTGCTACATACGGTAGCGAGCTGAGAGTGTACACTGCACTACCAATAGATGATGTGAGTTTACAGTATGTCCTGCAATTAATATAATGACTGATATTCTTTTGTCTCTAGACCTCTGATATAAATGTTGCCTCAGGTAATGTGTAGTCCATTCATGATAATGTGTATTATCTATCTTATAGATATCCAACTGTCTAAAAGACATGTAGGTCGACTGATAGCAGCTAGTTCTGAAGTAGAATGTCAGGTATATTAATAATTATAATAAATTATTGTATTATGAATATCGTGATTAAGACTGTTGCTTGGCAACCAAGTAAAAATCATACTCATTGCTTTGCTGTCGGTCAATCAAATGGGAAGGTCTCTTTAATTAAGTGAGTTATTAAAGTTGTGATGTCAGTACAATATCTGTGCATCTTTTAGCTTACTGTCAAAAGAACCAATAATAAATGCCCACGCCCTTCAATTAAGTCAGTAATAATTGCATTAGTTTTAATATCATTAATATATATTCTCAGCTCCAAAGACATTAGGAAGATCATGTAATTGTGTTGTCTGGAATCCTAGCGATAACAGATTGGTCAGCAACACACACATACACACACATAACACTGGTATATTTATGTACTTTTCATCTTAAAGTTAGCTGAGGGTCTTGAGAAGACAAGGAGTGACTCCTCCCTCATTGTATGGGATGTCACTCGAGCTAGTGGCTCTGCTCACGATAAGACAAGGTGATGATTAAATGATATACTGATGATGTCATTATGATGTTATAGAAATGTACTTGGTTCACGTATCGGTTTAGCTGACACTACCTCTCCTTCAGAAGACAGGAGCAAATTTTTTGAAGCAGGTTTAACAAGCTTTATAAACCAGTTTACTGTTTCTTATTATATTTAGGTCATGGTGAAAATACAAGTGCTATTGCTTGGATACCAAGTCAAGAAAATAGTCTGGTGGCTGGTATGGGATCAAGATACTTAAAGATATTTGATATCCGAGGTATTAGTCATGTGATAGTCATGTGATTATATCCACCATGTAACAGAGGAACATGCAACGATGCAGACATCAGGTCCTCGTGAATATGCTCAGCACAAAGCTATATATGGTATTGCTGTTGATCCCTATATACCACATCAGTTAACATCGTATGCTGAGGTATTATTATAATATATTATATAATTATAGAAGATCATTTTTAGGGTAATGCTATATATATTTGGGACACTAGGGCTTTTCAACGACCTGTATCCGACAAGTCTGTCCATTTTATGTACCGTCTATCCATTTTTATTGTTGTTTGTTTACCTTTTTGTCCATTTATTAATATTATATATCCATTTATTCAAATATGTGTCCATTTCTTAACTAAAAAACTAGTTGTATTCATTTCAAAGACATGGCAGCATTGTACATTTATCGTGGCTGCCCACCAGGTAACACACACTATAATTATATACAATTCCATTGCAATCATAGACCAGGATGTTTAAGTGTTCTTGTCACTGAATCTCCTTACCTACGACTGATCAATGTTCCTTTTGTCTCTCAAAGTAAATTAGTACTTTAAATATTTCATTATTTGTTGTCGTCCATTTAGCTTCAGATTCAGTTGATACTTATATAGAATATTTAAGTTGTCATAGTAACGATCGATGTCCCCTCTCTTGTAAGAGTTATTAGTTCATTATTAAATTTTAGATGTCTTATTTAGATTCTGATAAGATCCCTCTTACTGGTCTACAATGGCATACTGAGTGGCAGAACACTGCACTTACAGTTAATAGAGAAGGTATTAAAGGGGATAACCCTGTTAATCAGACTACTAATGACAACGTTCAGATATAAAAGATCTATTGTTGTTTAGGTGTTGTCAAGGAGATTATAGTTTGGGACAAGACTGCACTCTCTTGGTCTGGTTGTGACTCTATTGTATCTGCCGGTTCAGATATCACTGTTTCCAGTAGGAAACAAGTAAAAGATTGTATACATTAAAAATAAGTAAAACTGGTTTAATAACAGGTATTGGAAACAAGTCCTGATGATGATATATCTATTGTGATGAGAAGAAGAGTTGGTACTGCTTATGGATTTAATGTAAGATCACATTATATTAATGCTATGTTTGTTGTGTCTTTTAGGCTAGTAAAAATGTTGAGGTAATAGCTGATGTTCCTGCTCTACATAGTGTCTGGACATGGTTACTCAGTATCCTTTCATGTGTAATGTTAATAAACATTATGTCACATCCATAAACTAAATGTTTTTAACAAAAAATGTTAGAACAACAAACATCTGATTCCAAAAGAACTATTCAAGGTGTTAGTGATGCTTTAGAAGGTTAGAATTGTGAGTTGTTATTTATTGATTATCGCTATAATTATTTAGATATTTCTGGATCTACTCAAACCCCACCCCCTAGCTCCGCCCCACCTTTTCCTACTTTCTCCAGTATTCAACGAATGAATGCTCTTGATTTGTGTGGGTGGAGCTTTTCCAATAATAAAGAGACAATGAATGGATTCCTTAAGAGGTACAAACTCCATTGTTTATTGTCAATACAGATCACATTACCTGTTGTTGGGGGTTTTGTGGGATGGTAGGGTGGTTCCTTGTGTTGTAGTTGAGTATATTGATGAGTGGCTTCCCAGTGGAGGCGGTAGGTAGTATTAGGACAGTAGTGGTTACTCTTTGTCTGCTCATTTTCTTTGTATTGGGAATTCTTTTTATATTGTTTACTAAACAGAGAGGAATTGTCTGAGAGATTTGAAAGAGCAGCTGCTATTGCTGTCTTTCAAGGTGATTTACCTCAAGCTAATAGCTCATTAAGGGAGGGGGCGATGTCTGCTGCAAAAAAAGGAGATACCCTACGAGGTACACTGTTTATGATACATCATTACTTCTTTCAAATTAGGTAGTCTGTTAAACCTTATCGCATTATCATTGTCTGGGTATTCACCATCTGAGCCATCTCTATGGCAAGAAACATGTCTTCAAATCAGACGTCAAATTAGTCATCCTTATCTTCGAGTTGTGTTCAATTTTCTCTGTGCTGTTAACCTTGGAGAAGGTTTTCATGATATATTGGTTAGTGTAGTGAAAATGATAACCCTTAATGTAGGGGTTACTTGGAGAGCCTCACCTCTCTTTCACTCTATCTAGTCCGACAATGAAGTCATGTTGCAAGACAAAGTCGCATTTGCCTGTCGCTATCTTGATGATCAAAAGGTATCATGATATCACATGACAGTCATGTGATATCACTATAGTTGAAAGACTACATAAGTAAACTGAAAGAGAAAGTGGTTACACAAGGATTAATTGAAGGATTATTTCTGACAGGTAATTAGTGGGTGTGGTTGATATAATATTGATAATACGATAGGTTTAAATGAGGACGGTATATCATTGTTAGCTAATTATGTGAACAAGGTGGGTCACACATGTATCAATATACATGTGTGTTATCTCTGTGTAGAGTGGTGATGTTCAAACTGCATGTTTTATAGCTGGTCAAGTCTTACCTACTGTTAATAGAAATGAGAATGTCAAGGCTTGGTTTGAAGGGTATGTGTTACTTACTACTAATGTATGCATCCATTGTATTACTGTTTGTCCATTTTTCTTAATGTATGTGTCCATAGATATAGAGGTTTATTAGATCAATGGCAAATGTGGAAACAAAGGTTCATAAAGATAATTTTAATAATAATTAAGTATTTATTGTTATTTGATTAGAGCTCAATTTGATCATCAACGTAAAATTTTTGATCCATCTTATAAACCCATCAGACAAGCAGCTGTACTATGTACATTTTGTTATAAAGCAATATCTAGTGATATTTTAAGACAAGGTAAGATATATTGTATATGTGTTAATGAATGACCTTATATGGACATTTTTAGAACGACTCAAAGCACCTGCCAAAAAGGTATTGTTGTGTTAAAATAGATTGTTAATTAAGGAAGGGTGTGTCACTATAGTCTACCAGTTGTCCAAGTTGTCGTAAGCCTCTTCCTCGTTGTGCTTTATGTCTATTACATATGGAAGCTGGTAATAACAAAGGCAAAGATCACAGTGAGTTACTAGTCATACTGGTTTTATAAACTAGTTTTATGGATGGTTTATAGGACAGTCAGACCAGTTTGGGCAGTGGTTCACATGGTGTCAAACATGTCGTCATGGTGGACACGCAAACCATATAGCAGAATGGTTTGAGTAAGTTAATCAGATTCATCCTCGTACTACTTGCATATTTGTACATTGTTGTACTTGGAATGAGTATGAGTCTCTCTCACTTTATAGAAAACATAATATTTGTCCTGTTACTGACTGTACCTGTCGTTGTCTCTCACTGGACCCCTCACCTTTTAGATGATAATAACTGGTTTGTATATATTGCTATTTTTAGTGAGTGTATTATGAAGATATTCCTCCCACTCAATTATTAATGGATAATTAAGTGGGTACAGGTTAAGTACTTTTTAATTAAAAGATTGAATTATCTAATTTCCTGTCATAAAACAACTAGGTTGTACCTTGAGGTATTAAAATAACACGAGTTTCCTGTTGTGTTTTCTCACTTCAAAATCATTGTGGCCCACATTATCAGAAATAAGTGGGTAGTAGTAAAATGTTGTAAGGATTTGCATAAGAGTGTCTTCCCTAGCAACAAAGTACTATCAATAGTTTATGGTATTAGGTACAATATAAAACAACATCAGAGCTATCACTGTTACTATCGAAGGAGCCACTCTGTCTATACTCTCTCACTGCCAAACATACTGAAAGAACATTGTTTATTTAAACTGAGTAATTTATTTAAACTGAGAATTGTGTGGACATTATAACACATTATTTGGGAGTTCAAGAAGTAGGAAATATGGTAGGAAACTGTGGCATTATCTGAACAAGTTGGTCATAAGCCTCTAGGTCTATATTTAAAAAAGGAAACTCATCAGACAAGATGAACTGTTGACAACGATAACAATGTACTAAACTCACCAAAGTCGTCTCCCCAATTGACAAACCTCATTACAGATAGAGAACAGTCGGGTTCCACACGTCCAATTAGTTCAATATAAAGAGTTAATGGCTCTGTCTAATAAATATTAGACATAGAAACAGAGTCAACCTAACTCACTAATGGCTGTTGGAAATTTACAATTAACTGTTGTTCGTCGCCAGTCTCAAGTTGTAATGTCCTGGCACCAACACTACTAGACTGAAAACAAAGTCAAATCACTATTCTCTTATTACTTACCCCTTGAGTTCTTCCTACTACTGTTACATAAGACCCTATAAAGTTTGAGATTTGAGAGCCATTAACTCGAGGTTTGGGCTGGTGGATGTCCATGCTACTCCGATTTCTAATTTTGCCGCCTGGCGCTTATTACAAATCTTAAGGATTATTTAATATCTTTAAATAGGATATATACGGTTTTGTCTTTTCGACGCCTACGTCGAACTCAAAATAATAAAAGTGCAACAAAGTCCAAAAACTGCAAAATTTTAGAGCTGTCTTTCTTTATTGGTGAAGTGTTTGTTAGAAGCATTGCTCTGTACAACTAATGGCACTCTCGCCGACTACTCCTCCGCGATCTCCATTGACCCCAGGCAGAGAGATTTTATTTGAAAGTTACTTGCAAAAGACTCCTCCATTAGATAAACTCTTTGTGGTACGTCAGAGAGAAAGAGATAGCATAGTTATACAATAACAATATTGTCAACATAGTTATAATATGTATATATATATGTATATGTATATATATATTTATACATATATTATCATAATCATAGTAAACTTTATCATTATGACTCTACAGGACCATTAAATATATATAATGCCATATTATTTGTAACTCAGTAGCTTTCAGTATGTATCACTGCTAAATAATATAATCATAATAAGTATTTTAAGATAGGAGAATGAGAATTCAAAATGACAGCAGCCATATAATAGGATATATACTCCTCCTTAGTTTATATAGGACATTGTTTCTATAACTATAATGATTATCACTGCTTTCCTCTTTAGAAATGGAAAAGACGATGGTTTGTATTATCAAGATCAGATCCAGTGAGTTCATGATGAGACACTTTATGTAACTTGCTGGGTTACCAATCTTTCTCTCTTTTTTCAGAATGATCCTACATCATTAGATTTCTCATATTACAATGATAGAACAATGAAAGAGAAAAGAGGTACCATTAACTTGTCAAAATTCATTGGCATTCGACCCAATGCTAAAATTGGTCACAAAGAACATGTGTTTGCAATTGAAACAGAAGAAAGAAAATACATTTTAAGAGCAAGCGATTTGAGGACCAAAAACATTTGGTTGGCTAAGCTGTGTGAAATCTGCGGACAAGGTAAACTTATAAGTAAAAATAACAAAGAACATCTGGACTATTACGTTATTTGTGTTGCTTAGTAATTGCTTGATAGATCCATATATGCAATATAACAATACAATAGATACTAATGTAGTCAAAGACACAACATACATTTATCGGTTCAAATGTCTTTCTCTCTAACGACAGAACCAGTCTATCACGTTCATGTTCCCACACAACCATCTGCAGTAAATGGAGAGGGTATTTTAAAGTTTACCTCACGTGGCTCTGTGTCTGTTATATCACCTGCTACTAGTCTTCCAATGACTGATGTATCACTCAAAGATTTACGCAGAATAGGTACTATGTTGTTAAACAATCGAGATATCATATGGCTTGAGACATGTAAATCTTGCAAGAATTCAAGTGAACCCAACCAATTCTTCTTCTTCGTTGTTGCATCAGGCTATGTTGCATTGCAGAGTTTAATTCAAGAGTTGAAGATAGCCACAGAAAAGACGAGTGGAGTGTTTCTAATCTTGGAGGAGACTACAAACACAGAAGTTGCATACATCTCTAAGAACCATTATGGTTGTCCTTCCTATCCAGCAATGGCACGTAACAGGATCTTGTGTGGAGGACTAGCCCCATCATCTCCTAGTCCTATTTCTATTGCAGACACTATTCGCAGACCTAGTGAACCTGTGATGAATGTAGGTGTGTCTTTGGAAGAAATAGCTACCAAACCCAGCAGGAGGGGTACTATTTCATCCATCACATCTCCCACAACACCATACCCACCTAACAGACCTTTTCTTTCAAGAGGTCCAACATCACTGGATCGATTTCGTAAACCAAGTATGAGTTCCTTGAGCTCACAGAATTCACTAGAAATAAGTGATGAAGCACATACTCCTTTGTCTGATGGTGTTTTTGAGACACCTACTTCTCCTTGTAAGAGAAAGCTCTCACAAAAGGATTCTTTGACCAGTCATGGATCTACAGGCTCAAATGGGTCAAGTCCGCCAATACCTGAAGATCCACGTGAGGATGAGGTCATTGTGGAAATATCCGAAATGAGAAGATTGTCAAAGTCTCGTCCTGATCTTTATCGTCCTAATGTTCCTCCTCGATCTGCTGCCTCCCTCAAGATGAGAGCAGTCACTCCACCTAGTTTATAACTTAATTATATACATGACTACAATCAGAATCACATGATTATCACATGACAAGTACATACACGCTCTGATTTTGTTAATAAATTTCATTTTTGTTACAAATGCATATTTTTATTGCCCTATTCACTTTTTTGTCTGTTGTTATTCATTTTACAATGATAATTTTGACAACCGCTAATAAATTGTTGAATGATTCCCAGAATTATTAGTAAATGCTTATACTTTGAAGTCAATAACAGAGCAACATTAATCATTACATACAGACCTTACTTTGTTACTTTCAAGTTGTACATTGTTGTGAAGTGAAATTAGCAACAACACCTTCAACATAAACACGAACAATTTATAAAGTCATCATTACTGTGTCATTGTGTGAGTTCACAACACACACACACGCACAAATTTATTATTGTATATCTTTTGTGAATTCTGCACACATCCATGACACATTACATTGAATATTTTGACAATAGAAGTCAAATAAATGAAAATAATCCAGTCAACAATAGATCACAGATGATAATGATATAAGGTTATAATTATGCATGATAACACTGGACTGTTGAAATGATTTATAAATAAGTTATTGTTATTATATCTTCATAAGATACTGTTATACGCAAGAGAGAAACTTCAAAGAATTATAAACCTAAATTGAAAGAGAATAGTTATTGTTAGGAAATAGATAAACATGAATTTGGCAACTTGTAACTATCAAATGATTAGATAACAACTTTGTAAATAACAACAATAACATAGATACTGTAGTATAGGGATGAGACTGGTGATGTAGTATAAGGATGAGACTAGTAGGAATGTAATATAGGAATGAGACTAATAAAAAACAAAGTATGGGATTGAGACTAGTGGAGATGTAGCATAGAAATGGATCTGGTGGGAACATAGTATAGGAATGAGACTGGCAGGAATGTAACTTATGAATAAGACTGGTAGAAATGTAGCTACAAATGAGGCAAGTAAAAACACAGAATAGCAACAAGAGTGGTTTTGGGACTGTAATGCAGTGTATAGGAATGAAACTGGTGGTAAAAATAGTATTGGTTGTAATGTAGTGGAGAGGAATTATAAAGATATAATCAATGATTTCTAGAGTCAATTAGACATAATAAAATGCAGAAAGAAAAAGATCTAGACAATACACGTCATCATATAATACATTCCAGCAATCTTCTAGGACATCTGTGCTAGTATTGTGGTTTTCACTGTTGGCACTAAATTAGCACACTCATACAGGAAGTACATTTGAACCAGTGTAAGGGTTTTTGTGCTTTATAGTATAAATGATAAGAAGACTGACAACTGAAGCCATTTCAATTATCATGGCCATATTGCGACTCCAGGTATCATTTTGGGACTTGTCATCATTACATCATCCCGACATCATTACAGAACAATTTATTAACTACTAGTTATTAACTATTTAGAGTGCAAAATAAATAATTGATATATCATAATGTCCAGCTAATGTAGAGTGGGAGGAGAAAGAGTTAACAATAAATACAAGAGCACAATTATTGTGACCACACCCACTAATTGTGACTTACAGGACTGAGATGAAGTAGAGAGAGAATTAGAAGGTTGATCTGTCATGCTATCAATATAAAATTTTAATATACATATACAACTAGTTAACATTACCTGTTTAATAGTGGAGATGACCTTTGACCTACTATATGGACACCAGCTACTGCTAACAACGCCTCTCGAGAGTTAACTCCACTCAAAACTCCACCTCCTGACTCCACCCCTTGTGGCCGAGGTACAGGACGAACTGAAAAGAACAAAAAATGTTATGTCTAAAGAGTGCAACTGTTAAACAATATCCTGCCCACATTATTATTATTGGATCACTAGAGTAATGGCAGCTGTGATGTGTGACAAGTAAATGTGGTTTCAACTTACCAATCGTAGGACCAGGTCTTCTATTAGGAGCTCCTGTAATTACATTGGTAATTAATAAAGAATGGACTACAATACACTCACTCTCTTTCTCTTTGAGTTTGGCTAAATATCCATTTCTCATCTTCTCTTTTTCCTCATGAAATTTATGATATTCTCTGTTAGCGGCTTCCCTTGTCTCTTTTAACACTGTTTCTAATTCTTTAATCCTTTTGGTTTTGGATTCAAGAACTGCTTGATACTTGGGTATTTGACGCTGAACATCAGCATATGTTGAAAGAGTCTACCATGATATAATTATATAACATAAACTAGTTTTATTTAGACACTAACTTTTTTATGAACACGACTTAACTCATCAAGATTCTTCTCTAAAAATTTGACCTCACTTCGTTCTGGCGTACTGAGTAAGATTGAGTCTGGAGTTTTAGAATTCTAAATAAAAAGTTACAATGATCATGTGATCGTCACATGATTGTCATGTGACTGACTTTAACATCAAGTCTTTCCATTAACTTCTCATACAATGCTTTTTTGAGAGTATCAAGTTGAGACAGCTCTGTACCCTAGAAAGCAATATAATCCACCTGACTGTCCATCCATCCATTAAAATGTCTTACCACAGTGTCCATAAGACCACTATATTCGTGTTCAGCATTTTCTTTTACAGCTAACATATGACTACAAAGACTACAATGTATGTAGTAGTATTATAAATGTACTACCTTAGGTTGGTATATTCCTGTCGTTGTAATTGTAAATGTAGTATCTCTGATTGTAAGGTCTCTTGTGCTAGTTCCTGTCTCTGTTGATATCTGAGAGAGTAAAGTTTAAAGGTCAAAGATAAAATTACTATGTTTCCTCTTACTCTTGTAGTTGAGCAATTAGACATTCTTTATTAGCAATTTCTGCTCGTAATGTACTTAATTGTCTTTGGTGAGTTTCCTGATGTTGTTGAAGTTCCTCTTCTAAATGTTGTTGAATTTGTTCTTGTCTACGATCATGTACAGCTGCAGCGACCGCTTCTTTCTCTCTTTCCCTCAATGAAATGAGCTGATCGTTGAGTTCCTTTAGAGCAACTTCCAGTTCTTCTTTCTGTATCTCTGCTTCCTTCATATTAATACGTAATGTCTCAGTCTGGATTTCTAAGTCAGAACATTTTTGTCGAAAAGTGTTGAGTTCTCTCATTGTCATTTCAGCTTGACTCTTGGCTTCTCTTTCGGCTTGTTCAAGTATGTTTCTCTGCTCAGCAAGTGTACGTGCTTCTATTCTCATGTTAGACAAATGAACTCGTGCAAGAGTAAAGTCTTCTTCTGTCAAATCATTATTGCCATCCGTTATCTAAAGAAGAGATCATTTTGTATCAGATATAATAAGATTACCTTCAATCTCTCGTCTGCTTTTGAGCCTAAGATAACTCCCATTTCACTAAGATCCCTGAAAAGAGTGGTAATAGCTTGTTTGTGTTTCTTGTTTTCATTGAGTGATAGATCTTGAAGGGTCTTGAGTTCATTGTCTTTATCATATAAACATCTCTAAGCCCAGACAGATATCATAGTTTAAAGGAGAGATAAAATTTTACCACTAATATTTCCATCTCTGAGTTAAGAGCACTTTTCTCTTGTTGAAGCGTTTGTATCTCCATATCTTTATCATCATAGGACACAGCTAATTCTTCTAAAGCTTGCATAACTTCTTGAACCTCTTCTTGAGAACGAGTTAAATCCTTTTCGATTTCAATGATCTGACCAGAGACATTACTTGATAACTTGAGAAATAGGATATTTACCTGCTCCTTTAAAGAGAGAGCTTCATGTTGAGAGCTCTCTGCAATATCTTCTGCCTCTTGTAACTGGAGTGTTAACTTCTCTACCAATTCAGTTTGTTTATGTATCTCTTCATCCTAGTTCAGTCACATGACTCTCATATGATTTATCACATGACATACCTTTTCATCCAACTGTTGATATAATCTACTTCTCTCCTCTTCAAATTCCTTTATGACAGAAGTGGGTGGAGCTAATATTTCACCACTAGCTTCAACAGGTTTAGCTGATGAGAGAGGAACTTGAGCAGTGCTGTTCTTTGTAGAGGCAACATTTAAAGCCATTTGTTCATTTGCAGGAACAGCTTCACCTAATATGGTGATAAGAAAAAAATAATCTAACATTATATAATCTTCTACCTTGTCTCCATCTGTTTAGTTCAGCAACATAAATTTGAACAGCTGCTTTTAATCTGTCACATTCTTCTTTTTGTTTTTCATATCTTTTACGCCATTCCTCTAAATGTAAATAAGGGGTGTGGTTAATGATGTATGTGGGTATCATCCCATTCGTTACCAGCTGTGAGTTCTAAATTGACTTCAACTTTATTTTTGATCATCTTAGCTCTATCAAAAGAAATAATTTCATGGAGTATAATTAGAATTATGGTACCTGACTCCAAACTGTAGTGTTCCTTTGGTTTCAGGTTCATTAGAAGACGAGGGAGAACAGCAAACAATGAGAGTAGTACGAGCATTACCTCCTAAACTCTCTTGAAGAACACGAGTCAACTTACTATCACGATATGGTATATGTGATTTCTAAAATAATTCCTTTAATTTACAATAAATATTACTTGTCTCTTACAGTGCCTTCAGATAATGCTGATATAACATTGCTCAGAGCTAACAGTGATTTATTAATTGTTTTAGCTTCATCTAAAGTAAGTCCTTGAGCATTAGTCTTCTCAACCTGCATTACAAGATGACTATATTGTATTCAGGTACATGTATAACCTTTTCTGAGCCTGCCAAATCAACTAAATAAAGTTTGCCTGTTAATGTTTGATGAGTCTCTTTGTTCTCTTGTTTAATATTAATAAGAAAAATTGCATGACTTCGAGAACTATGAGCATTCATATCTATAGAGAATAATGCTGACAGATCATGTGATAGTCACATGACTTACTTGTGACTGACACATGTCTGTTTGCTTTGCCTTCTTCAATAACAGATAAGATTTCTTCTGGAGTTGTTACAAAACGTTCAGTAACTCCCTAAGATAATGAGTATCAAAACAAACAGATGTATGTTGATAAGATATCTTACCTTTACATATGGAACCTTCTGTTTATTTTCGTGGATAGGTAAGTTAACTTTTGTCACTAAACAAAGGACAAATAGATATCACATTGTCTTTGTATGTTGACATATGATCTAACAACAAATCAACTACAAACTTACCATCTAAAAGATCTCTGATTTTCTCCATGTAAAGTTCAAAGTAAGATACCTACAGAAAACAATAGTCCAGTTATAATAAGACATATTTATTTACTTTAATATGAAATTCTAAGTTTGTGTCCATTCCATAAATTTGATCAAATATGTCGTATATAATTTGAGGAATAATACCACGTAGTTTTAAATCACCAAATTCACCCTACAATGAGAGAGAGTACAACTTGAAGAAGATATACAATTAGTCTTAAATTCTTACCTCCATGGTGAATGTCTTCCCACTGGATGTCTGTCCATAAGCAAAGATAGTGGCATTATATCCACCAAGTACATCTGAGAGAGAGAGAGAGAGAGAGAGAGAGAGAGAGAGAGAGAGAGAGAGAGAGAGAGAGAGAGAGAGAGAGAGAGAGAGAGAGAGAGAGAGAGAGAGAGAGAGAGAGAGAGAGAGAGAGAGAGAGAGAGAGAGAGAGAGAGAGAGAGAGAGAGAGAGAGAGAGAGAGAGAGAGAGAGAGAGAGAGAGAGAGACTATAGTATCAACATACAATAGTTCATACTATACCTTTTACAAGTGGTTGTGCTGAAATAGAATAGACATATTGTTGACTAGAGTCATCTCGAAATACACTGTCATATTGGTATACTTTGCCCTGTTAATAATACATGATATTACTCTGTATATTGTACTAGACGAACATACTCCAATAGACACTGCATTGTTGGCTGGAAAGGTTATGACAAAAGAGCTACCTGAGCTAATTTCTTTGGGGTTGAGTGGTCTTACACGACATACTACTTTGATGTTGCAGGGACTAGCCATTAGACTCGCTAAAGGTGAAAAATAAAATAGTAAGAATTGCAATCTCTTTTATACTTACCAGTCCTCTCTTGACCAGGTGGACCTGTTTACCTCTTATTAATGCCCACGTTAGTATCACGTGATTACTAACCCTTGACACACAATGTCTACTGGAACTAAAGGATTTGTAAGTAACTCCAATTTTAATTCTTGTCTAATTTTTAATTTAAAGTCACGTGACATGGAGATCTTTGAGACCTCAGAACTTTCAGAGAAAGATCCTAATTATGAAGTGAGTCTATTTTTAGAGCTCTTAAACATCAGCACTTATTTTAGGATGATCGTAAGAGTCAATCTGTTGAAATGCTTGATAGCTCAATGAAGACGTCTTTTGGTAAATTTAAAGGAAAACACATAGGTGCACATCATGCAGGTATGAAGTCATGTGACTGTCATGTGATCAAATGTGATTTAGATTTTTCTGATAATGTTGGGAGACCACTTCAATTTGGGTTCAAAGTTGATCCAGAAGACTATGAAATGGTATTATTAATAACTATTAATAACTATTATTATTAATTTTATTGATGTTATAGTCTGTAGGAGTACAACAAGAAGAAACAGTTATGCAACGTTATCATCGACTGAAACACGAGGTAGCTGATTTAATAACTGATGTTGATCAACTAAAGGTAATTGATACTAACATGATTGTACTGATATTGAATTGATACTAACATGATTGTACTAATATTGAATTGATACTAACATGATTGTACTGATATTGAATTGATACTAACATGATTGTACTGATATTGAATTGATACTAACATGATTGTACTAATATTGAATTGATACTAACATGATTGTACTGATATTGAATTGATACTAACATGATTTGTACTGATATTGAATTGATACTAACATGATTGTACTGATATTGAATTGATACTAACATGATTGTACTGATATTGAATTGATACTAACATGATTGTACTGATATTGAATTGATACTAACATGATTGTACTGATATTGAATTGATACTAACATGATTTGTACTAACATGATTATAATGATACTGTTAATGTCTTTTAGGAATCTGATAAGGAATTTGGAACTGTTTCACCTGCTGATATTATCAGTGATGTAAGTAATCTTTGCCCACTAATTTCATTTACATGCTCCACCCCCTAATATAGCTTCATCAACTCCAGAAACAATTACATCAACTTGAATTAGAGCGAACATTAACTACAAGTGCATTAACTGGTGGAGACCAAGCTACACATAGCCTCGTCTTCAAGTAAGAGAGTTCTAGGAAATGGATGTATGTTTATATAAATGGATATATGTTTATATAAACGGATGTATTTTTATATAAATGGATATATGTTTATTTAGAGATCTTCAAACTCAATTAGCTACTCTCAAGTCTCAATCCACAGAGGTAAGTCACTAGATGATATTAACAGTATACAAGTTGTAATGTTAATATATAGAACCAAACTAACCCAGTATATGAAGTCTATGCTAATTTAGAGTCTGCTAAATTTGGTCATTTATCAAAGGTAATCTCACATTATTGTATTATTTAATTTAATATCTTATATAGTTGAGTGAATTAGAAGGTAGATTATCATTGTTAGAGAATTTAGTAGGAAAATCTGATTCCAAGGGAGTAAGTGATACACACAGACACAGACACACAGACTCACACACACACACAGACTCACACAGACACACACACACACACACACACACACACACACACACACACACACACAGAGACTCATTGGATCCATTTTCTGTTTTTAGTCTATAGTAGCTGCTGGATTAGATGCAGAATATAAAGATCTCTCTGTAAGTATTGATACTTGTATTGATAACTGGTTTGACCAGTTTTATTAGGGTGCAGTACTGGCTTTACAAGCTAAAGTGTCTCTTCTTGATGCCTCTCATATATCATGTATTAAAGCTCAGTTACAAGAACTTGCTGTTACTTTGAAACAACTCCAAGAGAAAGCTAAAGAGATCAAAGAAGAATCAGATCAGAAAACTAAAGTACATAGAAATAAGACAATTTGTCTATTTTCGTTATTTTAAAGGTATCTGAGGCTCTTGAAATGATATCATCTGTTACACCACTTATTAGTTTAGTACCTGATTTGGTTAGTACTAGTCACATGATTGTCACATGATCAGTAATTTTTTAGGTTGATAGACTACATACGCTGAAAGATTTACATGAACATGGTAAGAGAAACAAAGAATTACTTTATTCTTTTTCTTTAGCTGCTCAGTTAACAAGTACAGTAGCTACTGTGTCTGAAGGTCAAGACTATCTTTCTAAACAAATAAAGACATTGAACATACTTCTTGAACAAGCAAGTTTGCCATCTCTCTCCTTTAATTATTCTACTATAATAGGTCAAGGACTCCGTGGGTGGTAACTTGGAAGCGTTGCAATCAAATGTATCAAATTTGGAATCAAGAATTACCAGTTTACAAAAATAAAAAGACCACACCCACCAATAATAGAGCAGACAATTTTTTCTTAGATATACTTCAATTTTAAATTGATTTGTGCAATTTTAAATCACATCTCGTAATTATATTAAATGTAGTATTTATATAAGCACACGTAACAAGTATAAAAGAGTTATCAATAATTAGGGCACAAATAACTTAAGACTCTAAATCGGGCATCTCTTCATCATCACTATCAGTATCAGGAAGATCCTATAATCAAGTATAATTAATTATTTAATTACAATCCAATAATAATATAAAATTAATTAATAAATTAATTATAATAACATACTACTATTGTACTTACCCCAGGATCAAATTTCTCTCCATTACCAGTCCCACCCATATCCATTTTATGCATCAACTACAATAAACAGGTATGGATAATAAAATTACACCTGTAATTAAATTATTACATTTTCTAATCCATCTTCAAATTGATCATTATCATCATCGCTATCATCTTCATCTTTCCATCTATTAAAATCTACTTTAATAAATGGTACCTAACAACAGGAAATAAAAACCGGTATAACTAGTTAAGGCAGTACTTTTCTAGCTTCCTTATGTAGTCTTGGCCAATATCCACTTTCTTCTTTCTTTTTAATTGAAAAGAACAATTCACGACCAGTTTTTTTATGCTTTGACTCCTGTTACAAAGACATGTACACATATGTTTCCATGGCAACAAACCTGTGGGATGACCTCCTTATACAGTTCCAACTCAAATGCATAGTTACTACCATCACCTCCGACACCACTATACATGTATATAACTGAGCCACTCCCCCTAATAAAACTAACCTAAATGTTAATTTAGTCTCATCTAGTGAAAACTTCTCATTGTGTATATCAGTAAGATAAACACTGATCATAAGTTTATCACGACGTTGAGCCCACTGTACTGGAGGTCTCAAGGGTCTAGATAAAAAATAAAAATTAGTGAGCTGAGCTTAGCAATTAGGAACTTACTCCATTTTAATTTTGCAGAGAGCACATGTAACTGCTAGGAGCAAACCCTTTAATTATTGCAATGTTCTTATTCTAATAAACGCACATATTGACATTGTTGCAAACAATGTAGGCGTGGCTACTCATAGGGCTTTTAATGATGGCTCGCACTATGTTTGAGGAAAACTTCTGGGTAAGATAAAAACGACAATATACAATATAGATATGACTAATGTTCTCCATTATGACCATATGATAATATTGTACTGATATTTTGAAATACAACCCCATCTTAGGCTGAAAATGGATTTGATGAGTTGAGACGATTGATGAAACAAGGTAGTGATTTTGTTAAGGAATCAATGGCTGTATTACATGAGAGGTGAGATATAATGATTGTACTGATGTTTTATTGTCATTAGATCTGAGATAGAGAAGCAATACTCAGCTAAACTGCAACAACTAGCCAAGAAAGCTAGGCGTGTCAATACATTTTGTTCAGGGTACATCCAATGATGTCATAATGATGTCATCACAGTAATTTAATTAATTATAGCTCCTCAATTGGTGATGCATGGCAGAAGTTTGGGGATAGTTTGGAGAATGAATGTGAAGCTCATAAGTTAGTGTAATTATATTATATTGTGTATTTCTTTTAAAAGCAACATTCCTTCATTTAATATTACTTTCTCATTTAGCAATGTATACAAATGCTATGTTGACATTTTAACTGTTTTTACTAACAATAACAGTCTCTCTCCCTCTCTCCCTTCTCTCTCTAGGAATTTAGCTCAAGATTTAATAACTGATTGTCACAATACACTTAAAGGTTTTATTGATAATCACATGAGACTACGGAAACCAGTGAGCATAGCTAGAATGTGTAATTCTTTCTCACCCACTACTTCAATAATGCACTCATGTAAACTTACACATTAATTACAACTACTTGTTTATCAACACACACACACACATAGTTAGAACAAGCTGTAGAGAAGCAAAAGAAGGCTCATCAAGATAGAGTAACAGAACAATTGAAAGCAAGTTTTATCACATGACATTACACTAAAGTCACATTTGTATCACATGACATTTCAGTAAAGTCATGTTTGTATCACATGACATTGTACATATTTTATATGCATTATAGCTGAAACGTAATGCTCATACGCGATGTCGGGAGTTGGAACAAAGTCTAGATCAGCAAGATGCTCTGATCCGGAGAAATGTTGCTTCTGATAAAGAGATTAGCAAGGTCAGTAGTCATGTGACTTGTCATGTGACAATAGTTTCTACTATTAGCATGATAAAGCTGTTCGCAAAGCTGATGAATCTTTAGTGAAAGCAGGTATGATGATCCCCTGTAATTACTTTAAATTGAGTGTATATGTATTATGTAGATCGTGAATACAAAGATTCCAACGTTAAGACAGAAGAGGTGCGGTTAACATGGGAGTCATCAATGTATCGTTGTTGTCGCCACTTGGAAGAACTGGAGCACATAAGACATGAACAAGTGATTGAAGTCTTCAATAAATATAGTGAGGTTATGTTAAGACTAGTCACACCCCTTCAAGAGGTTAGGACGTTATCTAAAATTAATTATCATCTCTGCCCCTCTTCGTTAGTCTTGTGATGCGCTCACTGAAGCAGCTAGCTATATATCTGCTGATAGAGATATTGAAGCAATGTGTCAAGCTTGTGGTACTGGATCAAATACACCAGAACAAATTTTATTGGATACATTTGTAAGTAATGTGTGTTAGTTTTAATTATAATAAGCCACGCCCCTTATTATTGTAGGAGGAAGAATTAAGCAATCACATGAATAACGATCGCCGCCTATCCAACTTGGATAAGAAGATTCAAGAACTTGAAATGGATATTGATAGAAAAGAAAGGGAAAAGAAAGGTATCATCACAAAATAGTCAGTTTTTTAAATTCCAATTATCTTTTGTTTTCAGGCGTTTTGTCATTGTCTGCAGCTTATGAACAAACTCCTGATTTTGTGGATGAACAAGGAGCAGCTGATGTGACTCGGCAATTAACTGAAGCTAATGCTATGTTAAATATGTTGAAAGCCAATCATTTCAAATTGTTAAGTGCTCGATCTGATATCTCTAATTTGCCATCTCCTGATTCTCCATATTCTGACTATATTCAAGTTAAAAAGGATAAACAGGTTAGCTATTTTATGTGTCCATTTTGTCTACTTGTGTTTCCATCTATCCATCTATCTATCTATCTATCTATCTATCTATCTATCTATATATGTCATCATTTGTCCATTCTTTTTATAAGATATATCTATTTGTCTAGAATCAAACAATGAGTTTGTTATGTGTACCAATAGAACAAGTGTCAGAACTTGAGGAACGAACACAAGGAATGACAGCATGGTCTCCTCCTAGTCCTAGTATTAGTAAGATCATAACCACACCCCCTCATTATCAGACTTTCTAATAGATCATTCTAACTCTTCTGTAAAGAAACGTTCAAAGGAGCTACCTGTATATGACGGTAAGTTAACGAGTATGGTATGGGTGTGGTCAGTTAAATCCTGCAATAGAACCAGTTGGAGCAGAAGGTGGACATAACTTTGACTTTAATCAACAAGAACCAGCTGATGATTATCACTGTAATTATCCATCTATCAATCTATTTGAGTATCCATTAATCATTTTTTATTCTTAGACATATCACGTTGTGAAGTGTTATATGATTACGAAGCACAACAAGGTGATGAGTTAACCATATTACCAGGTGATACTATCTACGTCACTGAAAAAATTGATGATGATTGGTGGCAAGGTAATTTGAATGGTACCATTGGGATCTTCCCAGCTAATTATGTTGAAGAAGTAGAGGTTTATTAACAGACATAAGATATTAATTGCCAGTGTGTGTGTATTCATAATGTTCTCCTTATTATAATGTTTATCTAGATAGATTTAATACATGTTGATTTTTTGACTTTTCCTCGAGTGTTTTCTTATTGTGTATTTAGTTCTATAATTTTTAATAACAATTATTATTTTAACGTGCACGTGGAGTCTTTTATAAGGAGGGGCCTTATTAGATACAACACAGTTAGTGAATAAATTTGAGATATCTTAGAACGATGCCTAATATTAAAGTGTTTTCTGGTAACAGCAATCCTGAATTAGCTCGTCGGATAGCTGCAAGACTAGGATTAGATCTAGGCAAAGTCACTTTGAAGAAGTTTTCAAATAAAGAGACGAGGTTCGACTATTCGTATATTGTATATTAATGATATTCGCCCCATTCTTTATGTTAGTGTTGAAATTGGGGAAAGTGTACGTGGAGAAGATGTTTATATAGTACAAAGTGGTTCTGGTGAAGTCAATGATATGTTAATGGAATTACTTATAATGATTAATGCCTGTAAAATAGCCTCAGCTGTTCGTGTGACAGCTGTCATACCGTGTTACCCATATGCTAGACAGGACAAGAAGGACAAAGTAAATAATGGCTGTGTGTATTATGACTCTCTTAATGATTGATATTATAGAGTCGTGCACCAATATCAGCTAAGCTGGTTGCTAACATGTTGTCAGTAGCTGGTGCAGATCATATTATTACAATGGATTTACATGCCTCACAAATACAGGTATTAAAGTCACACTTCATTGATAATAATATTGTTTGTATTATTCTATTGTCAAGCTCATTGACTAATGCAATGATATTGCTGTTTTTCACTTGGAGTGTTTAATTTGAGTTTAGTATTGTTATACAACTTAATTAGTACTAATATAATTATGGAGATTGTATTACAATTGATTGACGACCCTTGACCTTTGATATCTGATATAGTAAAAGTTCAATACCTTGACCTTTGATATCTGATATAGTAAAAGTTCAATAGAATTTCTTTTTTACAAATGATAGGGATTTTTTGACATTCCTGTTGATAATTTATATGCTGAACCTGAAGTACTTAAATGGGTTCGTGAGAACATTGACGATTGGAAAGAGTCAGTGATAGTATCTCCTGATGCAGGAGGAGCTAAGAGGTTTGTAAGTTATAAAGTCAAATATAATATCTCTTTGCTACGTCTGTTAATGTAGAGTTACTGCTATTGCTGATCGATTAGAAGTTGGATTTGCACTTATACATAAAGAGGTTAGTCTAGCTGTTATTGACTAATGATATCATAGCCACGCCCACCAGAGAAAGGTAGCCAATGAGGTTGCAGAAATGGTTTTAGTGGGAGATGTGACGGGAAGAACTGCTATATTGGTTGATGATATGGCTGATACTTCTGGTACGCTGATATTAGCCTCTTCAAAGTATATCCATGTATTAAATATAATTTAATACTCAATGTTTTCAGGTTGAAAACAGCTGGAGCAAAGAGAGTGTTTGCTATAGTAACTCATGGGATATTTTCTGGTCCTGCAATAGACAAAATAAAAGAATCAGATTTGGAGGCTGTCGTGTCAACAAATACTATTCCTTTACAGGACAAGATAGCTCTGTGTCCGAAGATCAAAGTAAACTAACAATTGTTATATTGACTTAAACCACACCCTCTTTATTATTAGGAGATAGACGTCAGTAATATACTAGGTGAAGCTATTCGTCGGACACATAACTGTGAATCGGTTTCATACCTTTTCTCTCATGTTCCTTTGTGAGATGGAATTTAAGATACTGTCATTGATACTAACATGTTATATTTATATATTATATGTTTTGTGTGTTTGAAAAAAGAGTTCAATTGTTGTAAGAGGTTTCAAACATGTTCCAAAAGCAGTATTGAAAGCATTGAGAACAGATTTTTCTCTTCTATACATCTACAAAATTATAGAAAGTGTACATGTACAACTAACAATGTATATACCATTTGGGTTTTGGTGGGTGTGTCATGTCTGTATCCAAGGAGATGACAGAGTCCGTGAGTCACTAGTACCTAATATACTAAAATATACAAACCCAGTATACTATGACATACTGGTAAATGTTGTTGTAATGGTGTATCATAAAGTTGGTCTACAATATGAGGTAACCCTAGTATTATGTCTCCTAAATTAAAGTCATCTTGTCGTAATGGTTCAGCTGGTAGACTACCGGGTTTTAGATCCTGTAATGTAATGTGAATTTTACACCAGTAATTAAAGGATTAACCTCATAATAAGGAAATGAGAGGATGTCAGTGGGTGTATCCTTTTGGCGATATGTTTTGTTGAGATATTGTATGTAGCGATTATTAACACATACAATACTAACGTCATATCGACTCACTCCAAATGCATTCAACAGAAAATAACAATGCATTTTAAACATTGGCACGTTGAATATCACTCTGCTCTGAAAGTTTCTTAACCAAATAGGCATCTCTGTAGCTCTTTAAATGTCTGGAAGTTGCAATATAATTGTCCCCGGGGGACCAAATTTGGCTGCTAACATTGGTCCGCCCACTTTTAGACCGAAATTATCGTGACAGACCACGTGTAATAATGCCAAAGAAGACATCAAGTAGGTAACTTGTATAATATCACTGACTGTAATTGTGTGTCTAGCTGCGCATATACTGAAGAAAAGAATAAAGTCAAAAAAGCCAGCTAAAAGAAAGAAGAAGCAATCGTTGGAGACCATCCTTGGCAAAGTTAGTTGGTTATCAATTGAGCAGTATTGAATACACTATCAGATAGATCAATGTATTGATGTATTTGATTACAAACGAGCAATGACACTGTGTTACAAAGCACTTAATTCAGATCCTAATAATGAACATGTTTTGGAGACAGCAGGCACAGTTTTACTTGAAAATGGACAGACAGATGAAGCTTTAAAAATATCCCTCTAGTGTAATACATGCTATCAAATTAAAATCAAACAATTGTTTTGTTCTTAACAATTTTTTACTGTTTTTTACGAGCTGTTGAACTGGTTCCCGATACAGGTTATGTCAAGTATTTACAGCTAGGACAATTGTCATCTGGAGAAGATGCAATAAAGTACATTTGTAAAGGTATTGATATTATGAAAGAGAGGCTTACTAATAACAAGGATGATGTCAAGGATATTGATATATCTAATGCGTACTGCAGTCTAGCAGAAGTATATTTGACAGATGAATGGTATATGTTATCAGTATGAGTATAGACCTTTACTTTGTGTTAGTTATAAAGATAATGCTGAACAAAGTTGTTATGAGTGTTGTTGTAATGCTATTAAATATGGCAGTAATAATTCTGAGGCATATCAAGTTATGGCTAGCTATTATTTGAGTAGAGACAATACTGAGGTTAGTAGTTTTATTAAATGGAATATGCATTGACATTTTACAGGAAGCGAAGACATTTTTATTAAAAAGTGTATCATTATGGCTACCTGCTATCTCTGAAGAAGAGACTGAAGCTTTACCAGTAGAGGTATTATGTAGTGGTGATGTTGTACTATGTACTGATATACTTAGTACAGAACAATAGACCACTTTATCATTCACGAATTAACTGTTCAAAGATGCTAATAGAAGTTAAAGAATATGAGGTTTGTTTGTAGAGGTATTATGTATCCTGTTAGGTTATCAATATGTAGAGTGCATACCAAGTCTTGAAGAGTTTACTGAGAGATGATGATGAAGTGTTAGTTGTATGGTACCTCTTGGGTTGGTTAGAGTTTCTGAGAGAAGATTTCAGTGCATCTAAATTCTATCTTGAAAGAGTTGTACATGTACGTTGTTTATTATATTCGTGTAATAATGTTGTTATTGTTGTATAGTTTTATGATAAATTAGAATGTGATGAGGAGGACATGTTAGCTCATTGTCAAGAAATCCTACAACAAATTTTGTCTATGAAAGATAAAATAAAGTCAAATAAAGTGGACTTATAGAAGAAACATTATAACTAATTATTTTATTATTATTATTATTATTATTATTATTATTATTATTATTATGCAAAAAGCACAATCTAAAGTAAAGGTGTGGCTCGTTACCAAGGTAACCGGATCGCACTGACGAGCGAGATGAGCAATAAGGTCGCTGAAGAAGTCGTTCGAGCTAGCAAAGAAGCCAGCCAGTATTTTGAGAAAGTAGACAAATCCTTGTTATATCACGCAGGGGCTCTCTTTGAGACGGATTGGTTTCTGTGCAGCAATAAAGATCAACCTAACATTACTCCATGGTTGCAAGGTATAGCTTACTTGTGCTACTTAAAATATGAATATTCTCTTTATTATATAGGATTGTCACCTCCTGATGTGGATGGTGTCTATGTACTAGCTATTCCTCACACTCTCACTCAACAATGCAGCAAACACTTCAATGCACAAGAACTGCATCAACTTGTCAGGGAGCTTGTGGTAGGTATGTATGTTTTCAACCAGACACCCTCAGTTACCTTGGAAAGCAATCATGATAATAGCATGGCTTGCTTTCTACCATCAGCCTATGTAGATACCTTCTTAGGTCAGTCTCTATTCTCTCTTGACTACTTCATTAAAAGTCTATTGCATGGTTGCACTGTCTCACAGCGCGAAAAGAGAACAAGGCTCAATGAGAAATGGCGCAAAGTTGCTTCCGAGAATCCAGCAGGTCTTCATAGTCTTTATGTTGAGCATGGTATGATCAATATGGAGGATGATAAAGAGCTAGGGTCTAAGTTGTACACTGAACAACACATCCCATATTATCGTTATCCACCAAAACTAGTTGACCACGATCTGTCTGCTTCAAGTCTGTCATCTCGACTCAGCACAGGTGAAGATCAAATCCGGAATATACAACATGTCAGTCGAGATGTCTTCTTACGATATTTGGAACAAAGTGCCATTGGTGTTGTATTTAGTCAGTCCACCATACAACAATGTGGCAGTCTTATTGTATTAAATCCTAGCTATGATATCTACTCTAAAGTAAAGGTATACAATACGAAAGAGAATGAAAAAGATCTGTTGACTTACTTACACATTTATTTACAGAAACAAATTGAGTTTGTGAGCAGTCATTTGACAAAGAAGTCTTCAATAGCTCACAATATTGAACTGTTACAATTTGCTTCATTTTTGATTCTTTTATTAGCTACTTTGAAACAGCAACATAAAACAATAGACTGCAGTCAATTACAACCACCAATGAACTGTGATCTCCTAAACACTGACAGAGAAGTACCGCCATTTCTTCCAACCAAATCATCTCGTTGGTCACCTTACAGTTCTAACAATCATTGCTCCAGTGCCAATGGCGGCATAATGTTTCATAAGGAACAAGTACCTGTTGTAGCTCTTAATGAAGAGTTGAAGAAACAAAAGGAGAAGCTTTTAACAAAAGCAATGAGCCATGAAAAGGAAGCTATGACAGTTACTATCAATAAGCAGACCTATACATTGATCACACTTAAATTAGCAGATTATTATCCTAAATTCCCTCGTTGGATCCATGCTATGGTACAGGAATTAAAGTCTCAGTGTATGAAACTCCCTCCTATTTCTGACAGTCGAGTTCAAGAGTTTCTACGACGTCCATTAGGTCCAAGGCAAGCATCAAAATTGAAAACAATCAATGTCTCATTGCGACCTTGTATTGATAAAGGGTTAACTGGTCCAGTGTCAGCTCTACTTAAAAGATGTACCAAAACTCGCATCAACAAACCTGAAGAAGATGGCATGGCATTAATACATTATGCTGCAGCTCAAGGTCGAGCTGAAACCTTGTCTCTCCTCTTATATTATGAAGCAGATCCTAACCAGCCCTGCCAGTATCCAGCAGACTCTTCTACATCCACTTTTCCTCTTCATCTAGCTACTAAAAGTGGTGATCTGGACTCTGTTTGCTGTCTATTAAAACATGGTGCTCAATTGAATGTCTTTGATGATGGTGGTTGGTCTCCTGTCCATCATGCTGCCTACCATAATTATAGCACCATTATCAAACACTTTATTGATTTAGACGAGTCCTGTGTTAATTCAATGACATGTGGAAGAGATAAGACAACACCTCTTCTCTTAGCGGCTCAAAATGGAGCCCTAGATGCCATCAAATGTCTCGTTCAATTTCAAGCTGATCTTTCCGCTACTAATAGCAATGATTGCAATATCGTTCATATTGCTACAGTCAAATATCACATTAATGTCCTTCAGTTTCTGGTCACTCTCAATAGTCCTGCTCTGCCTCTATGGGAGACATTGTCTGACATGTTACAGGCTGAGATCACATCTGGTTCACCAAAAGCCTGTGCGTGTGTATTAGACTGCCTCATCAGATGGAATCCTAATTGTCACAATCCACTACTAGATATAGGTGCAGTGGATCTGTTAGTCGAGTTAGCTAGCTCACCAGATGAGAAAATGAAACTCTTAGCAGTTCAAGTCTTAGCAGATATATCACACTTTCCACGTGTCACTACTAATCTAGTATCAGCCATTCCCATTTTAATAAAGCACCTTTCTTCAACTGATGATCACCTTCAATCTTGTGCTCTCATTGCCCTATGTGATCTTGCTGCAGAGAGCTGTAACCAACAACAATCTATTGCAGCCAATGGTGGTATACAAGTACTTGTTCAATTGTTAACATCACTGCAAGATGATGTCCAGCTTTATGCCACAGCATGTTTGGGTATACTAGGAATGGAAAATGCTGAGAACAAAGGTTTAGTTCGAGGTGCTTGCAGTCTTACTTCTCTTATTTCACTCCTCACCTCACCTCTGGTTTGTGTTCAAGGTTGTGTTGCAGCTAGCCTCCAGGTCAGTTAAAATGTAATGTCTCAAACACCATAATGATTCTTGTTCTTGCAGGTATTATTGGATGGTTGTCGAGACAACCAACTTACTGCTCTTGAAGAAGGCATTGTACATCCTTTGGTTTCTCTTCTTCGTTCTAAGGTCACATCTGTTCACAGTAATGCTGCTCGTGCTATTGAGTCTCTGGCTTATGAATGTATTGAAGCTCAAAAGATACTACAAAATGAGGCTCTTTCATCTCAGTGTATTATTTTGCTTCGTCGTCTGCTCAAAGTACGTAATGCTGAAGTTAAAGTTTGTGGTGCATCTGCACTGTGGGCTATAGCTGGTTCACATATTGAGAGTCGGCGTCATATTGCTAATTTTATGGGAATCGATACATTAGTGGACTTGATGGCTTTGAGAGATCAAAAATTAGAGTATGTTTGCTCTGAGGCTATAGGTACACTGGCAACAGAGCTTGGTGATAATCAAAGTAAAATTATTGAGCTTGGAGGTATTTTACCATTAGTTGAAGTTCTGGTCAGCCAAACATCAGAACAAGTTTACCTCAGTATTTTGCATACTCTGGGGTCACTGTTAACTAAACCAGGCCTTGTACCTAATACAGTTCTGCAGAAAGCAATTGTTGATGCTCGTGGCATGACCATACTCACAGCTTTAGTAATGTCACCTGTAGCTGAAGTAATTCGTGTTAAAGCTGCTTGCACTTTAGCCAAATTAGTTCTACATAATCCTGAGAATGAACGCAAGTTATCTCAACAATCTGTGGAGTTTTCTTATTTCTCTCTCCTCAAACTACTTGGCTCCAGTGAGATTGAAGTACGCTTATTAGCTGGATATGCTCTCTCAATTTTTGTATACAATAATCCAAAGAAGTTAGATTTGCTTAAATCTCAAGGCAATATCAACATCTCTAATTTCAATAGTCTCTTGTGTTCAAATGATGAGATACATCAAGCTCATGCTGCCTTTCAATTAGTGATACTATCAAAGCTCTTGATAGGACTTAAAGATGTTGAAGCTAGCATTCATGGTATCAAGTTATTGGTCCAGCTTATGGCATCACCTCTAGAGAAAACCAAACTATTATGTGCTGAATTTTTAGCCTGTTTAGGTCGCTGTGAAGAAGGAATTTCATTAGCTACTGTTATGGCTGGAGCAGTTACTCCTCTCTTAGATTGTCTACTATGTAATAATCCACCATTAGAAGAAGCAGCCAGTGCAGCTTTAGGTTTCTTTACATATCTACCTCTAGCTTCAAGATTAATTCGTGGACAGTTCCGTTCTGAGCCTGAAATGTATCGAGTATTTCAAAAGTATCTCCAGAATATTTCAGTGTCAACTCATTTTATGGATGAATGGATTAGCTCAGAAAAAGCTGGTCTACCTTCATTGAGGTAATACAACTCTTTATCAGTAATTTTTATATATGTCATTTCTTAGTTTAGAGAAACACGGTGGACCTGCTGTAGGGCAAGGCTGGAAAAGTAAAATCTCTGGTAAATTTATATATTGCAGATATTATGACAAATTCATTTTCTATTTAGAATCTCAAAGTGAACCTTGGACACTTGAATACGGACACAAGGGACCTGTTACAAAGAAGCGACTTCATCTCCATACATTTCCTTCTATGGTTGGTGGCATTCCAGGTTATCTTTCTTCTCAGTCAGCTAGTATGGGTCTACTTACACAACGAAAATTAACACTTCATGAAGATAAAGAAGATACTACTTAATATTTTAAAATAGTTCAGTTAGTTTTCATGTTATTTTAATTTTTTCCTAAATTCTTCTTTAAATTAACTTTGTCTAATTTATAATACCACTGTTCTCTTGCAAACTTATTTGCAAGTTGTGTTTGCAAACTGGCTGTTTGGCTAAGAGTAGAATTAAGGTGAGAAAAAAAGGTTATATGTGCTTCGATTTTCCTTCTTAATTTCAACAGAAATGGACGAGCACTTGGTATAAGAATGAGACTGGTAAAATGGGTATCCAGAATTAGACCAAGCCAATCCAGAACGTCGCTATGATGAAGTACAGTGGGTGTGGTCAAAAAGATACACCCATCAATTCTTTCAGCTAAAAATGTCAATAAGATCTAGAGAATAACAAAAGTCATATTAATTAGCTAAGATAAAGACCACACCTACCAAAAGATGGTCTTGTGACAATTTTGCAAGTGGTTGCTGTATTAGAGTATCATTTTTTGGGAGAGAAAGAACAAGACAACTTTGTAATGTGTCAAGGGTCATAAATTTACATGTACATACATGTTATTATACATGCAGTTACATGTATACATGTAATGTTATATCAATTTATATATATTGAGGATACAGGAGATCGGTCTTAGTGTAAATACTGGAGTCCATCTTAATAATAATATCATCATTTAATCTATACGGTGCAGATTTGTTAAGTATAATGTACTAACAACTAACTTACTCTAATATTGCTAGTAATATCATCACTATAGCTCTCTCAGGAACACAATCAATATTGTGTAGAGTTGATGTTATTAATACCTAATGATACATTGATAAATTATGTTAACATTGTGTTAATTTGACATCATACCCAATCAGAATGAATTAGACATTGCTCTAGTAATGTGATAGTAAAACTAGGAGGACACAAATGAATAAATAATTAATTATCTTTATTATACGTACTTTACTGGAAAAACTTTAGCTTCAACTAGTGCTCTAAGTTCGCTGTGAGGCCACACCTCTTTTAAATCTAATAACATTTCAACAATAAAAGTCAGTTTGGACATCACCTCTGGACGTGAGAAAGAGGTGGGGTCCTCTACTAACAGCTGACAACTCTTCAGAATATCCTCCTAACATTAAAAATTTAATGAGCTATCAACAATAATCAGATCACCTTATCAAACCAATCATTGACTAATTGATTACATTCAGTATTCTCTTCTTTTGTACTTGTCCACTAAAAATATACACTTTAAAATTATTTGTTAAATACAATGATTAGTTACTTGTGAATGGACTGACAGGATGTGACCTGATCTTCCCAGAGCAGTGGCTAAAGTGATATGAGTGCTACAGAGTACAGGATATCCACTAATACCAGCAGAGGAAGAGGGGACAAACAAGTAACCATGGCAACAAGTAAGCTAAAAATAAGAGCAATTAATATTAACAATGAAACATTAGATGTATTACTTTGAAATTTGACGTGATTGTGTCTACTTTTTTTGATGTTTGCAGTGTACCATATTTGATATCATATACTTGTAATATTGACTCAGACAATACTGCAAAATAGTCACTGTTAATAGCAGCCAAACCAGTTGGACTAGATGGTGTGTCCAGTTTAACAAGATGGTACAGTGAGTAGGAAGATGATTTTGTTATAATTTCATCAAGATTTGTTTTATAAATCATTCCAGAACTCCCTAAAGAATAACTTAATGTTATATATCACAACTAAACAGCTTACATAATGTAAGTAGGAATGATCCAAATGTTTCCATGGAAACTAGTTCACCAAAGCTCTACAGAGGCACACAATATTGCACTATTATATTACACAAGAAGTACCTTTAATTCTGTAGTTCCTTTTTCTTCTATTTCCCCATCACTAATATTATATATCACAGAGCAATAACTATCTTGTGAGAGCAGGCACATGACAATCACATGACATGATGTATCACTGCTCCAACATTGAGCAGTAACTACACTGGAGGGAGTACGTTAACCACAAACCCTTTGTGTTCTTATGCCTACTTCATATTTCTTCTTTTCTTTCTATTCAGTTTCCTTATTTCTTTTTTAGTACTGCCAATTTCAATGATTCCATTCTCGTATACAATTATTGGAGAATTTGTGGAAGTGGTTGTGGGTGGAGTCAACAAAGAGTGAACTCTGTGTTGAAGCTACAAAGAAATTTAAAACACAAGTTCTAAAAATACATACCTGTGTTACAGTGAACTCTGATGTCCAGTCAACATCATATTTCCATTGTAATAAATCCTACACAAGTGATCATAAACACATATTACATCATTATGACATCACTTACATTATTATTCTTTACAGCATTATAGAGATTTGTTATGAGGTCAAAAGTTGCTGATACAGTCAACGTATCAGCTACACCAAGTTGCCAGGTCTTTGTACATCTTTGTGTGTGAATCTACAATAGAAATCATTACATCTATACTCAGTATCTGTAATAACATACATCATAGACTGCAATCATTCCATTACAAAATGAGAATATAAGTTCTGTGTCATCTCTTCCAGAAGTCACACCAATACACTTTGTCCCTCCTGCTTCTCCAAAAGTAACTGATTCTTTCACTTCTACCATTTTCCACGTGGTTAAAATGTATACGGAGATAAACGGAAACGTTCTGAAATTTATACATAAATATAATGGGGGAAATTAATTTACTCCGTATACTTACTAGTGACATACCTCAGAGAAATGGATGTCGATCAAGAAGGTGGTTGGCCAGATGGAGGAGATGATCTTCCCCGTGGAAGTCAGGGTAGTGGAATAACAAATGATGCTGCTACAAGTGGACTGGATTTGATCTTGTGTGAGTGATTATATGATATATCATATTATTTTCTCTTTCTCCTCAGCTGACAGTGTATCACTTGAAATTGAGGCCTTGGATCCACAGAAGCGAGAACTGCTTGAGGCTCGTTTTACTGGCAGATTAGTAGGATCAGTAAGTGGGTGTGGTTATAATGTTGTAGTTGACTCCTCCCACTAGTCTACAGCAGATTCCAATATAAGTAATGCATCTAATTTGGGTGATCAAGAAGAAGTGAGTCATTAAAGAGTTAATTGTTATATTTATATGTACATTAGTCATCTGATAAAATGAAATTTGGTCGAATTCGTAAAAGATCCCTAGCAGAAAATGAAAATGGATCACAGAAAATAGGTTGAGTTTCATAAAACATCTAGTGATAATCTTGAAATGTCATGTGATAGTCACTGAACTGTCACGTGTTCACATGTGACTGTCATAAATCTCTTGTATGATCCGTTAGGAAAAAGTCCTAAACTTGACCCTTTAAAGAAAATTAATGAATATTTTCCCAGTAAAGCTCAAAACAGATTACAATTTGACAACATTTCAACATCCAATGCAACTATACAAGTAATATTGAGAACTCATATTTGACTTTAGTAATGAGGATTATCTGTAGACTGATCTTACTTTACAAGATATAGATTACTTACATCAACGCTCATATAGACAGGAAGAAGACAGACAAATACTACAAAAAGTATACTACTATAAATAGAATGACATCACTTTTAGTTCTATAAATAGAGTGTTACACAACTTGAGGACTATGTATACACAAGTCATACAAAACTGGAGGAAACAACAGACAAATTGGACAAAGTAGGTGCTTGTATTGTTACCATGGCAACCTCTTAATCTTATCATGGTAACCTCTTATATCATGTAGTGTATCGAAGTCATTAAGAAATTACTCATTGAAAAGGTACATTTTCATTTAATTTTAGCAATTAGTCACATGACTGTCATGTGATGTAGTGTCTTTTAGCTAAAAAGCAAATTCGAGAAGAAAGCATACGTAATCAATTAAGATTAGGACGATTTACTACTCAAAGGTAAGAATGTATAATATATTACATATCACCATTGTATGGTTGTTGTAGAGAAGGGACTCAGTTTGTTGAAACTTGGACAGATGGATTTGCATTTCAAGAGCTTGCACAACAACAGTCAGCCATTGTACAGCAAAAGGAAGAACTTGAAAAACAAAGGAAACTTTTAACAAAACGGAAGACTGCTTCAACCGGTTCAGGTCAGGAGAAAACATTTAAAATATATGTATTTCTGACATATAACATGTTAGGTAAATCTAAAGGAGGTAAGCAATCACCCACTCAAGATATAGAAGGTTTTGTTAAACCACAAATGCCTAGGTCAGTATTTATCTTATAGCACTATTTAATTGTCTCCACCATTTTAATACTAATAGTATGAGTTTGGCAGATTCTGTGGAAAAGGACGAAATATTAAAATTGAGAGCAGCTGCTTTAAAGAAGGTGTATTTGATTACATCATTGTGACATCGTAATGACATCATTATCTCAGGAAGAAGCTAATCTGGTTCATTATAAGGAAAAGTTGGAGAGAGAGAGAAGTTTACATATTAGAGAGTTGAAGAGAATTGTAGCTGAAGATAATTCAAGGTTCATTACATTGTAATAATAATATAAAACTCCACCTCTGACTTATAGATTCAATGATCAACCAACACTAAATAATCGTTATCTACTATTAAATCTTATCGGAAAAGGAGGTTTCAGTGAAGTCCATAAGGTGGGAGTGGTCAAACACACCCACTTACAATTATCTTATATTAAAGGGTTATGATTTAGTTGAACAAAGATATGTAGCATGTAAAATACATCAATTAAGTATGGAATGGAAGGAAGATAAAAAGGCTAATTATATTAAGTAAGAAGGACTTATTTGTTACCATGACAACCAAGAATGTCATTGCTTAGACATGCATTAAGAGAATACAATATTCACAAGAAACTTGATCATCCGGTAAGTATGTTACATCATTATGACATCATTATATATGACATCATTGTGTAGCATATTGTTAAACTCTATGATGTATTTGAAATAGATGCTAACTCGTAAGTAATCCTATAGACTATAGTATTATATAGTGGATTTATCTTATGTCAGGTTTTGTACAGTGTTAGAGTTTGTTAGCGGTAATGATTTAGACTTTTTATTGAAACAAAACAAGACGGTTCCTGAAAAAGAAGTATTAGTATTATTTGATAATGACTCATTTTTCTGCTATGTTAGGCTCGCAGTGTCATGGTACAAACAATGAGTGCATTAAAATATTTAAATGAAATAAAACCTCCAATTATTCACTTTGATCTCAAACCAGGTACATACATATGTACATGTACTTGTAATACATGTACATGTACCTGTATTACATGTACTTGTAATACATGTACATGTACCTGTATTACATGTACATGTACTTGTAATACATGTACCTGTAATACATGTACATGTAGGCAATATATTGCTGGGTTCTGGGATATGCAGTTTTGAAGCTAAGATCACTGATTTTGGTCTCAGTAAGATTGTTGAACATGATGGACCAGATGGTATGGAATTAACATCACAAGGAGCAGGAACATATTGGTAATAATAATATAGGGTTTTACTCGTAATATATGTTTGGACTTTATTTATATTTGTACAGGTATTTGCCTCCTGAATGCTTTGTTATTGGTAAAGAACCTCCAAAGATATCATCAAAAGTTAGTAATTATTTTGTGTTATTTGTACATTATTATTATTATTATTATTATTATTATTATTATTATTAGGTTGATGTATGGTCACTGGGTATTATCTTCTATCAATGTCTTTATGGGCGTAAAGTAAGTAAAAATGTACTTCGATCACTAGCACCGATGTACCCATTAGACAATTGTACCCATTAGACCATTACACCAATATACCCATTAGACCATTAGACCAATGTACCCATTAGACAATTACATCAATATACCCATTAGACCATTACACCAATGTACCCATTAGACCATTACATCAATATACCCATTAGACGATTATACCAATGTACTATCTCCTTTCATAGACTGTCTCTTTTAAATGTAGCCATTTGGTAACAATCAAAGTCAAGCATCAATTTTAGCGCAAAACACAATGTTAAATGCAACTGAAGTGGATTTTCCACCAAAACCTGTAGTGTCACCAGAAGCTAAAGTAGGTGTGGTCATCTAATTATTATTGTTTGATTTGGTCAATCTCTCAGGCTTTTATTAAACGTTGTTTAACATATCGAAAAGAGCTCCGTCCAGATGTAGTTACCATCAGTGAAGACCCTTATTTAAAACCCAAAAAAACTTTAGCTAGCAGTGGTCATGCTGGCTCACCTGGTCCCACTTCTCTTACTTAAATTTTATTAACTATACATTTTATTAACTATATTTCATAACTAGTTAAGATAACAATATATGTAGGTGATTATTATATTATCAAATTGTTTGTAAGTGAAGGAGGGAAAGAATATTACTAACTAGCAAGTAGTACCAAAACGTTGGGCTCGTTCTTGTTTTCTATCCTACAAAATTATAATTATTGTGAACTATCTCAAGTTATCTCACTATATACCTCAGCACTGAGATCTACTGTTGACAAATTAAACCTTTGGACTCTCTGCTTCTTCTTTTCTCCATCTTCAATCTAATAAACTCCATATAATAACTAGTACTAAGTACTAAATTTAATTTACATTTTTGATGATTGGAGATCCACCTGAGCTACCAAAACGTTGTGCTCTGCTTTTCATTTTATCTAAATCATCAGCCTACATCCAGTGGCTGAATTGATCACATGATGATCACATGACTTACTGAAGGGCCACCTCCAGGTCGCTTGCCTAATATTGAAGAGTCTGATACAACAGTACCAAATCTGAATTAACCATAGCAACGGTTACCATGACAATATATTTGTCCTACCTTTGAGCTCTTGATATTTTCTTAGCAACCAGACTATCTCCTGTTCCAAATCTTTGACTACGTTGTTTTAATCTCTGCAGTAATGGTATTTAAATTAAGAAGACATCATTAAGGGTTCCAAACCTCTTGAATTGGAACTTGTGAAGATTTATTCTTTGACTGGTTACCTACTACAATTGGAATAGGTGTCCCAGACGAGGGAGGTGGAGGTTGGTACTCAATCCTCACAATATCCTTCCTGTCTAAATTACTATAGAAGGAAATTATTTACATGTGAAACATTATGTAATATCACTTCATCTTTAGTTCTTTTGTCTCCGAGACATCTCCATTTAACGTCTCCTCTTTCTCTTCAGTTTCTTGTAGTTGATCTCCTGTCTATATACATTTTAAAAATAGTATGTTATTATCTGACTGACGGTTTTACCTCAGATGTGACACCACCTTCTTCCTCAGTGTCTTCCTCCTCTTCCAATAAATCAGCTTCTACATTACATCATCAGTAATTGCTCTGCCTTGCTACCACATCACGTGATTATCATATGACATACCTTGTTCACTAAGATACTTTTCCACACGTGCGATAAGTTCAGCTTTCGTTCCTTTAGTTTCTAATCCGAGACCAGCAACTCGCTGCCGTAGTTCAGCTACCTGTACATTACATAAGTCACGTGACATATTGCACTAAACAGATACCTTAAATCTCTTCCATTCACTAATATCAATTTCAACAATCTCTTCACTAATATCTTCATCAGCCATCTTCCACGAGGGTGTTTTAGTATACGGAAATATCCAAAGTTAGTTGATGTATCCTGAATTCACATGTAATGGCTTTAGTGTTCCCATTACCTCGTCACAGTTTCTTCACTGGCACAGTCTTGTGGTCAGAAGATCATCGAATAGCTGTAGTTTCAAATGAGACAATCTATATCTGTGTATCCTATATATTACAATATTATGTCATTTATTAACATTGATGGGTGTGGCTGCTATTGTCCTTGACACTCTGCAGACATTAAAAGGACCTGAACATGCAGAACAACCTGTAGCTATTAGTGTTGTATCAGCTCCACCTCCAGCCACACCCACTTATGTGTTATCAGAACTACCAAAGAATGTGTCCCCTTTCACTGAAAATCTTGGTTTATTTGTTGATATTAAGTTAAATGGACTAGCTCCATCAGTGGATCACTTTATTAAAGTATCCTGGTCTCCTGTGGGTTGTGGACTATTGGGAAGGTATTATTATGATATATATTATAATTAAATTCATAACCAATATAGGTGTATGTTAGGTTGTCTCATGCACTCTGGTAGAGTCCTCATTTATAAGCCCCCGTGTCTAATGGATAGACAATGGTCACTGGTAAATGAGGATAACCCCTGATGTCATTCCTAATTAAACTTTTAATTACATAGGTACTGGATTTATCCAATCTATATGCTAAACTGCTGAAGGGGGTTAAATTTAATATTCTAGCTTTGTCTGGGGATAATGCACTGCCTGAACAACCTATAGAATCACAGGTATAATATTAGTTCAACTAGTTCTTTGATGACATCATTATGACATCAGCCAATAGAGAGATACACTAAAGAACGTGCTCTACTTGCCACTACAGTGTTGTCATGGTTACCTGTGACACTAGAGAAGTCTGACCAATCAAAACACACTATATTATCAACTGCTGTACGTGCTGGTTACATTATATTATGGTCATTTGATGTTCCTATTGATGAGTTAGTAAAACTAGCAAAACCAGTTTTAAATACTTGTTTTATAGTCACCAGCAACCTACAATTGTTGATATTAGTGAACTACCAACTCAAGGATGGCCATGCTCCTTAAAATGGAGTATCTCATCTTTTGGTACATGAAATATTTATATTTATCTAGTCTCACTTCTAACAGGTTATTTATTGACTGTGGGATGTACCTCTGGTGAAGTAATTGGTCTACACTGGAACACACTGACCACACCCATAAGTTGTCTCCTCAATCTATGGTCTATAATTGACAATGTTGCTGTTGATCACATGATATTGACTCCGCCTATACAAGTAAGTTTGTACATGTATATACACATATATTACTACATTATATAGGATGACAATGACAACCAATTAAAGATCTGGTTAATTTTTAATAAAGGTCCTTATTTATTAACTATCCCAGTCCCCACTCCTTTTTCTAACTTGGCATCGTTTCCATGTGTACTCCTCAATACCTCATATAGTTTGCCAATATCTGGTCTGTCTCTATTACGTAATAATGATGTCATGTCATGTTCACTGGATGGATCAGTACAGCAATGCTCACTGCCAAAATCAGCACCTCTTCCTACACAATCAAATGATAGTCATGTGACTAAATCTGATGTATCAGCATTATCAGTTCCTCTTGGATTATCTAAAACTATTAAATCTTGTTCAGGTCTAGCCACATCTCAAAATAGTTTATATATAGCTATATCAGTCAAGTAAGTTATCCTCTATCTTTTAGAAGTAAAATGTCTGCATAGTTTTCATAACAGAATTAGCAGTAAAGCAGATGGTTCATTAGTATTAGTACCTTTACACCCACTCACTGATATTAGTTGTATGGGTAAGTCAATATGTACATGTATACGTGTATATATTACATGTATATATTACATGTACATATTACATGTATATATTACATGTATATGTTACATGTATATGTTACATGTATATGTTACATGTACATATTACATGTATATGTTACAGATATATGTTCTTGGGATATCTATGAATACTTGAGACAAAATCCTGATGTGTGGGTGGACTCAAAAGGGGTTGAACCTCCTCTGTCACTTATGATTCAACAACAGTGTTGTCTATGTAGTAATGTGAGTTAAAGTGCTGCATTAGATTGAAATAATTTCTTCACAGGATGATAAACTGTTAATTAGAACACAATTAATGGTACATCATGCTAGGAATGTTTTATCTAACTATTTAACATGGAAAGGAGAGCTTGATCCAATGAGTAATGGTTAGTGACATCATATGACATCACATGACATCACTATCACTACTCTAGTATCTCTAACTTACACTATGCAATTATTAACACAAACTACTACTACTGATACTGACATATTACTGGCAAAGAAGGTATACTATAAACCACTAATATAATATAATACTCTCTTTTATAGATAACATTATTACCAACTATAAGTAATGAAACATGTCCAGTCTGTACTGAAGGTATCAGGATATAAAAGATAAAAATAACAACACCAGATAATATGATGCCTCAATCATTTTATAACAACAGATATTTACTTTGAATATGATAATAAACAATATGTATTCTTGTGTTACTATTTATTGTTTATATGCCAGTACAATGACCTTTAATTCTCTCTTTAAAACTATATTATTTTATAGAAATCCAGTTCACATCAACAGAAAAGGAGTCTTGTTCTAATGGACATAGTTGGAGTGAGGATGACTCTGTTATTATGTAGTAATATTATGTCACATTATTAGATCGCTGTGTTATAACTTTATTACTAATCACAGAGATATCACAGAGCAGTCAATGTTCGTTATGTGGATCTATAGCACTTATATCCTTATCAGGTAAGGAGAAAGAAAGAGAGAGAGAGAGATGTATCTTTTGTCTCATATAGATAAGAGCTGGATAAATTATTTGATTTCTACACTGTTTAGATGTCCACTTTGTGGAGGATATTTTGAACCAATTATATAATATATCTATCATTTAATTCTGTTAGTTTTGTATGATATTTGACAATGTCCTCTGGTCTAGTGATATTTTCTAGTACTTTATTAACAGTACTACATTGTGCTGAAGAGGTCTCTGTTGTATGAGGAGGTGTGGTTTTCTTATAATTCTGTTTTGTCCTCTCAATATCTTCGTGAAGACCAGTAAGATCAGAGACAAATTGTTCTTTGCTGACGTAGTACGTTTTTAAAGCACTACATTACTGATTAAAAATACATACATAATACAATAATATGGTTCACTTTATTTCTCCCAATAATTTTCCCCAATGTATTGCATCTTGAACACCTTTGTTATATCCTTCATTAAAACCTTGTTGTAGAACCTTCTCGTGACCTTGGGAAGAGCCCTCTTTATAACCTAACTAACTAATGATAAAATATACATGTATTACTATTAAATAAACACCTTTGCATGTAGTGACTGTAGTTTATTATGTTCTCTTTCAGCAATACTTACATCTTCATCCATATTAGCCATTTTCTCTTATTATTTTAATTTTGTAAAAATCAAAATAATTACGTACGTTTAATTAGGAAGCCGGCTGGCTCGATAAAGGTAATCATAATGGCTACTCTAGTTTATCTTCTTGCATCTTCTTAAACAGGCAACAAATTCACCTATTCACCTTTCATTCACCATTCCTCTTAGGTATATTTTGTTGAAGTTGGCAATAAAGGCATGACACTCTCAAAGAAACACTGATATGGCGACCAAAGTGAAGTCAACATCCCACCAATCGATGACCGCTCAAGATCACACAACAAACAATGCTCTCACTCATTTAAGAACGTACAGTACGCCTAGTCCAGGTGCTATGGAGCCAGTTAGTCCTGAGGAATTGAGTCCAGAACCTGTTGAACCTTATCCTACAGCAGCTACTCCTTCATCTGCCTTGATTACTGTCACTGTAAACCAAGATGGCAGCAAGTCTGTAAAGAAGGGACACTCGACAAAGAAAGAAGAGAGAAGAGGTAGAGACAAGCACAAACTAAAAACTAAAGAACGTGACAAGTTTAAAAGTCACAAGGACTCCAGTACTAGGATAAAATCTGCCAAGCGACATAAGTCTCGTAGTCTATCCCCATCTGTAGGTCATAAACCTAAAAGAAAGAAACATTATCATTCTCCATTATCTCCTCCTGTGGATAATTACCATCACTATACATCAAGTTCTCAGAATAGAAAGGAACACAAACGTGGCCATCGTAAATCTTCTGAGAGTCGTAAATCAATCCCACGTAGTTACCAAAACTCTCCCGAGATCCAATCTCGTGAACGTCGGCTAACTCCTAATTATGAGAAAGTATCTTCTTCTGATGATAATAGCCACACTTATGTTAGTGTTAGAATCAAAAGAAAGTCACCTGTCCGACACAAACGTACTCGTCACCATGGTGAGCCATCTCGACGCCGTGGGAGTAGTCCTCGTTCACCTTCACCCTACAGTGCTCGCTCTCCTTATAGATCTCATTACTCTGGTTCACCACGTCGAGGTTATGAAACCCCACCCCCAACAAGATATGCCCAATATCATAGTCCTGGACGGAGTCGGAGTCCACGAGTTAGTCATTATTCTCAGAGTCCTCGTCGTAGTCCTAGTCCTTCATATTACTCAATAGATCCACGACATCGGTCACCTAGTCGCAGTCCTTACACTCCACCCCGTTATCGGTCACCTGGTGGGCGTGGTCATAGAACAAAGGAAAGATCCCCTAGGTCTGGGCGTGGCCATAGGAGATCCTCTAGGTCTGGCCGTAACCGTGATTCTCCAGAACATAATAAACGTTCCCGTGTTCCTGTCTCTCGTCGTTCTCCTCTTACTAATAATCAAAATAAACCTTATTCTATTGAAGAGTCGTCTGGAGCTAAAAAGGCTGGTCCAAAAACACCTCCTGGGGTAGTGAAAGAAACCACGCCTCCAGCTCCACCCCCTCCTTCCAATCAAAAAAATGAGTCTTCAGATTTAAAAGTGCTTCCACCTGTACCAACTGAAGAGCTTCCTCCCTTGCCAGTTGAAGCTCCACCCCCTCCACCTCCTGATGACGAAGAGCAACCTCCTTTACCTCCAATTCCTCAACCTCCAGCTCTTACCAATCTCTCTCTCCCTGACACGCCTACTTCCAATGGTTCCTCTTCAACACATACCCCAGATGATAATACCAGTAAGGCCAAGCCAGCAATCCCTCTTTTAACTAATTTTACAAGACCTCCTGTCATTAAAAGTATAGCTGTTCCTACACCTCCTGAGCTGACAGCATTACGAATGGCTCATCGCTGTGTTGACTCTTTTGAAATTATTTGTCAAATTGGTGAAGGTACATTTGGTCAAGTATTCAAAGCTAAAGATTTACAAAGTAATGAAATTATTGCTTTGAAAAAAGTAAGGACTGATAACGAAAAGGAAGGATTTCCGATCACAGCAGTTCGTGAAATCAAGATACTTCGTCAGTTGAAACATGAGAACATTGTCAATTTGAGAGAGATCATATCAGATAAACCTCATGCTTCTCAACTTAAGAGTGATATGGGTGAGTTGATGATTAATGGATGGATGGATTTATGGATACGCATACAAAGACGGATGGATGGATGGACAGGGCAGTAATTCTTTTCTATTTGATTAGGAGCATTTTATCTTGTCTTTGAGTATTGTGATCATGACTTAATGGGTCTTATTGACAGTGGTATGGTTCAATTCTCAGAGATACATATCCAATCTTTAATGAGGCAACTAATGGAAGCACTTCAATATTGTCACCAAAAGAATTTCTTACATCGCGACCTGAAGTGTTCTAACATTCTCATCAATAACAAGTGAGTTTAATACAATCAACAGCAGTATTATCTCTCTCTCTCTCTCTCTCTCTCTCTCTCTCTCTCTCTCTCTCTTGCACGCATACAGAGGTCAACTCAAACTTGCAGACTGGGGCTTAGCACGCTATTATTTTGCCGATGATCAAAGGTATATAATAGATTATTGTATCTCTATTCATCCATTTCTCTTTGTTAGTCGTCTATACACTAATCATGTTATTACGTTGTGGTATCGTCCACCTGAGTTATTACTAGGAGCTGAGCATTATGGTTTATCAGTTGACATGTGGTCTTGTGGGTAAGTCCCTTTATAATTATAATATGTATACTTGTACTGTAATATCATGTGATAATAATGTAATGTCATGTGATGGTCACATGATAGTTGTATCCTGGGAGAGCTATTTACTAAGAAACCATTGTTCCAAGCAAACAAAGAATTTGAGCAGTTGGATGTCATTAGGTAAGAAGTATTTGTTATAAGTACTTGTATGGTTGTGAAATATTTCTCTTCTTAAAGTCGTATATGTGGGACACCTACTCCTGCTGAGTGGCCAGAAGTCATCAAACTGCCCTTTTTTCAGAAGTACAAATTTAAGAAGTTATATAGAAGACGTGTCAAGGAAGAATATCAGAAGTAAGCAATGGACCCATTCACACACACACACACACACACACACACATTCACACACACACATACACACATACACACACACACACACATACATATACACACACACATACATATACATACACACACATACACACATATGCAGCAGCAGTTGTTATTTACTTCATCTTTATAATTTGTTATAGCGATATTCCTGAAGTTGCCCTTGATCTTCTTGACAAGTTGTTAGCTCTTGATCCTGGTCGAAGACTAAGCTCAGAAGAAGCTTTACAACATCCTTTTCTTTGTAATGTTGATAAAAATGCTATACCACCACCTCAGTAAGTCAGTGATTAATTTATATTGTCTGAATATGGGTAATGTCACTCACAATGGTGTGCTTGTGTGTGACAAAGCTCTCTCTCATGTAGACTTCCTGTACATCAAGATTGTCATGAAATGTGGTCCAAGAAGAAGAGAAAAAAAGAAGCGAAAGGAGAGAGTAATATCCCTCCTTCCTCAAAGCAGCAGAAACCTCAAGAAGGAGGAGGGAGCAACACAGTTTTGAATCGTGTCTCTGAGCCTGCTTCTCCTAGTTTATCTGCTGACAATCATCAAAGAAGTGGATCGCATCCTCCATCATCTAGACTCCTTCGTGCTTCCTCTTCTGAACCAAAGTCTATTGCCAAGCCTCATATATCTGTGCCCCTCCCACCTGCCCCCTTGCCTACTGCTAGCATTTTAGAGTCTTTAACTAGTTCATTAACAGAAGGTGTGGCTTTAGGAGGGAATGGCAATTCAACCTCTGCATCAGTAGCCCCTCTTCAATTGAAAAAGGTAATTGCGGAAGCCCAGCGTAATCTTATTGATCAAATAACGCAAACATTAGAACAAGGGGCTGGGGGAAGACCCTCTAATTCTAGTGGTAATGTGATATCAGGTCGATTAACTCAAACTTTTGACTACGATAATCAAAGTAATAAAGAATTTGAAATGGTTGCAGTACAACAATTAGAACAGGACTATTGTAAGGGGGATCAGTCCTGGAACACATGATAATCATGTGACAGGATCTACACATGGTTTGTTCCCTGATAATTTCTAACTATTATTATGAACCTTTTGTCGTTTGTCAAAATAATAATAATAATAATGCTGTTTATTGTTCTTGTTCAATGTCGTAACAATTATAAGTCACTCTAGTGGGTACATGTTATAGTGATGTGGCTAACCTATCAGTAACAAATATCCTCAACAGAAAACTAATACTAGAATCCCAAAATGTAAACTTTAAATTGTTGGTCCTATGTGTATACCTTATATTGAAGTTTCCATTGCTAATAGATTTAGCCACTGCTATATAGAGAGAATGAGTCTGCCATTGTGGACAATTTATAACCTATATACACATTTGATATACTGAGTATTGTGGATATAGAGTTGAAGAGAATTTACATTTTTATTTATTTACTTTAGACCAATAATGATGAATGGGAGACGCTGACTGCTGATCGCTAGAGGAATGTGTTCACACAAGATGGATTGTTTGGTGTCACAGGTCAAGTTATTTTTATGTGTGAACTTGGGTGATGTTTTTAAGTGTATTATTTAATTTTCACTAATATTATTCAATTCATGAAGAGAAAATGATGTCACTTTTCTAGGTGTCGATTGTTAAGTATATTCATAGTTAATTAACCCCGTGTTAGTCAGCCCCACCCTCCTCCTCTACTGCAGACTGCGCGTCTTGTAAACGCCCTAATTTTGCAGAAATGGCTAATAGCAGGTAAGTTCGCCTCCTTTTAGTACGTGCTGTAGTGTGGTGTTATTTTGTGTAGCAAAGAATACATTGGTCAGCTGTTTCAAGGAAATCCAGCGACTAAAGAATGGACTCCTATGGGAGGAGGACCACTGACTTTAAGGATTCTCACTCAAGATGGAAAATGGATGTTACAAGCTTGTAAAGGACAAGATAAAGTAAGAACAATTTGGAGGCAATATTTCACTACTGTCTTGTTAATTCTTAGGTCTGGGAAACATGTCTTGATTCAACTTTTAAACATAAACTGAGAGAGAATTTTGTACAGTGGCAGCAGCAACAATCTGGAGAAATTAAAGATGTGTATGGTTTTAAAATAAAAGAGACATCACTAGCTCAAGAGGTATATTGTACAAATCTGTCTGTTCTTCATTGCTATAAAATACTGCCATAGTTTAATGATGCTTTAGCAATTGCATTGTCTAAACCACCTTCATCACTGCCTCCAGAGTCACTTCCTAGTAGTGAGAAATTGTTAAAGATACTATTACCATCAAAAGAATATTTGACAATGATCTTTGACACTGGGTACGTTGTGTGTGTGTGTGTGTGTGTGTGTGTGTGTGTGTGTGTGTGTGTGTGTGTGTGTAGACAGTCTCTCTTTATATCAGGCTCACTATGGTACAAGTTATGAAGAAAGTGGCTGCTCTTAAAAATCTTGAAGTTGGTTATTTTGCATTGGGGATCTTACTAGACACTCCAGGGGGAGGGGCACCTTTAGTTCTCAAACCAGGACTTACTGTTGGTGAGCTTAAAACATTTGATTTAGTTGTTATTAGAAGACAAAAAAGTGTCCGTGAGAAAATAAAAGTGAATGAAGTGAGTTTCTTTTGTTGAGAGAACATTTTCATTTTGTTTGTACCTCTAGTCTCCTCCCACTTTATCAATTGAAGTGACACTGCCGTCTGGTGACAAGTGTCCATATTCTGTTCCTCCAACTATTTTATTGTCAGATCTGGTGACATTGGTATGTGGGGATACTGGTTTGAGTCCAGTGCAGCATCAGTTTGATTTACCAATTCAAAATCAAGAAAAAATAAAACTACATCAGCTACGAGTCACTGAACTGACTCTAATAAAGAAAGGTATACTAGTTTATAAACTGACTTACTAAACATTTCATGTCTGTATGTTTAGAAGGTAATATTGAAGAAGATAATAATATTAGAACAGAAGCAACAGACGGAGAAGGAGGAGATCTAAAGACCCAAAGTCTTCAGGTAACATTTCAATATAATAATCATCATATTATGTTTCTATATTTCAATGTAGCCCAAAAAGATAGCTCCACCTCCTCCAGTGTCATCACTTACTACTACTAAACATACTACCTCACAGCTCATTGAAGAATTTAAGTTCAGACAGAGATCAGACTCAAGTCCTTCTACTCTCCGAGATGGCCGTCATCGTACACATGATGTTAATGATGAGATATCAATTTTATTGAGCCAGCAGGCCATTGGAAATACTAATCCACCTGGACTACATGTTAGTCCTCATACAGATAAACGGAACACTGTTCCAGCTACTCATGTCTCAAGTCAAGTCTCTCCTAAAGTTAAAAGAGTAGCTCCACCCCCTCCAAAGGCAATCCACAAAAAGGAAGATCATGACATGACAGATTATCCTCAACAAAAACCACCTCCACGTCTTGGAGTTCCTCTCCCAAGTATGGTGAGACGGCAAACAGTTCCTCACGATCAACAAACGAATCCTTTAGAAGATAAAGTCAGTATATCTCCAAATCTAGGAAGACGTGGTATGATCAAAAAACAATCAGTCCCTCTTGACTCATCAAGTCCTCCTCCTCCTCCACCAAGATCTTCATCCAAACTTACAAATTCTCCTCAGAAGATAAGAAAACCCACTAGAAAAGCACCAACAAAACCAAAACCACACCCACCATCATTACCCCAACCACAAGAAGTTCCAACACAATCACAAGTACCTGCTAAATCCTCAGCAGAAACAAACAAGGAAGGACCATCTCCTATACTTGCAAAATCTTCTGAAGTTCCCATCATTCCTGCTCAAATACTAGGAAATAAAGTAGTGGTGATGTCATCATCAAAACAAACAAGTCTCACATCATCTGCACCAATTGTATTTAAAATTCCACCTCCACCACCTCCTAAAAAAATGCAACAAAATCCTGTTGTACAACCTATCCTTGAGGTTGTATCACAAGATGATGACCATAAGAGTAATCGGTCATCAGTTACATCAGAGAGTTCATCAGTTTGTGGTTACGATATTAATGAAACAAATCAACACACATCACCTTCTAGTTCACCTACATCTTCATCAGAAGATGATGATATGATAACTGAAGAGAAGAATGATGGAGAGAGAGAAGAGTTAGAAGAAGTAGATTTTCACATGCCAAAAGTATGGAACAAACCAGAAGAAACACACAAGATATCTGTAACATCTCTTCCACCTGAGCCAGTTAGTGATGATGATGAAGTTACTGAAGAAGGAGGTGATATTGTTTTATTAAAACACCAACAGAATAAGGAAGTCTCTGTTCCTTCTCCGTCACCTTCAGTTGATCCTGTTATTGAAGAGGCACTTCATGAGCTCACTAATATAAGACCAACTGAATCTTTTGACGACAGTGAATATAACATGAGTGGTAACTTGAAGGAGCTAGATAGTATGGTTGCGTCTTTGAGGACTCTAATTGCTGACACTTGTGAAATAAGTGGAACTGAAGGTAATGGACCCAATGAAGAGATTACCACCACTGAAACTAAACCAAAGTTTGATCTGACGTACATCAAAGACATGGCTCCACCCCCAGATTCTTCTATACCTTTATCTGATGCTCCACCTCCTCCACCTCCTCCACCTCCACCTACTGGTACAAAGAAAGCTCCACCTCCTATTGTTAAACCCAAACCACCTCGTAAACCTCTCCTAGGATCTTCTCTTACAAAACCAGATGAATTACAAACTAAACTACTTCATCAACAACTTAAAATAAATAAACCAGATAATGGTAGCAAAAATGAATCATCATCTGCTTCTCCTCTTCCTAGCATTTCTCCTTCTGCTACTCCTCCTTCCAATATATCTTCTTCTGATGTTCCTATATCCAATGTTCGTCCTTCAGCTGTTCCTGTTTCCAATGTTCCTCCTTCTGATGTTCCTGTTTCCAATGTTCCTCCTTCAGCTGTTCCTGTTTCCAATGTTCCTCCTTCTGATGTTCCTATGTCCAATGTTCCTTCTTCTAATGTTCATTCTCCTCAGGTGGAGACAAGTAATGATGTAACTGGAGGAGAAAATATGCACTTACAGTTACAAATGCTTCAACAACAAATGCTACAACAACAAATGATGCAGTTACAACAACAATTTCAACAGTTACAACAAATGATGATGTCTCAAACTCAACTCAATCCAGCTTTAATGCAAAACAACATGTCTAATTTTCCAGTAATGCCTGGTCAAGTAATACCAGGTCAAGTAATGCCAGGTCAAGTAATGCCAGGTCAAGTAATGCCAGGTCATGTAATGCCAGGTCAAGTAATACCTGGTCAAGTAATACCTGGTCAAGTAATACCTGGTCAAGTAATGCCTGGTCAAGTAATATCAGGTCAAGTAATGCCTGGTCAAGTAATTCCCAGCCAAATGCCTTCCATGTTAATGCCAGGGGCTTTATCAACTGGTTCACTAGTATCAATACAACAATTACAGTCAAGTACTAGACCAATAATGACCACATCTATTCTTGGAGAAAACACAGCTATACCTAATGATAGCACACCACATATTGTCCCTCCACCTCCATTAGCTATAGTACCACCTGCTGTATTCCCTATGAGTACATCTATAGCAGGGGTTGTCCCTCCACCATCCGCAGCAGCTGGAATACCTTCTGTACCAGCAAGTATACTCCCTTCACTCCCGCTGTCAACTGTACCACAAGATGTACCTTATCCAGCAAGCATACCAGCAGTTGTCCAACATGAGGATACAGTTATACCATCACATATACCTCCAATAAACACACCTATACCATCAGAAGATCCTCCCACAATAGCTTCTGTGCTACCACAGTTAGCGACCACACCCACTCCTGAACAATCCAGCAAATTATCTCTGCCCACTGAAGAAGACATTGAATTACTTCAAATGTCATCTGATGTTCGCTCAAATGCACTTGGTCAAATTGAAGAGAAATTTGATCATTTGATGGACGAAGTTCGAGAAGTTGATCTAGAAGAACTCCTAAACAAGGTAAGACACAAACACAGTTATAGTTGATGTATGTTATTTCACAGATTCCTGAAGAAGACAATGAAACAACATCAGTTTATACAGGTATGGCTGCAGCCTTAGTGGAGGCTATGAAGGAACGTCGAAAACATTTTGGCTCAACTAGTTTAAATGCATCATGTAAGAAACATTTATAACAGACGGTTACTTTCTCTCTCTCTCTTCTTAATAGCTGTGAGTAACAGCAATCAACGTGACGACCCTGAGAATGAGTCGACAACTGAATGGGGAGACCCTTAATGATGAGGAACCCTACTAATTACTGTTTTCTTTGTAATATTGACTATTATTAATAAATAACAACACAACCATTTATTACATACATCTCTAACATTATTACTATAACATCTCAACTAGTTTAGAATTACTCGTTTGGTTCCTTTAAAGGTCGTATCTCACAATTTTTCATACCGGCAATTTTACGAAACTCATTAGGATTTAGTCCTATAAATATTGCATAAAGACATTGACAAGGGTCACCATGAGACACCAGGATAATGATCATATCATTGTACTCTTTGTCAAGTTGTTGAACCAATCTTGATGTACGCACAGTCATTGACATAACACTCTCACAATTATATTCTGTGTGGGTGGGGTCAACTTCATCTAGTGCCCACATTTGGCGGACACTATCCCAATTATATGTCATGTTCATACTTCCAAGGCCACGTTCTCTCAGTGCTATCTCAAATCTGATTGGTCGTTTAACACCTAATTCTGAGTGCAATATTTCAGCAGTTTCTCTAGTTCGTTTAAAATCAGAGGAGACAATTATTATCTTCTCAGATAGTATCTGGTCAACTGATGATGATAACATTGACTCAAATTTATGAGCTGCCTGTAATATAAGTATATATCAGATACAACAGTAATACATTATATATACATCTTTAGCTTGCTGTCTACCAAGATCAGTTAGACCATATTGTGTTGTACCAATATCAGGATCAGATACTAACAGGTGTTCCACATTACACACAGCCTAAAGACAAACACAATATTATTTAATTATATTATTAAATAAACTAAACCTCTCCATGACGAATGACATAGAAAGTATTCTTCAGTTTGTCTACATCTGACCTTTCAGCCATCATGAGATAACGCTTGTCTATGAATATTATTATAATATTAACTCTGTACATAATATTATAAAAATAATCATCGAAAAAATTTTTTATCAATAATTTACTTATTTCATACAAAGTAAAGTGCTTTATTATAGCTTTCATGGAACTCATTTGGGCTAATACCAGCAAACACAGAGTATACACTGTGACATGTCGCACCATGAGATACCAAAATAAAGACTTTATTGTTGTATTCCTTGTCAAGTTGATAAACTAAAGATGATGTTCGTAACCTCATGGACATTATGCTCTCACAACCAAACAAGTTATTACTTGGATCAATCTCGTCCTCTGCTAATAATTTAACAACATCGGGACCTCCATGGGTCATATTAAATTTGCCCAGACCTCGTTCTCTCAGTGCTATACTATACTGTAATATTCAGTACACTAGATGTAAGGATGAGTCCACTAGCCACAGTAGACTCTTGCGGACTGCCTCTGTAATGGGTATAGAAAAATATATTTTATCGAACACATTTGATATAAATAGCATAGGTTTTCTTGGTTTATTTGGACTAAGAAAAAAGACAGAAAATGAAGAAGAAGTAGAAGGACAATTACCTCTATCCTTTAAAAAGTGTTATTATAAATCAGAGGTCATCATAAATGTCCATATACATGATGTTAGTATTTGTTTGTAGATTGCTCTTAATAGAGGAGATTATAAGGAAGCAGAGAACCAATATCATAGAGCATTAGAGATAATTCCCATTAGAGATAATTCAAGTAATTCCCAGCCAAATCCCTTCCATGTTAATGCCAGGGGCTTTATCAACTGGTTCACTAGTATCAATACAACAATTACAGTCAAGTACTAGACCAATAATGACCACATCTATTCTTGGAGAAAACACAGCTATACCTAATGATAGCACACCACATATTGTCCCTCCACCTCCATTAGCTATAGTACCACCTGCTGTATTCCCTATGAGTACATCTATAGCAGGGGTTGTCCCTCCACCATCTGCAGCAGCTGGAATACCTTCTGTACCAGCAAGTATACTCCCTTCACCCTCGCTGTCAACTGTACCACAAGATGTACCTTATCCAGCAAGCATACCAGCAGTTGTCCAACATGAGGATACAGTTATAGCATCAGATATACCTCCAATAAACACACCTATACCATCAAAAGGTCCTCCCACAATAGCTTCTGTGCTACCACAGTTAGCGACCACACCCACTCCTGAACAATCCAGCAAATTATCTCTGCCCACTGAAGAGGATGTTGAATTACTTCAAATGTCATCTGATGTTCGCTCAAATGCACTTGGTCAAATTGAAGAGAAATTTGATCATTTGATGAACGAAGTTCGAGAGGTTGATCTTGAAGAAATCCTAAACAAGGTAAGACACAAACACAGTTATAGTTGATGTATGTTATTTCACAGATTCCTGAAGAAGACAATGAAATGACATCAGTTTATACAGGTATGGCTGCAGCCTTAGTGGAAGCTATGAAGGAACGTAGAAAACATTTTGGCTCAACTAGTTTAAATGCATCATGTAAGAAACATTTATAACAGACAGTTACTCTCTCTCTCTTTCTTCTTAATAGCTGGGAGTAACAGCAGTCAACGTGACGACCCTGAGAATGAGGAAGAATCGACAACTGAATGGGGAGACCCTTAATGATGAGGAACCCCTACTAATTACTGTTTTCTTTGTAATATTGACCATTATTAATAAATAACAATGCAACCATTTATTACATACATCTCTAACATTATTATTATAACATCTCAACTAGTTTAGAATTACTCGTTTGGTTCCTTTAAAGATCGTATCTCACAATTTTTCATACCGGCAATTTTATGAACCTCATTAGGATTTAGTCCTATAAATATTGCATAAAGACATTGACAAAGATCACCATGAGACACCAGGATAATGATCATATCATTGTACTCTTTGTCAAGTTGTTGAACCAATCTTGATGTACGCACAGTCATTGACATAACACTCTCACAATTATATTCTGTGTGGGTGGGGTCAACTTCATCTAGTACCTTCATTTGGTGGACACTATCCCAATCATGTGTCATGTTCATACTTCCAAGCCCACGTTCTCTCAGTGCTATCTCAAATCTGATTGGTTGTTTAACAACTAATTCTGAGTGCAATATTTCAGCAGTTTCTCTAGTTCGTCTAAAATCAGAGGAGACAATTACTATCTTCTCAGATAGTATCTGGTCAACTGATGATGATAACATTGACTCAAATTTATGAGCTGCCTGTAATATAAGTATATATCAGATACAACAGTAATACATTATACATACATCTTTAGCTTGTTGTCTACCAAGATCAGTTAGACCATATTGTGTTGTACCAATATCAGGATCAGTTACTAACAGGTGTTCCACATTACACACAGCCTAAAGACAAACACAATATTATTTTATTATATTATTAAATAAACTAAACCTCTCCATGACGAATGACATAAAAAGTATTCTTCAGTTTGTCTACATCTGACCTTTCAGCCATCATGAGATAATACTTATCTATGAATATTATTATAACATTAACTCTGTACATAATATTATAAAAATAATCAACGAAAAATTTTTTATCAATAATTTACTTATTTCATACAAAGTAAAATGCTTTATTATAGCTGTCTTATTTCACAGTTTTTAACACAGGACATTTCATGGAACTCATTTGGGCTAATACCAGCAAACACAGAGTATACACTGTGACATGTTGCACCATGAGATACCAAAATAAAGACTTTATTGTTGTATTCCTTGTCAAGTTGGTAAACTAAAGATGATGTTCGTAACCTCATGGACATTATGCTCTCACAACCAAACAAGTTATTACTTGGATCAATCTCGTCCTCTGCTAATAATTTAACAACATCAGGACCTCCATGAGTCATATTAAATTTACCCAGACCCCGTTCTCTCAGTGCTATCTCAAATCTGATTGGTCGCTCAACACCTAATTCTGAGTGCAATATTTCAGCAGTTTCTCTAGTTCGTCTAAAATCAGAGGAGACAATTACTATCTTCTCAGATAGTATCTGGTCAACTGATGATGATAACATTGACTTAAATTTATGAGCTGCCTGTAACATAAGTATATATCAGATACAACAGTAATACATTATATATACATCTTTAGCTTGTTGTCTACCAAGATCAGTTAGACCATATTGTGTTGTACCAATATCAGGATCAGATACTAACAGGTGTTCCACATTACACACAGCCTAAAGACAAACACAATATTATTTAATTATATTATTAAATAAACTAAACCTCTCCATGACGAATGACATAAAAAGTATTCTTCAGTTTGTCTACATCTGACCTTTCAGCCATCATGAGATACACTTGTCCTATGAATATTATACAACAGGTGTACTACAATGTATACAATCTAAAGAAAAATACAAATCATTTTTATTATAATATATACCTGTGCATGTCCAATAACATAGAAAACGTTTCTCAGCTTGTTTTTACTTGACCTACCCAGTAGGAAAAATTAACCCTTACAGATATTGACAAAGGTCATGAGCTCCACCCAGTATTGCTACAGGTTCATAAATAGTATTTATCGTTTTTAAATACACATTATAAATTTGAATTTTTCAATAAATAAGTTTGAAAAAAATTAATAACTGATGTACACTTATTAAAACATGCTGATCACATCTAATTTAACTTGCGTATTTCACAAGTTTGTATTCCAGTAGAGTTAGTGGAGTTCAAAAAAGCATGATGTAAATATTGACAAGGATGTCCATGTGATACCAATATGATAATATTATCTTCATATTCCTTGTCAAGTTGTTGAACTAAATGAAATGTACGGTCCAAAATAGATCTTATAGTTTCACAACCACTTTTTGTACATGTAATATCTGCTTCATCCAGAGACCAGAGACGTCTTAATTCGTCTGTTATATGGGTCATATTAAATGCACCCATTACACGTTCTCTCAGTGCTATCTCAAATCTGATTGGTCGTTCAACATTTAATTCTGAGTGCAATATTTCAGCAGTTTCTCTAGTTCGTCTAAAATCAGAGGAGACAATTACTATGTTCTTGGATAGCATCTGGTCAACTGATGATGATAACATTGACTCAAATTTATGAGCTGCCTGTAATATAAGTATATATCAGATACAACAGTAATACATTATACATACATCTTTAGCTTGTTGTCTACCAAGATCAGTTAGACCATATTGTGTTGTACCAATATCAGGATCAGATACTAACAAACGTTCTACATTACTTTGAGCCTGAACAGAAAAAATAAAAATTATACAAATAAAATTGAATAATGCTATATCTACCTGTCCATGACGAATGACAAAATATATGTTTCTCAATGTCTTCAAATTTTCTGGCAGGGCCATCTTATAAACCTTCACTACAAATTCACACCAATTTTGTCAAATAGGTGTGGCTTCATAAAATGGCTCTTGCACTCAGACAAAGCAGACAAATATTAACTCCAGCTTTGACTTCTCTCAGACAATGGTGTCAAACATTATCTACTTCAACTTCATTCAGCAGAAGACAACACTATATCAGTATTCAGTACTATCACACTAGATGTAAGGATGAGTCCACTAGCCACAGTAGACTCTTGCGGACTGCCTCTGTAATGGGTATAGAAAAGTATATTTTATAGAACACATTTGATATAAATAGCATAGGTTTTCTTGGTTTATTTGGACTAAGAAAAAAGACAGAAAATGAAGAAGAAGTAGAAGGACAATTACCTCTATCCTTTAAAAAGTGTTATTATAAATCAGAGGTCATCATAAATGTCCGTGTACATGATATTAGTATTTGTTTGTAGATTGCTCTTAATAGAGGAGATTATAAGGAAGCAGAGAGCCAATATCATAGAGCATTAGAAATACTTCAAGCATCTCCTTATGTATCAACACAGTTGTATATAGAAGCAATGGCAGTAATAGTCTATCAGGTAAGTTATCTAATGAGTCTTGTTATTTTATATATTACTCCAGTTAGGAAACTTGTATTTAGAATTAGGAGACTGGGATAAGGTGTGGTACATTAGTACATCAATTTATTTCACAGTTTCTTTTATAGGCAACCAATAACTTAACAGAGACTATCAGTCTCATGTTAAGATGCGAAGTAGAATTGGAGAGTCCAGAAATTATTGATATCTCTCTAAAACTTGGGAAAGCACTCACAAACAAGAAGGAGTAAGTACATTTAGTCTAGTATTACTGAGTGCCTTTAGTTATACAGAAGCAGAAAAGACTTTTTCCTTTACTCTCTCTTTGGCTGAGAAGTTGCTTGACAAGGAAGAATCACAAGAAAAGTCTGTCCATTGTCAATTACTATTTGTCCATTTTAAATGTCACTTTTAAGTCTAGCCCTATTAGGAATGTGTCAACATATCAAAGGACAATATCACTTAATGACTGGCCAGTATTCCATGGCATTTCATTGTTTCTCACTAGCTCTGGAAACAGCCAAGAAAGTATATGGAGAGAAAGATGTACAAGTTGCTGTACTAACTAGTGACTGTGCTACAGCCCTTGAGAGCCTAGGTGATTACAAGAAAGCAGAGAAACTATTAGAGGATGCTATTAATCTATCATTATCTTTACCTGGATCCCCTGACCATAAGCATTTGGCCACATTAATAATGAATTTAGCAGCTGTTATCAATAACCAAGGTTGTGGTATAAACTTAGTACATTAATTATTATGTACCTAATGTTATAGGAAGGACTAGAGATGCTACAGATACTTATAACAGAGCACTAGCTCATGCTATCAAATTATCAGATAAAACTATTTCTAAAGAGATTAAAAGAAGATTACAGATGTTATCAAGCAAATCATAACTAATATTTTATAATTAGTTGTATTACCAGATAATCACAATTTGATCTATCTACTAACTATAGTTCCAAACTGTTAATACTAGAAATAATCTGTCTTCTTTGGTCACACTCTAATGTATATTATATTATTTGTTAAACTATATAGTCTTGGATTGAAGAAGTCATCCAATTTATGAAGACCTTATGTCGTGGAATTTGCTATTATAGATTAAGATGCTTTCTAGTTTCAAAATTAACTAAACAGTATTAGTGTAGTTTGATAACAATAAAAGTTGTCTGGTGGGAAAATAAACAATGAAACTGATAACATCTATACTTGTTTACAAATATGGATAGATGGATGGATGGATGGATGGATGGACAGATGGACAGATGGATGAATGGATGGATGGATGAATGGATGGATGGACAGATGGATGAATGAATGATACTACAACTTTAATTATCAAAATTTTATAAAAGAATTGCCAGAATCAAAACTGATGTTAAAAGCTGTCCACAATGATTATTGTGATAATGAGTGTTTGTGTAAGCACAGTTTATACATACATATAGTGCTTCATTTAGTAAAGTCAACATTTGGAGTTATTCAAGTTAAATGAACTCATCTCTTCTATGTTAGTCTAAGAACTAGAACAAACATTGCTGTATTATTGTGTTGAGGTAAGATAGCCATCACTTAATAGTTGACCATATAAGGAAGAAACATCAATCATTATATGAACTGATAATATACTGTCATTAAATGTTGTCTTAGCCAAAACTAACTGGACTAGAAGGAAGTCTTTCAACAAACAAATCTGACCACATCTATATACAATGAATGTAACGTGTGTCAATCTTTAGTTGCCAAATTATCTCCATCTCTCTCTCTCATTATATTAAACCACAAATGTATTATTATAACTAATGAATGCAAACTGGAACTGCTGAAGTTGAAAACAATTTCAATGTTAGCGATACAATCTAAGAAAATGAAAGTAAACATTCTCTCACCATTTAATACATAAAGTATTCTCTAGTGTATAGTCTCCTTTGCTGTGTGTTATCAATATGTTATCAAATTAGTTATGGATTGGGAGAATAAGTGGAACTGTCGTGATGAGACACAATAGACTTTGGTAGTTTGCATCAATAACAATTACTAGGTATTGACTATCACTGGTTAGTAATGGATACACTTGAGTGGTCTAATTGTTTTCTTCTGAGTGGAAATAAGGGAAATTTGTCACATGACCTGTTAGTAAACTAGTAGTCAATTTTGAAAACAATCTTATCGGTCTGTGGTTGTATGTGGTTTCAAAATTGATAAGATATTATAAAAAGAAAGATATTGTGTCTTTATTAGTTGTTGCTAGCTAATTTTTGTTAGAGCACTGTAGATTGGGCTTGGTCGGCAGATGAACATATGGTTAAGTTTCTCTCTTTCTATGAGAGAAACTTGTGGCCCCATCTGCTAACCACTTCTAGTCTACAGGGCCTATCAAGTGAACTAAATGTTCCATCTCAAGTATAGTTCTATTTTAATGTGATATCACTCTTTAGTCTTTATGAATGGTGAGTGTCTGTGGACATATATTTAAGATAACAAAAATGTAGTCTTTGTAAATTGAAGTGTAGGAAGAGTCAACTGAGAAACATTAATGTAATGCAGCGTGGGATTCAAAGAATAACATACTTCATCGTGTGATGGAGTGAGTTATTTAATGTAGCACAATCTTCCTCCCTCTATGCTTTATGTTTGGAAGAAAACTAAACAATATTGTGTATTTAACAGCTGTACTAGACACACCAAAGTACATTCTAAAATCCTTTCAACTTCAACATTATCATATATATAATATAGTGTGTCTCCACACATTAAGTCATCTCCTGTCAATCCCCATAGCTGGTAATATAAAGAGGACTGGCATCCTTGTTTTGTCAGTTATCTTTTTCCTCTCCTTTCTTTAGGAGGAACTGAGAAGTTAGTTCAACAAGTACTCAGTGAAGTTTGACTCATGCTGAAGCACAGCAGTTTGTAAGTACAATCATGTATTTACTAGCTACAAATATTGTGTGTTATAATATTTATCAGATCCATTGAGAGATGTGTGTATATGTAACAGGAAAAGTGTCTACAGTTCAGGAAAAAATTAAAACTGGCTGCCACTAGCTACCTCTAACTATCAACTGTTACATCTACTGTGTAAATGGCAGCATTTCAGAGATATATTAACAGAGTGAAGACTTCTTACATATGCCAGAGAAGAGGGTTAGTTTTGCTTTTGAGATTTGGTAGTTGAGTTGTAGATTGGGCTTGGTCGGCAGATGGTCAGAAACCACACACGATTGTGGTAACATCTGCTGGTGAAGTCCAGTCTACAAATCACTATTAAATGTTGTTATAATAATATAAAAAATCAATTTGATATTATTTTATGCTAATTTTTAAAAATACTTTATTTATCACAACGGTACATTGTAGTCATTATATTGTCGTTACTCTTGCTGCAGACTAAGCGGAAAGTTCTGACAGAAAGTACAATTTCTAAAGGAATGGTACAAAATAAAAAAATTATTATAACAGGAAAACAATAATGATAAATAAAGAAAATAATTATAAATTATCGTCAATAATCAAGTGGGTGTGGTCAGACACGTGTATGACATCGTCAAGATGCCATCTGATGCTGCTAAGAGAAGACAACAACAAAAGAAAGAAAGTAAAAAATTAGCTTTAGAGAAGAAGAAAACGGGTCATAAAGATAAAGTAAAGTCTTCAACAGAAGAAGGAACTTCATTAGAACCTATATCATCAGTAGAACCACCAAAACCAGGTGGAGCTTCACCTAGAATTGAGCCACTCAAACTATCTCATAGGTCTTGTACTGGTGTCCTTGTGTCACACCCACTATCTAGAGATGTTCATATTGAGAGATTATCACTAACATTTCATGGTGCAGAATTGCTTTGTGATACTAAATTAGAATTGAATTGTGGGCGGAGATATGGTCTGCTTGGACTGAATGGGAGTGGTAAGTATTATCTGTAACCACACCCCTTTATATATAACTAGGTAAATCCACTCTTTTGGCGGCCATTGGTGAGAGAGAACTACCTATCCCTGAACACATTGATGTCTATCATTTGACAGAGGAGATACCAGCCAGTGATAAAACACCGCTACAATGTGTAATGGAAGTTGATGAGGAAAGGTACAAACCTTTGTCTGTTTATGTATTGTCTTATTTATGTATCCATCTTGTATTTATGTGTTAATTGATAGGATTCGTCTAGAAGATGAGGCGGAGGAATTATCTAAGAGAACAGATACTAATAATGATAGATTATTAGATATTTACGAGAGATTGGAAGAGTTAGATGCCATAACTGCAGAGACTAAAGCTGCTAGAATACTTTATGGATTAGGTAAGTGAGGTGTGGGTTCATTTGAAAGTTATTACATTTTAATTATTAGGGTTTACTCATGAGATGCAACAAAAGAGATGTTCTGATTTTTCTGGTGGATGGCGTATGAGAATTTCTCTAGCTAGAGCCCTCTTTGTAAAACCACACCTCCTAATATTGGATGAGCCAACCAACCATTTAGATCTGGAGGCTTGTGTTTGGTTAGAGGAAGAACTGAAAAGGTATATAATCTAATGGGTGTGGCTACAAGTTTCTCTTATATAGGTATAAAAGGATACTAGTATTAGTGTCTCATTCACAAGATTTTCTCAATGGTGTGTGTACTAATATTATTCATTTATTCAAGAAACACCTATTTTACTATGGAGTATGTCATGTGACTGTCACATGGGATGGTTATGTCATTATTACATCTAGGGTAACTATGATGCATACGTCAAGACTAGATTAGAACTTGAGGAACATCAAATGAAACGCTATCAATGGGAAAAGCAACAGATGCAACACATGAAGGTATTATTGTTGCTATGGCAACATTGCATCTCTATTGTTCTAGGACTATATTCAACGTTTCGGTCGTGGCAGTTCAGCTAAGCAAGCTCAAAGTAAAGAAAAAGTATTAAGTAAAATGGTGGCAGGTGGTCTGACAGAGAAAGTGGTACAAGATAAAGTTGTGTCCTTTTCATTTCCTGACTGTGGTATTCTCCCTCCTCCTGTCATTATGGTACAACATGTGAGTTTTAGATATGGTCCAGATAAGGTATGATTGTACCTAACTAAAGAATGTTGTTTATATAATTATATTCATAGCCCTTGGTCTATGACTGTATTGATTTTGGAATGGATTTAGAGACAAGAATTGCACTCGTTGGACCAAATGGTGCCGGGAAATCTACTCTACTCAAATTGTTAGATGGAGAGTTGGTACCAACTGATGGTATTATACGTCGTCACGCTCATCTTAAGATGGGACGTTATCATCAACATCTCAAGGATCATTTAGACTTAGATGAGTCAGCACTTAATTACATGTTAAAATGTTATCCTGAGGAGAAAGAAGAAGAACAAATGAGAAGAATATTAGGTCGATATGGATTAACAGGAAAACAACAGGTTCATTATTAAAATGTTTGTGTCCTCATTACCTCATGTTATTAAATATTTTTATGTCCTTTAAATTAATACCATTATCCCCGCTGTTAAGTTCCCAATTATTAACCCTGTTATTAAGTGACATTAATTACATTTTTGTTATTAGATATGTCCGTTAGGAAATTTGTCTGATGGTCAGAGGTGCCGTGTGATATTTGCATGGCTAGCTTTTCGTAGACCTCACATGTTATTACTTGATGAACCTACAAATCATTTGGACATTGAAACAATTGATGCCTTAGCTGAAGCTATCAATGAGTTTGAAGGAGGTATGGTATTAGTGAGCCATGACTTTAGACTTATTAGTCAGGTGGGTGGAGTTACTTAATGATGATATTATATGTACAATTGCTAGGTTGCTAAGGAAATTTGGGTATGTGAAAATAGAACAATAAAGACATGGCCTGGGGATATACAGTCTTATAAAGAAGAGTTAAAGAGAAAGGTTATGTAACAATTAATTTTATTTATTTATTTATTTAATACATAAGACAATAATTCTAATTTTGTGAGTTATGTCCATGCTCATTAAAATCTTTCATCAGTTCTTTAACGTTCTCAATAATATGACCATCTGGACCAGTAAGAGTCTAAGAGAAAGAGAGAGTTTAGTAAAGTTGAATACTATTAGTAAATGACATACTGAATTGATATTCTTTATGTGGTAAGATACAAGTGCTTGAGTAAGAACTGATGATAGTTTAAGTGCTAAATCAGCATCATGTTCACTACGTACGAGACTTGAAAACTAAAAACAAAGTTTCATATTATAGTATGTTAGTATTACTGTTAGTACTAGGAACAATTGTGAAGATAATATGACTTGATGTGTAGATACTGCTAACAAAACTATAAATATGGAAACATGAATTATGCATAGTGGAGGTGCAGCTGAATGTCTACACCAGTACTATCTTGATTTTATTGTAAATAATGTTGTCAGTCAGTGAGGAGATGGCCTTTGCTAATCCTGAACTATAAATTTTAATAGCTTTATTGTAATTTACTCATTGGAACAAGACAAAATGGATGTTAGTACATTCCTTGGAGATGCATTGATGGTTACATTCACACCTAATACTTCTCTCCATCCAAAACAAGTCAACATTTTATTACATTCAGTTCATCATACAATCCTACTGACTCACCTCCTAAATACTCTTGTTAAATATTCTTTAAATACTCTTAAAATGATTTATAATAATTAAGATTTATTTATAATTAAATAGAGTTATAATTAAAAATTAAAAAAAAAACCCTTGTGTGTTGCCCAAACGATCTTTCGTGACTCAATTCCACGCAGGCTTCCACTTAGGCTCCAGGATTCCCTGCTATTGCTAGCTAGGACCGCCACCTGGCTTGGTAACCCTCGTCCGAAGACGAGGTAATCCTGGCTGGAACTTCGCCCTAACTTCGAACCAGCCGTACTGGGTTTCTAGCTTCGGGAATAAATCATCGTCATTACTGAACCGGGACTACAATACACCAGACCTCGTCACGTTTAAAGGGAGACTACCAGCCGTATCCTAGTCCGCCTTTCGGATACTCCGAAGAGTATGCTGGTAACCATCTCAGAGGTCATAATGCATTGCAGACGCTGGCCTACAACACACTGGCAACCAAGGATGTTTTGGTTTCCTTTTATATGTACTTACGATTTTGTCTTCATGCTCTTGTGGGGCGCGATATGTGTCAGTTATGAATCTCATTAATGTTGGTCATGAATCTCATTAATGGATACTTTGCACCAGCATCGGTCAACTAGAAAGACTGTTTAAATAGTTAAAATTAAAGCTATATTTTTAACAGCCAAGAATAAAACTAGTCTCGTTTAAGCAAACTAGAACAACACTACTATATTCATTATAATCATTGATTAATTTTATAAGCACCACAAAGAATAATCTCATAACCAGTAAGTTAAATTCTTTAAGTCACATATAGTTAATTGCATGATCATATAAGCTATTGCTTTCAAAATGGTTCAAACAGAACACACTCTAAACATCATCTAACTATTATGGATATAAATAAACATATAAATAGATAATTATCAACTTATTAACAATAGGCGTACTTATGAATATGATTAGGATCAACCTTCTGTACATTCCCGTAAATGAACTGTTCAGATGGCCTATGGACAAGGTTTTACTTGGTTTAGTAATCAAGAGGACCAAGATGAGGATCAATTTCAATCACCATCAGCATGGCAACCTTCTGAGAGTACATCTGGACTCAAAAGGCCACATAATGCTGATAGTATGGATGGACCAATACATCAAGATGTTAAAACGAACAAACCAACTCAATTCATCAAATACACTTTGTTATCACTTGAAGAAGTACAGGAAAAGTCTGCACAATATCTTAAACAAGATGAGTCAGGAACATTTTGCTGCCTAATATGTTACTCTTATCATAACAATCCATCGGTAAGTATAGCTGTGACCACACCCTATTGAGTAATACCCATTTTGTATTGTTAGGCATTAGAAAGTCATCTTGCCTCTCCAGAACATATCCGTCGTATTACTGTAGTTAGTGATGAAGACTATATGTTTTCTCAACCACACTGTTGTAAAGTAAAGCCATTATTAATATTATAATATGACAATATTGGTATAGACATGTGCTGTTATATGTTCTTCAGCTGAAAGACTACAGGCTCATCTAACTGGTAAGAAACATACCAAAGTAAGTGCATTTGGTACTAAATTATATAACTTTAACCACGTTAATTAGAATGTAGAACTGTCTAAAAAGATGGAGACTAAACAAGGTAAGTGTGGGATAAAAGTTGTGTGGCCATTGTACTGATCACATGATAGGTGTTCCAGTCTCTAGGGAAGCATTGAGATCACTACTTCATGTTGATATTAAGCAGGAGGGATCAGCATATCAAATAGGGATTACAAACTCTATGAAAGATTTCTATACAATGGATGGACCACTCATAGGTAGAATAGATAGAGAGTAGACAAGGGATGGTAAACTTAATTAACTATATTGTGGTTAATTAATAGAATAAATCCGTCTAATATGAAGGATATTAAAAATTAATTAACTACAATATAACTAGCAAGGATACTCTATATCGTTAACAAATCTATTACAAACAATGGATGATGGTTTCTCTCAACACCTACCACAATGATGCTGTGTGTATTATTGTGAGAAAGGTTTTGTGTAGCCCCTTTCATTAGAACATTAATTACCTCATTAATAATGAGATAATACACAAGTTCAAATGACAGGATTAATGGATTACTGTAATTATATTCATTGGCCTGGTCTCCAGGGCTACAGTATGCAGTGGAGATTGATGACAAAGGCAGTGGTATACAGTACCACTGTTCAATATGTCAGGTGACATTGCCTGAACCAAACAAAGGCCTCCATTTCACTTCCTATAATCACATCACTTCTGTATTGGTATGTCATAATAGAATAATTATTAGGGATTTCCTCGTTAATTACAAGTGATTATATTACTTGTAATGCTGTAGTGGAAACTGCTTCATAATTGCTATTTGTTTTATTGAATAGAAAAAGGATTATCCAGAGCGATACAGAAATATAAAGCAATATGAAAACAAGAAAAAGGATTTACATGCTTTATTGAAATCTGCAGCTCAGGAAATTGAGATGGCTGAAGGAAGAAAAGTAGCTTTTATACATCGAAGGATTATTGAGAAGCCATTAACTCCAAGTACAAGTAAAGGAAAAGGAGAGTCTTCAAAACAAAAGAAGTGGCGAAAAAGTAAACATGTTAGTGTCGGACATGGAGGTGATAAAACAAAAAGTAAAGGTGGTCAAAGAGACACTTCTCACGTTTCAAGAAGTTGGAGACACATATCTACTCCTTATCCACAACATGCCAGTATGGTCCAATGGGCTCACCATAGACCTCAACTAGAAAACAATGCTTTGTATAGAAAGGACCCACCTCCTTTCCATGAAGTGGGTATCACCCCTCACCCTAACATGGATTGTACCTATCTTCCTCTCTATTGTTTGGGTGAGACAAGTACTACCTATCCTCCTCACCCAAACATGGATACTATCCAACCTCCTTATCCCAATACAAGTACTGTCCATCCTCCTCTTGCCAACATTGCCCATCCTAACAACAATGTTGGACATCATCCTCTTCCAAACATTGGTACTACCCAACCTCCTTACCCTAATATAAGTGTTAGCCATCCTCCTCCTGGCAACATGGATACTATCCATCCTCCTCCTGCTAATGTAGGGACTATTGGTTTTCCTACTCCCAACATGGATACTATCTGTCTTCCTCCTGCCAGAGAAATTGCTATCTATCCTCCTCACTCCAATATGAGTACTATCTGTCCTCCTACTGTCAACATGGATAGAACCCATCATCCTTTTAATATGGATCTTAATGCTACATGTCCTCCTCCACACAATACTCATGGAGCTCATCCACCATCACTTCAGAGATATCAAACTCAATCTACTAAAGATAATGTACTAGAAGAATTAACTCAAGCTTTCAATTCTTCTAATAATGAACAAGAAAGACAACCATTAGTAAGTAATACTAACATACTATTATATTGAAACTTTGTTTTTAGTTTTCAAGTCTTGTACGTAGTGAACGTGATGCTGATTTAGCACTTAAACTATCATCAGTTCTTACTCAAGCACTTGTATCTTACCACATAAAGAATATCAATTCAGTATGTCATTTAGTAATAGTACTCAACTTTACTAAACTCTCTCTTTCTCTTAGACTCTTACTGGTCCAGATGGTCATATTATTGAGAATGTTAAAGAACTGATGAAAGATTTTAATGAGCAAGGACATAGCTCACAAAATTAAAATTATTGTTTTATGTATTAAATAAATAAATAAAACTGTCAATAACAAATGTAGTGGATAGATGGTTTCTTGCAACACCTATCAAAGATGCTGTGTGTATTATAATGAGGAAGATTTTATGTAGCTCCTTTCATTAGAACATTAATTATCTCGTTTGAACTATACATAAACTCAATAATACTGCAAAAATCTTGAATAGGATTAACGGAAATGTACGGAGATATTGTTATTCTATTTTGATTGTCATGGAAACAAGTATTTCATAAACAATGTCGAAGACTAGCGGTAATATAGTATTAGTAGATCGATATAGAGGAGAACTAAAGGGTCAATTGAGACATGGTAATAGATTATTAATATAGTATATTATATTAATATAACTATAGGAAGAGGAGTCTACTTGTATGAGAACAAGTACTTCAAATATGATGGAGAATGGAGTGATGGCATTAAGCATGGTATATTGTACTGTATATATATCACATAGTAATATATGTGTGTATTATAGGTCATGGTAAATTAATGATGGAAGATGGTAGCTATTATGAAGGATCATTTGTTAAAGGAGAAATAGAAGGTCACGGATATCGAGTTTTTGGTAATACTGGATCAACATATACTGGTATGGATATATGATTGGATGGATGGATAAATGGATGAAGGGACAGATGGATTGATAGACCCATAGATAAATGGATGGTTGATGAATGACTCTAATCCAGGTCAATTTCATCGTGGTGAAATGCATGGTCAGGGTTTGTATCAATCACCTGATGGTACACAATATGAAGGAGGTTGGCAAGAGAATAAAAGAGAAGGTAAGAGAATACATTAATGGCTAGTCACTTCTGTTAGGTCAAGGACAACTGACTTATAATGATGGAAGTATTTATGAGGGAGAGTTCCATAATCACTATAGACATGGAGAAGGTACCATTTTATACAGGTCAGTATAGTTATCTCTCTTAATGGAGTCATCTAGTGTCATCTATTATATAGTAATGGTGATCAGTATGAAGGTGGTTGGATCCAGGATATGAAACATGGACATGGATGTTTCAAATATCATGATGGCAGTATATACGAGGTGGTGCATAACATTAAATTCACTAAATATATTTATTACCATTTAATTACAGGGTCAATGGAAAGATGATTCTTACCATGGTGAGGGAACCTTAATTCATGCCTCGGGCATAGTATACCAAGGGATGTGGTTTAATGGTCATCCAGAAGGTACTATTAAGAGTACATTGTATATTTATATTATATGTTTGCTCTGGTAGAGGAGAGTGTGGCCATTATATCAGAGAGACGTCGTAAATCTAATTTAGTAATTGAACAAAGCAAGACATTTTCTATAGTATTAAATTGTATCAATGAGAGTGGAGAACTGGTGACAGCAGGTATAACTAAATCATAAGATGATATCAATGTATCTCCTGTATACAGATAGTGGTAGAAAATTTAAGATCTCTGCATTAATTGATAAATCATGTGTAAAGAAATCTACATCAAAAATGTCATTGTCAATAGCTCATTTATTAGAAGACAATGCAACAATTACTACACCACAGTAAGTATATGTATAAATCATGTACTATATCATATGATCATATTACTAGTGGTGAGGGTATCACTTATGAATTGTTACAAGTACCACAAGGGAATGCCACTAGTACTATTGCTTCAAGTCAAGAGGACCTACCCACATCAGAACCAGGAACTCCTCGTGTATCATCAAATACTAACTTATTACAAGAGGAGTCAAAGGAGGAAATAAAGGGACCACTCCATGCATTATCTTTGTCTCCTACGGCCATTGAAAATACCAGTAAAACTGGACTAACAGGGCCTAGTACCATATCAATGTATAGTTTCAACAAGAAACCAGTAGAAATGAGTCCAGAGGAACAGTTTCTTCTCTCACTGTCTCCAGTATCTACTGCTAAAAGCCACAATGGAAGAATAGAATTTAATCAGTTATTTCTCCCTCCACCACCTCCTCCTAAACTTGCATCACTTGTAGATAAAGTAATATTATCAACAAGTGATGAAGATACTACAAAGAGTCCTAAACCATCAATAAAAGTATCTAAGCAATCTCGTTCTCCTACTCCTTCACCTGACAATATGAAAAAGAAATCCAGTAGTACTAAAATAAAGAAATCAACTAGTAAAAGTAAACAGACAGAGAGATTGACACAAGTTAAACGTGACAAGTTCTGTCCACCAGGTATAAATACATTACACTCAATAATAATAATATTGTTTGTATAGGGACTTACATATTGGTGATCAATGAGATTACTAGTCCACCATTTTTGGGTCGATATTTACCAGAAGCATATATTGTAATAGAAGTAGTGTCTCAGAAAATTGGTAAAGAGAGTTCATTGGAAAGATTAATAAGAGGGACTAAATCTAGACAAATACTAACTCCTACAATGTCTTAATGATACATGGTTTTTATTGAGAACATTATTATGTACAACATGTAGCTAGACAGTTTATTTCTCTTTAACTGAAGGGTCTGGCTTGCATGTACCTACTGCAACTAAAGGAGGATACATTTATTAATAAGAGATTAAAAATAGGTTGTGTAGCTAAAATTAGACTATTACGTCATAGTTTAATCAACTGAGCATGCTCTGTTAGTTCTACTACCACGTGTTAACTAGTGATAGTAAGTGACAATGGGTTTTGGTGATTTAAAGACAGACTCTGGATTGCAGTCACTCAATGACTATTTAAAAGACAAGAGTTATATTGAGGGGTATGTATCTAATATATTATATTATTATTATATTGAGGGTATGTATCTAATATATCATATTATTATATTGAGGGTATGTATCTAATATATCATATTATTATTATATTGAGGGGTATGTATCTAATATATCATATTATTATTATATTGAGGGGTATGTATCTAATGTATCATATTATTATTATAACTTATTATATAGGTATGTGCCATCTCAAGGTGATGTAGCAATCTTTAATGCTGTTGGTAGTCCACCATCATCAAATTATATTAATGTATTACGTTGGTATAATCATATTGCATCATACTCTGATAATGAGAAACTAGCGTAAGTATTTTACACATAACAATATTCATACTAATGAATTCCATACAAAGACATAGGTGATTCTATTCTTAATGACATATCATTTATTATAGTTAATTTTATACTAAATGTAACAGCTGATTTATGGTCAGTAAGAATGTAATCATCAAAGTCAGACTAATGTCTGTGATGAGAGATAGGTATGTTACTAAAAGTAGACAGACCTAAAATAGAATAAATGTCGTGACCAGAACTATTATTCCAAAGCTAGTATGCAAACCTGAACTAACACATTCCAAAAACAAACATTCCTAATTCAATTTATATAGTAATAGTAACAAATGCCCCCAATATGAAATCATGTAACAAACTTCTCCAATATGTATTACGTTGGTATAATCATATTGCATTATACTCTGATAATGAGAAACTATCGTAAGTACTTTAATATTGTTATACAGTACTAACCCTTCCTTTCCTCTGACACCATTTCATCAAATACTATAAAGTCTGGGGACAAGATTATTTGTTTTATTTTTCTGTTAGATTTCCAGGTGTTCAGAAACCTCTTGATCAATATGGTGATAGTCAGTCAGGTACTGTTCCTGTAAAAACATCTGGTGATGATGAAGATGAAGATGATGACTTTGAACTCTTTGGAGATGATGATGAGGTATTAAGTTAATTACTATAACCACTACATACATAAATGTAACACTAGAGCAGTTACATCTTGTCATATTGGTAAAGTCATTTTGAGTATAAGAGGTAGAGTAGAGCATGAATTGTTTACCAATCATCCACAAGACCCCATTAATTGAGTATACTAATTATTTTATTAATCATAGTATTAATTATTTTTATTGCCTGCACAAGAGAGAGTGCATTTTTTATGTGTTGGTCACAAGACATTGTATTTGATAAATATATTGAGCAATGTCAGTGGGAAGACTATAAGAAGACAGTAATACAAGATACTCTAGAGAAACTAGGTATGTTATTACATGGGAGTACACCATTATATCGTACAATAGGTAAATAATGTATAGTATGAAATGTTATTACTAATGATGCAATAATAAACAGTTATGTCTCAATGTTATTATTCTACTAATTATTACATAATGTTCTTAGTAGATAAATTCCTATAGTAAATAAAATCACATGATAATTGATATGATAATCATGAGACGTCCACATGTCTGACTGACTCACCTAGCTCAGGTTTCTTACTATATTTCTTTATCCATTGTTCTAGTAATATATTGTAGTATCTCTATTAATAGAATAATTAATTATAATCAGTATAATATACTTAGTTTTTCACATGTATTTAATCAGTCAACAATATGTTGACAGTGTGTACCACAATATGTTGTGTTGGTAATTATGAATCAGCATCAGTACTGACAGTACAATGTGTTAATGTAATCTCACCTTCTTCTCAAGGAAATGTGAATATTCTTCATATGTCCTTAAGGTTGGGTACACAAGTACAAACCCTCCTCTTCTGCTGATCTGTACAATAAAATGATAATTTAATACAATACATAAACTGTAACAATCTACCTCATCTATAAAATTCATTAATATACAACAATCATTAAGAGTTAACTCATCTGATATCTTAACTATCTAATATCTTACATTGCTTAGCCTGAGAGGTAATATTATGTCCTATACATTTGTTTATGTCTTATACCTTGTATAAGAAGAAGCTAGCGGGATAGAAGACTTATTAAATTAATAATTATTTCATAAGAAATCCCAAGTAACTAACTATCTATACTTTATATATAATTATTATAATGAAATTGGAAGTCAACACTCCATTAAAGTACAGAGGAAGTATATAGTGTAAAGTATACCAATAGTCATAATACTAACATCCTGTATGAATATAGTCAAGGTATGTATTGTATGATTGATATGTGATTTGTAATGATTATTTTGGCAATTCCAATGACATCATTTGTTGATTTATGCCAACTGTATAGTGTGTACACATTTTGTTCAAATAATATTGCAGTGTTATATATCATTACTTAGTACTTGTTTACATGTTATTATATGCATATTTATTTTTTTATTTTGTAATTAAATTTTTTGTAAATTTGAATTGTCAGTGTGCTAGGTTCAATCTTGTGAAATTTTTGCCTCAAAATTTTATTAAGAATTAATATTGTGGTTAAAATTTTACCAAGTAAATACAATTCATAAAAATCACAAAATATATTTAACCTCAACAATATTCATAGATATATAACTTACCTAGGAGATATATTAACTTCTAATAACCATGGTTTAAGATGTTTATCTAACATTATATCAAAACCAAACAGTTCATGAACACTTCCACTGTCTTTTAAGTTAGCTTTTACTAAGGACGCAATGTATCCTTCACAACTAGACAATATAATTAATTAACTTGTTATTATTATAGGGACATACTTCAATATTGTTTTAATAACTACATCTTGAATCCCTGCCCATACTGGCCGAGGGTCTATTTTCATTTGTGTTTTCATATACTCCCATAATGCTAACAGGCCCCTATAATAATAACAAATATTATCAGTTATAGAGCTTGTGCTTGTCTACATATCTACCTCATATCACAATAATAATACACATAATATTTTAGCAATTAAACTTTTTTTAATAAATTGTATTGAATTAAATATTTTTGAGGCTAATTTTTACAATCAACTATATAAAATGTTAAAAGTTTTGCAATTTAAGCACAAGTCATAAAAATAACGATATATTATTAACCTCTTTATTTAATTCTAGTAATCACTGTTTGACATATTTATCTAACATTATATCAAACAGTTCAAGAATTTGAAACTTAGGAAACTAATAATTATAACCAATTACATAAAAAAATACCGAATAACTATCTATACTTTATAGATGGAACAGTTAGCTGAAAAAGTTAAACAAGAAAGGATTGAAGCATATCATGACAAGAAAAATAAAAGTACAAGAATGATTTCTTAATTTTATTATATTCTATTATTCTCTTAGAGCCTGCAGTTATAGCTAAATCTAATATTATATTAGATGTTAAACCTTGGGATGATGAAACTGATATGAAAGTAGTAGAACAACATGTACGTAGTATTGAGGCTGATGGACTACTGTGGGGAGCATGTAAGGAATTATATATGACTATATAATATAAGGAACCATGAATGTGAATATTAGTATCTGTACTATGGAGAACATAGCTGTGAGGAGTATGCAACTTAAAACTAACATGTTAATCACACTCAACGATCTTGTTTCTCTCTCTAGCTAAACTAGTTCCATTGGCTTATGGTATTCATAAATTACAGATATCTTGTGTTGTTGAAGATGACAAGGTATTATCAGTTATTACGTACATTACATTAATTATCATTAATATATATAATACACACTAGATTGGTACAGACTTTCTTGAAGAAGCTATTACTGCATTTGAAGATATTGTACAGTCAGTAGATGTGGCAGCATTTAATAAAGTTTAATGAATTGAACTAGAAATGTGTATTTATAATCTTTGGGACATAACATTGTTGTAATGAATAATTATAATTAATTATTAACATTCCTTAGTTTAAAGTAACAGTATAGCTACATGTGTTGAACTCATTTTGTTAATATTATTGAATGAGTCGTCTGATAATTTGCTAAGAGTCTAATCAATTGATCATAGGGTGTGGTTATAATAATAATTACAATCTTAATAAGTTGTTTTTATTTTTATTGGTATGGCTACATTATCATGAGAAAAACAATAATGAAATAAAAAAGGAAATATACAAAATCTAATGACATTAATCAGAAGGAAATCAAAGACAGTATAATTGTTTTCTATAATACCAACATGAAAAATATACTCATGAAATCTGATTGACTTCAATATGCTGGATGTTGGCAAGGAACCCACTTAATGTGAGAATATATCACACAAATGTTTTATTAAATGTATTTTGGCATTTTCATAGTAGAGTTTCAGTGGAACTAATTAATAATTATTATTATTCTCAGTCTTGCCCTAGTATTGAATATATTTATATTGTTTATCATAGCAAGACAATATTACGATTGTACAGCAGTGTTAGCACATCAAATGAAATGTTATGTTACATCATTGCTGACTGTTTTATTAATGAATACTGTTACTTGTAGTATGTAATTTAAGTTAGCGTGTGAAATATGTTTAGTTCCGGTTTGCTCTTCCAGTGTTAGAATCAGCTATGTCTTTGTATGGAATTCATTGGTATAAATATTGTTACATGACATACCTCATGTTAGCCAATACACTCTTTTCTGACTTTGATGATACTAACAATTATTTAATTGGTGTTCATGGTTACTATACTCAGGTCAGTAAGTAAGGTATCCTTTAATGATAATGAGGGAATCGTGTAATGTGATTTCAGTCATTACCTTCCCATCTGGTGATAAGTGATATTATTACCTTGTATGGTGATGCATGCATGGTCTCATTATCAGTAGGTTATTGTCTAGACAAACTTATAAATTAGAACTGTAAGATATTATTAATCTAGGTGGGGGTGGCTAATTTACATTATTAAAGTAATAACTTATCAATCGTTAGAGAAAGGCCATGTGGTCATATGTCAAGGTAATGTTGGCTTTAATTTTTATTTTATTGTCTCTGGTAGTGTTCTAGTTGAAGTATTTCAAGAAGATCCTATTACTGGTAACCATATTGTTGGTGAACTGGGACCAGGATCATTTGGTAAACTAGCTTGATTACACAAATGGTTTTGTTTGATAAACATGTATATAATTGTAGTAATACTATTATCATGGTATGACAACATTGTAGTGCTATAGTTCCAGTTGTACTCCCTCAAACATGTGAAATCATTGACAAACAAAACTTATTCTCTTTGAAGTGTACATACAATCAGCAAATGTCCTAATAAAAGTAATGAATATGTTTTGTCTGAGTCTGGAAATGAGACTATCATTATGTAGGCATGCCAATGACTTAATCACCTTAGACTTGACTTTCCCTGAACAATATAAACATTAGGTTATGTTAAGTTATATTATAACAGAGGCAGAGACACCACTCAAAAAGTGGGAGGGCTCAGTCAAAAAAACTTATATGTAGAATTAATTAATAAGTGTAAATTGAATTTCCAGCTGCTAGAGAGTTCACACAATGCAACATTTTTTACACTATACTGACTATCACCCACCCATGTATATAATTGCCTTCTTTGCAAAGTGGGGGGGGCCATGCCCCTCCAATTTGAAAAGTGGGGGGCTCAAGCCCCCCTGCCCCCCCAGTATCTCTGCCAGTGTATAACGTTACAGGAGCTGAGGAAGACCCTGTATTGTATCCATTCTAGTAGAGCTGGATACCGTAGATTAACAGACAGCCATCTCACATTACTATGTATATATCTGTCTGCCATACGAGGTATCAAAGGCTAGATCAAATGACTTTTAAACTTATTATTCTAGTAGAGCTGGATACCATAGATTAACAGACAGCCATCTCACATTACTATGAATATATATCTGTCTGCCATATGAGGTATCAAAGGCTAGATCAAATGACTTTTAAACTTATTATTATTAAATTAATTAATACAACAGGATTACAACTTGATTATAATTATTATGTTGTTGTTATTATTATTATTATTGTTATATAGATGGAGACAAGCTAGTATAAAGTGGAATTATAAATCTTTCTTTAAAATTATTTATTATTTAGATATCAGTACTACTAGTAGTGTGATAACATCATCATGTGATAGTACTCTTATTCCTCCATTAGACTTGTGTATTAGAACAAAGTCAGTAGATTATAAATCTCTTTATTATTATTATCATTATTATTATTATTATTATTATTATAGATGGAGACAAGCCGGTATAAAGTGGAATTGTGAACCTCTACTTTAAAGTGGATTGTTGAAGACATATCTGGAATGTATATTACTATCCTAGAATATTCATAACATTCCTGAACTAATTATTAATCACAGTCTATGAATATAATTATCGCGTCATTGTTGCTAAAGCGGGCTGTATATAAGTATCAGCATTCAGCAATCTTTGTGCTCATTTAAAACTTTGAATACTCTTATAATAATGGCTAGCAGTATATCGTCTACTACTGATATAGTTCCTCATCTCCTAGGAGATAAACTACCTCCTACTTTATCTACTTTATTATGTAGTCAATGTAACTTACCATTGATCGAGCCGAGACAGGCCTCTTGTGGATGTCGTATTTGTGGTAACTGTTTCTCTTCACTCAATGATAGGTAAGTATTTATTTAAAGAAGATAACAAGATGACTGTCTCTCTCTTACATAGTAATGTTGATACATTTACTTGTAAAAGATGTGGCTATGATTTCTCTCTAAATGAAGTAAGTGTTTAGTTAATTGACTGTTCTAATTAATACCCTCTTTATTTTTATAGACATTTAAAGACAAAGCTGTAGAGATTGAACTAAAGAGGACTTCATTTCCTTGTTATCATCAGAACTGCTCCTGGTGTGGCAGTAATCTCAATTATAGAGTAAGTTCCTGTACTATTATGATATAATTGTGAGTATGTTCCAATAGTACAAATTACTGTAATATTTTCTGTCTATTATAGGATCATATCAAGAATTGTAAATTTGCTATTGTGGTATGTAGTAATCCCAGTTGTGGTGTCCAAGTAGTACGTGGTGAATTGGACAAACATTTGGCCATCTGTCCTTATAAACCAATATCATGTCGATATTGTGAAGCCAAGATCCCAGCTAACAAGAAACAGGTAATATTACTGTAGAAGAGGTTGTGTCATTATTCAAAATATGGTTGTCATTATAAGGTGTGTTAGTGTTACTTTTTTATATAGGAACATATCAACAATGATTGTCCAGAATACAAGATACCTTGTACAGCTGGATGTGATGAGAAAATGCCAAGAAAAGAAGTATGTTAATTATAACATTTTTCTTGTTCTAATTGTTAATAACTTCCTTGTCTTCCTATAGTTGGGAGAACACCTCGAGAAATATTGTAAACAGCAGAAGAGGTTGTGTCGTTATTCAAAATATGGTTGTCATTATAAGGTGTGTGAGTGTTACTTTCATTATTAGGGATACCTATGAACCAGAATGGGAGAGAATAATAATTACTAGTATTACTTGTACTAGTAATAATAATTATTAATATGGTAATACAATACATGTATTATGCAGTTTGTGCTCTAATCGAATGTAAATGGCAAGTCACCTCAATTAGCTGTGGAGATGGCCTTTATAGATTAGATTGATAGTAATAACTGACTGTGAGATAAAGAACTGCTTTCATAACCAAAGAGTTAAATCTGAAGAAGAGACCTGGTAAGTGTTATAGATCAACCTGATGTTGGTCTAGTTGATTGTTAATTACCATAACTTACTGCAATTGATGAGATATTTGTTATCATTTCTTTGTTTCTTTCAGGAGATACAATACTTTCTTGTATAATGGAAATAAAGACCTACCTTGTTTTTGCCATTTTCTTCTGTAATCGCCTACTGAAATATTTCATATTCTTGTCAATATTGAATTCACTTTTCATGATGTCTGTTCTATCAAGCTAGTTCAATTCATTTCTTCAAAATTTCATTGTTAATTTTGTCAATAATATTAGATATGAATAATTAAAATTCTATACACACTTATGGGCGGAGTTTTAATCCGTTTGTTTCCTTGTTCTGGATTTCATTAATGTTCACTTTCTATTCCATTATTAGGATACACTTGAACAATTAGTGAGTCATTATCGGTCAGAGGCAGGCTATCATGTTGGTTTACTTGAGAAAGCATTAACTGATGGTACTCATTTTGATTTGTCTCAAGGAGTATCAGTAGATATTCAAAGACAACTTGATGACATTGAGAGAAGAGTATTAAACACAAGTGCAGAACTTGTAGGATACAGAGATGAAGTACATCATAGACTGAACCCACTGACTGATGGACTCCTTAATTTTCAGGATAGTATCCAGGAGACACAACAAGCAACAAGTTATAATGGACAACTCATTTGGAAAATGGAAGTATCTCGAAGGACACATGAAACTAAATCAGAACATAGCTCTTATTGCAAGGTAAATTAGTTCAATATTACTTTGTGAGATTTTCTTTTGATTAGGTTACTTTACACTTTCCTTGTGATTATCAAGAATGTTCCTGTTGTAAGCATGATAGTGACATCAACTATAAAGTAAATTGTATTCGAAATTGGTAGATATATAACATGTTTTTAGATGATTACAAGTATGTCAGAATTTGATGTACTTACTATTAATTTAGTAGCAAGAGAGGTTACCTCATCAAAAGAAGAAATGGTTACAGGAATGTGTACATTTGCTAGCCCTCCTTTTGATAATACTACTATTGTCATATGATGATTTTTATTTCTAATGATTAAATAGCATGTGGACAAGATGCACTACAGGCCAAACTTTAAACTTTTATTGCATAAAATACACCCAATGTGCTGTAATTTGTTTTTTGTTAGAATATATTTTCAATTTCATTATTATACTCAAAATTTACCAATGAAATAACTTAAATAATCTTACATGAATAATAATCACAAGTATATTCTACTTGCTAAGTTGTCTTTACTCTTACTTGTGCATTCACTGATGGTATTCTGTTACCATGGCCTTTTGGTCAAATGGTCACTCTCATGTTGCTAGATCAAGTTGGAAAGAAACATATCATACAATGTTTTAAACCAGAGGCCACATCTTCCTCATTTTGGAGACCAGAGTCTGACATGAATGTTGCCTCAGGATCTCCTAAATTTGCTCCTCTTTCTGTTCTTTCTAATCCTTCATATGTCAGAGATGATACAATGTTCTTTAAACCTTCAATAATAGCTGCAGCATATTTTTGTTATTTCTTAAAGTCCTCTCCCAGCTACACAAGATACAGTACTCTCAAGAGTCCTTATACTAACTACAATTGGACAGGTCCATCCCAATGTAATATTATATTAATTTGTTCAGTGAAGAATAATTATACTTGTACTAGTGGATGTGATAGAATTAAGGTGTTTGATATTTAATGAAAGAGGCTGTCTTGAATCAGGTGATGCTTTGAACAGTTTGTAATTGTTGTTGCAATGGTGTTAGCCTTCTACTTGCTTCTCCTGTAATACTAATACATCACTAAGAACTGATAATGTTTGTTAGGTTGTCACAGTTACATTGGCCACAGTGCACAAAGGTCTTGTGATGAGGATATCAGATCATTTAACCCCACCTACAACAGCTACTGAACCAAAATATAGTACTCCAGAGTCAATACACTCCACCCACATCTCCCAATATTGTTACTGACGGCAAACCAATCACTTCATTAACAAGTAGGCGTGGTCACCAATATTGTATTAATCCAATGAGTGAGTCATTGACCACACCTACAAAATCCACTGGTATTAGGTCAGTGTGTTCGTATAATAATGTTATATAATAACATTATGTACTTGTAGATCTGGGGGTGTGGCTACTTCTGCCATGACCAAACATAAGCAATGTAATAGCACAAAGTCAAAAATTGAACCAATGACATCACCAGTGTCTATAGACATGAAACCATCAAAACCTCAAGGTCTTGTGATGAGGATATCGGATTATGTAACTCCACCTATAACAACTACTGAACCAAAATATAGTACTAGAGAGTCAATACAAGCTAATATTAATGTAATTAAGAGCCATAACTTAGTCATAATATTTATATCACTAATAATGTTATATTACTCACTTCCTGTGTAAGTACTATGTGAAGATTTTGAATGTCAGCAGTTAGATGATATTTTACTCCCACAACAAAGTATATTAATATAACAAAGTCATTTAATGAAGCCAGTCTTTTTTGGTCATGAAAGTGGAGTCACCCACTCTTTTCCATGTGGGCAACCTATTAAGATGTCAGAAGCCCAGGTCAGCAGTAGTGGGTGTATTATCATAGTATTATGATATTGTAGGCATTACGTGAAGTAGTGTTTGGTTCAGCTACTGTACAATCTTTTAATGAAGAATGGAGAATGCAAGGATTTACATTTAATGATTGTCCTCAACTCCAATATGGTCTAATACAACTCAAGGTAATAAAATAGTAATAATAATAATTATAATTGCTATATAATTATAGGGTGGACCCTGCGGAGTACTAGCGTGTGTACAATCTTATATTTTAAAGTATCTTCTTTTCTGATCCTTACAAGTCACAAACAGAAATGTATATAATACATACATATTACATAATAGTGATATTATATTATACAATAGACCGCATACATATTACATAATAGAGATATTATATTATACAATAGACCACCTCATACATATTACATAATAGAGATATTATATTATACAATATAGCAAGTTGTAGAACTATTTTGTATTTTCTAAGACGGGCTTTTTTGATGACCAAGTCTCTCGAGATCACACTGCCAAACAAGAAGAGAAAAAAGGAACAATTCGTTTTCAATTAATACACAATTCTCTCAAACACAAACCATCAGATGATCACTTATTGTGGATGTTAGAATTAAAACAAATATTTTCACGTCAGTTACCACGTATGCCAGTGGACTATATCACTCGAATTGTCTTTGATATGTGAGTCATCTAACAACTAGGGACATCCTCATTTGATTTTATTCATTATAATTATAGTAAACATCACTCGTTAGTTTTACTAAAAGAGGGGCGTGTCATTGGTGGAATATGTTTTCGTTTATTTCCTCAACAATCATTTGGTGAAATTGTCTTTTGTGCTGTAGCGTCTAATGAACACTCAAGGTAAACAGTAATATTATTGGTTGTCATGACAACATGTTATTAGGGTTATGGTACACATATGATGAACAATTTAAAAGATTACTGTATACGTCACAACATTTTACATCTACTGACATATACTGACTCAACTGCAACTGGATACTTCAAAAAACAGGTTTGACTGGTTTGTTCTATTGAATTTAATTTAATTTAATTAATAGGGGTTTTCTAAAGATATTAAATTACCCAGAGCTCATTTTGTGGGTTATATTAAAGCTTATGAAGGAGCATTATTAATGGAAGTAAGTATTGTTTTGTAATGATGTCATTATGATGTCGTCATCATATAGTGTGAACTTAATCCTAAAATAGCCTATACCCATCTCTCTGATATTATTAAGAAACAAAAAGCTGTGAGTTAATTTAATTACAAGCAATTAATTTGTGTTATTATGGGGATTGGGGTATGGATAGGTGGTACATCAACTCATTGAAAAAAAACAAGCTGAGATTCGAAAGGTTCATCCTGGATTGACCTGTTTTAAAGAGAGAGGGAAACGTATAGAAATCAAGGATATCCCTGGAATATGTCAGTTATTATCATATATATTGATAATTTTATATTGTTATAGTGGAGACTGGATGGAAGCCCTCAGGAGAAGACCCCCGGTAATTATACTGCAATAAAAAAATTTAATATGATTGACATGTGATTTGTAATGATTATTTTGGCAATTCCAATGACATCATTGTTATTGATGCCAACTGTATAGTGTGTACATATTTTGTTCAAATAATATTGCAGTGTTGTACATTATCAGTTAGTTCTTGTCACATGTCTACATGTCATCACATACATATATTTTATTTTTGTAATTAAAATATTTGCAAATTTTATTTGTATAACATTGTGAATGGGTCAGTGTGCAAGGTTCAATCTTGCAAAATTTTAGCCTCAATTTTTATGAAATAAATATAATTCATAAAAATCACAAAATATATTTAACCTCAACAATACTCATAGATATTGTATATAACTTACCTAGGAGATATATTAACTTCTAATAGCCATGGTTTAAGATGTTTATCTAACATTATATCAAAACCAAACAGTTCATGAACACTTCCACTGTCTTTTAAGTTAGCGTTCACTAATGACGCAATGTATCCTTCACAACTAGACAATATAATTAATTACCTTGTTATTATTATAGGGACATACCTCAATATTGTTTTAATAACTACATCTTGAATCCCTGCCCATACTGGCCGAGGGTCTATTTTCATTTGTGTTTCCATATATTCCCATAATGCTAACAGGCCCCTATAATAATAACACATTAATTATAATGATGTGTTTGAGGTATAACATTATTACCATTTGTGTCCATAACATTGTGTTTCATCTGAATTAGCTAAGAACTCAGAGTTTTTCTTATTAACACTATAATTAGTCAAATGTACAACTAATATTATATTAGATGTTAAACCTTGGGATGATGAAACTGATATGAAAGTAGTAGAATAACATGTACGTAGTATTGAGGCTGATGGACTACTGTGGGGAGCATGTAAGGAATTATATGTAGGGACATATAAGAATGTCTGAATATACTATTGGGAACATATAATTAGCTATGTGTGAATATTAGTATCTTGATTGTTGGGAAAATTATAATGAATAATTATAATTAATTATTAACATTCCTTAGTTTAAAGTAACAGTATAGCTACATGTGTTGAACTCATTTTGTTAATATTATTGAATGAGTCGTCTGATAATTTGCTAAGAGTCTAATTAATTGATCATAGAGTGTGGTTATAATAATAATTACAATTTTAATGAGTCATTATTTTTATTTTTATTGACATGGCTACATTATCATGAGTAAAAGAATAATGAAATGAACAACTGGAGGAGATATGCAGAATCTAATGACCATAATCAGAAGGAAATCTGAAACGGTATAGTTGTTTTCTATAAATATACTCTTAAAATCTGATTGGCATTCAGCTTGGCATCAACATATTAGATGTGGCACTCGATTTTTACTATATATCATACAAAGTTTTATTAATTGCCTGTAGGCATATTTATAGGAGAGGTTCTGTGGAACAAATTGTTATTGTTTACATACTTGTCCATAGTGTAGAGTACATTTATGCTTAGGTAAACAAGACATGAATTCTTAATAAAAACACAGCAATGTCAGCATATAAAATGTTATGTTAAATGATTAGATCATCAAAGTGATATTAGATATTTGACCTTTCAACTCCAGTATTACATCTTTAACAATGATACATGTTAATGATGTAAATAATATAATGGCTCTGATTTGTATATTAGCTTTTAAATAATAGTGACATATTGTTCTATTTTTAGGTCTGTCTATTTTTAATGATTACATTCTTACTGACCATAAATCAGCTGTTATAAAATTAACTAAAATAAATGATATGGGTCATTAGGAATAAAATCAGCTATGTCTTTGTATGAAATTCATTGATATAAATTTTGTTACATGATATACCTCATGTTAGCCAATATACATAAATATTGTTATGTGGCATACCTCATGTTAACCAATATACTCTTTTCATAATTTTTAGTTCCAGTACATATTACATATCATGAGGTGATTGATCATGTAGTGATACCATCTGATGATAAGGGATATTATTGCATTATAATTATAATGGTAATGTATCATGCATTGAATATTTTTAGTTGAAGTTTGACATTTTACTTGTTTAGTTTTTAAATATAATATTATGATTTCATTATCAGTAGGTTTTACTAAATGTGACTATGTAAGGTATAATTTATTTAAGTGGGGCCAGGGTGGGACTAATTTAAATTATTAAGGTAATTATTACGAAATTCCCTGGTTAGTTTTAGTTTTAATTATATTGTTTTGAGAATTTAAATGAGTTTCAATTTCATAATAATAATAATAATTGTTATTATTATTTTGTAGGAATTAATTAATCTTTTATTAACTGGTAAGGGTACATCTAATACATTTGATGGTGACCTATTTATTGACTCTGGCTATGAACAATCAGTAAGTCTGACCTCGTTACTTCACATTCTTACCACGCCCATTTACTCCACCCATTAGGGTCATAAATTAAGAGGGTTAGATCAACAAAGTGATATCGGATATTTGACCTTATTTGAGCATTATGATACTTGTCAGGTGAGTTTAGTGGAGATATCTGTTATTATAAGAACAATGGTCAATAGAGTATGAATTTAATTATTAAATACCAAACCATGATTTTTAATAACATCACTCAAATTGGACAGTAAGAATTCTCTACTTTATAGAAATAAAAGCCAATAATAAACAATTGTTCCAACAATTCAATTACTTTTTCTCTATTATAGGATCATATCAAGAATTGTAAATTTGCTATTGTGGTTGTAGTAATCCCAGCTGTGGTGTCCACGTAGTACATGGTGAATTGGATAAACATTTGGTCACCTGTCCTTATAAACCAATATCATGTCGATATTGTTAAGCCAAGATCCCAGCCTGCAAGAAACAAGTAATATCATCTATCATCATCTGTTACTAATGGCATTATCAAACAGTTTAGAAACTACCTTACATGAGTGTAAATATTTAATTTGTATAGGAACATGTCTTTTTAACAGGAACATTTCAACAATGATTGTCCTGAATATATAATATCAAGAAAGAAAATATGGTAACTATCATATTTTCCTTATATAATGGTGTACTCCCATTATATAATGGTGTACTTCGATATAATGGTGTACTCCCATGTGATAACATACCCAGTTTCTCCAGAGTATCTTGTATTACTGTCTTCTTATAGTCTTCCCACTGACATTGCTCAATATATTTATTAAACACAATATCTTGTGACGGATATAAACTGCACAAATCATGTTTTAAAGATGAGAAACGGTCTTGTTTTAGGAGCATCATTTTACGGATAGCTAAGCATTCCACTTTCTGGTTACTGAGTATAATGATAGAAGGCCCTCCCTCACTAAGACCAAAAAACTCTCCATGACCAAGTGTGCGAAGACACAACCATTTATGTACAGTGCATCTTTCTTGAAGAAGACTTGATCCTTCAAGAGGTGGTAAACAAAGACGACATTCTTTATGTTCATAGTCAATGTACTCTGTCATTTTGAGTTTTTGAACAACTTTACATGTTCCTTTGACAAGAAGATAAACAAAATCTGTTAGTGCAGTCTGAGAGAGATCTTTAATAATAACTGTATTGGGTGGATATTCCATGAGATTAGAACTCTCTGCTATTGTCTGGAGAGCAGTCTCACTCCAGTCTGCAAGCAAGGGATGATTTTGAAGAATGGTAATACGTGTGTTCCATTCTATTTCATAACTAACTCAAAGTGCCTTCTCAAAATCAGGTTTATCAAGAGTTAAAAACTCAGAGTTTTCTTTACAGACAATTGTAGCTCTTCTCTTTGCCTCATGTAATAAAGCTAGTTCACCAAATGATGATCCTGGTCCCAGTTCACCAACAATGTGGTTATGTTTAGTTCCAGTAATAGGATCTTCTTGTAATACTTCAACTAGAACACTACCAGAGACAATAAAATAAAAATTAAAGCCAACATTACCTTGACATATGACCACATGGCCTTTCTCTAACGATTGATAAATTATTACTTTAGCAAGTTCACGTTGAACAAGTAGAGAATATCGCTCAAAACATTTGAGATGTAATGTAAATTGTTGAAGATACTGGAGTTCTTCTTGAGTTCTTAGCCAGGATGGTTTAATAAGTAATGTCTTTGCTTTGGATGTTAACTTTGCAAAAGATTTTACATCAGGTCTAAATGCATTGAGATTAAATGTCAACATTTGATGACCCCCTTCATCTTCATCTGTTAGAACATATGTCTTCAAATGAGCTTCAGCATCTTTCAAATTTCGAGCCCAAATCATTTGATTTTTGATCATATGAGCAATTACTCGGAACTTTCTCAAGTTATCATTTTTCTTCTTGTTTTCTTGTTCAAGTACATTAGCTGAAGTTCTCTTTCTAACTCTCTCTCTAGCTTGATGTAAGAGTTCATTGTTTAATGTGTTATCTGGAGTACAACTAACTCGTTTTATTGTTGGTAAAGATGACTGGTGCTTGCTAGCCTTCTCCATGATAAATGAAGGCGTCATTACAAGCCACACTGTCTCCTTGACAACGTTTGAAATATTAAAAAATTATTAATGATTATAAATAAGACACATAAAATTATCATGGTTAAATAAAGTGATTATATGAAGAGCACACAGTCAATATACTGTCTAATATCTAGTGGCTATTAATAAATATATAATAATTAACTTCTAAAGTAGTTAATATCAAGGTTGGTTGAGTGTTGTTGTCTCTATGAGGACTTTAAAGAACATTGTATCATCTCTGACATATGAAGGATTAGAAAGAACAGAAAGAGGAGCAAATTTAGGACATCCTGAGGCAACATTCATGTCAGACTCTGGTCTCCAAAATGAGGAAGATGTGGCCTCTGGTTTAAAACATTGAATGATATGTTTCTTTCCAACTTGATCTAGCAACATGAGAGTGACCATTTGACCAAAAGGCCATGGTAACAAGGCATCATATTCTCCTCTCATAATTGTCAAAAAGAATGAGAGGTGAGATCCTTTACCAGATCCATCTCCATCTAAATACAATCTTACACATAGTTTGTATCCAAATCGACTGGTGTAGAATGGAGCACTATATAATGAAATGGTCTTTCCTGATTTTGCTTCCTGTGTCCTTTGAGAGACTTCAGGGATTTTCCAAATGAACTGTCCATTATAACTTGTAGCTTGTAATGTTTGTACCAGAAGAGCCAGCTCCTGGAAACTATCCTGAAAATTTGTCAATTTAGATTCTATAAAACTTATATATTCCATTGAAAATGTATGGAGTTTTATAGTTTGCTACTTTCTCATAGCACTAGAGAGCCAAATTTTATGTATAAAATACACGTTTGCAAGCTGAATCGATTGGTGCAAGCCATGTAGATAGCATGTAAATGACAAAGTTATTTACATGTACATGTCTGGGTGGCCCAACTCAACTTGGACAGAGTATAATTTAAGGAGTCCATCAGTCAATAGATGAGTTAACTTTCTTTTAAGCTCTAATAGAAGCTATAGTTTAAATATCGACACAACCTTTTCTGCTCTCCTAACCTAGTAAGACACACATATTCTCAGGAACTACTTGTAGATAATGTCAATCATATTACATTACCACAATATAGCTGTTAAAGACATACTTTTTAAATGGACAGATGCAAATAAGATAATTATAATTATATATTTATACTTAAAACATAAAATATAATTATATTAGAGAATTATACATACAGTTTGCAAGTTTCTGGTAGCACTCTTTCATGATTCGATTGCAATGACTTTGAGCTGGTACTCTATTTATGTACTGGTAGCGGAGACTGGTTTAACTTCTTTATGTAACAGTTGGTTCTGAACGACATCAGTGCCTTTTGTTGACAAGGTAACGTTTCTTTGGAGTAAAGATGAAACCAGTTCTTGCTGTGATTCGTCACGGTAGCACAAAAAAATCCCAGAAACAAATTGTTGCCCTACTAGCGAAGAAGGATGAATTTGGGTGTCATATAAAGGACATAACGGAGTCCATACATCGATAATTTCATCTATTACGTCGAAAGTACTCCACAATGCGGTATGTGGAGAAGAGTGAATAGAGAGTACACTCACCTTGGGACGAGGCAGTGCAACAAATTCACTCGGATTAACATCAGGAGAAGGAATACGAGCCGGAAATACAACTAAACAGTCTATCTCTGTATGTCCTTGACTCAAAATCCCAACTCCTCGAAGCCATTGTCCCTGAGGTACCCTTCTAGGAGGCGGGAGCTGGATAGATGGGGCTACGGTTGCAGCCATACTTGCAGACATATAAACAAAATACAATACGACGAAGTCTGACACAAGGCTCCAACTTCATGCTAAATAATATTATGAAAAGTGGCAGCGCGGCAACACCTTTTATGTATACCAACTGTTACAGCAAACTTAGCAAATTGACAAATTGTATTTGGGCAAAGATCGCGTCATTATTGCAGTACTACGCCCCACAGTCCACGCCCAGTCGCTATATATGTTCATACCATAATGAACCAGTCTTCTTTATTACCTCTAGGTCAGAAAATAGTGTCGTAAACGAGAAAGTTTGATGTGCAATATTAACCCAAATAATGACCAAGTACTTTTTATATATAATTATATCTATTTTAGAGTTGGTGGACAAATGTATTGGAAGCCGTATTCATATTATAATGAAGTCATCTGATAAAGAGATTGTCGGTACTCTGTTAGGGTTTGACGACTTTGTTAATATAGTATTAGAAGATGTCACAGAATTGTGAGGAGACCACACCCATGGTATATTAATACTTAACTCCACCCACTTTAGTGAAATGACACCAGAAGGACGACGTATCACAAAATTAGATGAAATATTACTTAATGGTAGTAATATAGCCATGTTAATACCAGGAGGAGAGTATCCTTGTAATAAAATAATATAGTCTTTAATAGTTTTGCTTCCTTAACATTACATGTTAGGGGTCCTGAAGTGTGAGTCAACATATCCTGTTATGTTTATTACAATGACATCATTGGTATATGTTATACTAATATCCTGTTAACATCTACTAATATTGGTATATATAATAGTAACATTATGTTAACATCCAATAATTGACAACTAATATGATAATGGTTTGGGTTCATATGACCGTTCATTCTTTAAGTAGCCATCTTTAATACTATCAGTAATCCAGCTGGATAAAACAAAGTGAGACTTTTTATTGTGTGTCCTCTGGAGTCGTCTTAGATCTGCTATCCTCTTCACATCACTACATTATGATAGATATTGGTACACACACATAGAATAAAAAGGAGTCATTGTTATAACTAGAACTTACTTATTATCAATAACAACATGAGTAGTAAGTTCATTAAAGATCTCTGATACATATCCTCCATACAATCTACTGTCTAATTCTACTACTTCCAAAGATGTACTAGATATAATCTAACACGATAATAACATGTATTACTTCATATTATACATGTAATACATTTAGGTAACACATTCCATCAACAGATGGTGAATACATTATTTGTGTCTTGTGTTAAGAAAGAGGATACCAACTGATCTATAGTCATGTGTGTATTTACAAGTACTGTAAGATGTGGATAGACTTACAGACTCTGGACAGTTAACTAGTTCATATTTATCAAAATAAAACCTGGTGTAAATAGAGAACATTATCAAATTAAGTAATGATATTATAATAATTATATTAGGTAATGACACACACATAGGTAATGTGTATGTTAGTAAACATTAGTATACCTTAACTGACGGAACAGTCCATATGGTGAGTTATTAGGAAAATATCTACTTTCTATTTGTGCTATCTCCTCACGAGGACATTGGGACTGACCTCGCTGTATTATGAAGATAATGATATTCATAGTTCTCATTAGTACCTGTTCTTCTATTTTCATAAAAACTTGATGTAAGAGTTGTTCATTAGTATCTTCCATAAAACTATCACCATACTAATAAAGGGATTACTAGTTACTGGGATTACTATTATTGGATAATATAAACCACTGGAACTGACACTAACTTTTAACCACAAGTTACAACACAGCAATACATTATATTGTCTGTATAATTATTAATATTATGTATATTAATGTATGGTGAGAATTAGTTTAGTTAAAAACATTTTCCCATTGTATAGCTAGTAACATTATAATACATATTACTATATATTTCTATTTAACATGCCCCACCCACTCTTTTCAAACCTTATCATAGAGTTCAGCAAATCTAAGACTTGTTTCTTGTGATGTACTTAACATTAATGATGGTTGAAATGATAGACATTGACCGACCTCCTATAGAGAACATACTGTTGAATATTGGTATATCAAATATCTACTCTTAACCCCTTATTGTACTCTCAATATACAACCACATGATGTTAGTGTAAAACTAACTAACAAAACAACAGGTGTTTATAACTGATAAAAACTAAAGACTACATTTCCAAGAAGTGTTATACTAATATCATAATACTAACCAAACATTTAATGAACCATTCTATCTTGACCACATTGTGAACTCCTTTACTAGAGAACATATTAGAAATGTCATTGCTATTAATTAATGTCACTTACCTGATAATGTTATTAGCTTTAACTACTACTTTAGAAACCAGCACACAATAAGTACTGTCTGTTGGGTTCTGTACAAATGTACCACCATGCTAAGAGAGATGATGTCATTATGATGTCATTGTAGTTAGTTACCTCTGCTATTTTAGTTTCTATATCACTTTTACTAAGAGTAGGAGAACCATTGATAACACAAAACTCTTTATTATTAAAAATAGATGATACCTGTAGACAAACAGACAGTACATGAACATCTAATGTTATATACATATATTTATATATTATGTTTAAATACATGTGTACACCAGACCAGTGTACACTTTTGATGTGGTTAGTTATTTCATTAAAGACAACTGGCACTTAAAGCAGGCATTACGCTGGTGGCATCATTAAAGATATTGTAACCATAGAGACATTCATATCATATATGGTAACTAACCTCTTGTACACCTGATATATCAGTTTGACGGAACTGTTCTGCTACACCACGTGGTCTCTCTATTCTAGTCCCCACTTTCCTTTTCTTAGTCTTAGGAACATCCTCTCTGTCCATGTCATCATCATAATGTCGATGTGCTAAATGACCTGATGCAATCTGTATTGATACTATTATTAGAACAACGTTACTAAAAATAGATCATACTCTTTTGAGATCCTCTAGTTCATCAACAGTCATACAATCAAACCATTCTTTATCATCTCTTACTTTCTCTAGTCTAGGAAACCTCAGAGTACATCCACACTTGTACCTACCAAAATATTAATGATATAATAACATGTATTACTTACTTATCAGAGACTATGATCTCTGCTGCTTTGATTTGAACAATTTTAGAGTTCTTAGGCTCCACCCACAAGTCTGGTTTCTCCTGTAATATAATGAGGCGATATTAGTGTTGGTCATATCTTAATATGTACTTTATATCCAGGTGCTAGTAGTATTGACTCTGGAGGATGTTTGGTGTCAAATTTTTGCCAGTAAGGTTTAAGTTTGTGTCCTAGTTCTCTCAATTCACTCATTGTATAACCTGAACCAACCTAAATATGTACCATAATTACTCTAATTATAAGGAAGAAACTGACTTTGCAAAAGGAGTGAAATATTGATGGTTTTTCTCCCGATATTTGAGGTGGTAAGGCAACCCCACACATAAAATGAGAGATCATACCAGATCTACTCTAGATAGAGAGAGTAGTTATCAAGTGTGTGTGTGTGTGTGTGTAGACTTACTCCTACTCCAAAGTAACCTCCCAGTATCAGTAAGTCTAGTTCATCACTCAATGAGTCAACATAATCTGGTTTGATTTTTAACCATCCACTATCTAATAGAGAACAACTAGATAGCTATAGTATGTAAATATTTATACAAATTATGTTAAATTACTCTATAGTAATGAAGTTGTAAATACATTGCTGAAGTGATTATCTCAGGAACTATTGTCAATAGATTTAAAATAAACTGTTCTAACATTCAATTTAAACTAGCAGGTGTTGTCAGCAGGTGCTACATAGCTACCTTTTCTCTTATCAGGTCTATAAAATGAACCAGGTTGTTTTATCACTAAACCTTCCTCTCTTCCATCAATGGCTTCATTTAATGCAACTATAACATCTTCTCTATACACAGGAAGAGAGGAGTACACACTCATAGTACATATTATCTTGTTACTTTGTAGTCTTCTCTATTCTCTCAGTTATATGTAAGTATCCAATAACAGGAACAAATGCACTAATACAATAAAAAGTAATAATTAATAATATTATATTGAACAGTCATACTTGTTGAGGTGTTCAACTCTCTCTCTTAGTGGACAGTTAGCCAAATTGAGATCATTGATCATAAGAATATCAAATACCACATAACATGCCTGAATAGCTAGAGAGAAATGAAATTAAACAAATATTTATAGTCACTTCTCATGTAATATAGTATAACAGTCAGTTATAATGAATCACAATTTAGGGCTCAAAGATCACAATTGAGATCTTAGTTTATTCATTATATGAGATCCGATAAAACACTAAAGTGGACTGACTGGCACAATAATTAAATGTAAATTAGGCTAGACTATAATTTAATTAGAGTTACCTATATACACTAAATGTAAAATAACATCACAATAACACAAAGTACATTATACTAAACTCTGATTGGATCATAGTCTAGTCTGTCTAGATGGCTGCATCAGCAGTCAGTCTATATATGTATCATTTTAATACCAGTGAGAATTCTTACTGTCCAATTTGAGTGATGTCATTAAAAATCATGGTCTGGTATTTAATAATTAAATTCATACTCTATTGACCATTGTTCTTATAACAACAGATATCTCCACTAAATCACCTGACAAGTATCATGATAGTGAATTACCAGTTCAGCAAACAATACATGTACACAACACAACATTCCACATTGTTTTAATTAAACTTACCACTGCCACTTGTTAATGTCTTTACATCAACATTGTCTCCTTTAGGTCTATAACATACATATTACATGTATTTAGATGACAAAATACATGTACTTACAAATAACTTTCAGTTTCAACATCCCATCCTACCATTTCCCCATCCAGTATACAAGACTTCACTTTACTATTATACAGAAATATCACCATGGCAACCATACATGTTATGTCTACCTGTTAAATGCTTTGTGTATATATGGAGTGAATGTACCCTCTTTCTCATTAGCTCCAAAACTTGCAGTGTAATCTCGTGAACTACATTACAATAAAAACACAGATAGAATGCAATATTCATAAGATGAAGAGATAATACAATATCAGGTAATATTTTTCCCATATGAATATTAATAATAAATGTCATGGCTTTCTGAACTGTTTACTATCATTACTATATCACAGTTTAGAGCTTCTGGTTATATTATTTTAGTGTATTCCTTATTTGGTATATTCTATTTATAGATGCTATTTTTAGATTTGTTGCTTTGTTATATAAGTAGACTTTCTTCTCGTTGTTTCTTTAGTGTTTTACCTTATAGCAGTTAAAGAATATAAATAAAAAATAAAAAAAAATGGCAGCAGGATAATATTAATAATATAATTAATACTAATACCTTCTTGAGAAGTAGCGATATTGATTATCTTGTTTGTGTAGTTGCATTCTTTCTCCATCAAATTTGTTCTCAATGAAAAATGGTTGATGTTCCATCAATCTTACCACCTATAATGTAAAGGGTATGACCCTTAGTAATTAAAGGATAATTGTATTTACTTGATCAATAGAGGCTCTTTGACCTAACATAGGTCTAAATGGAGTGAAATAACTAATAGCTGCTTCATTAAGTCTTGTACTTGGATTACGAAGATCACTACACACCTAATAATTTTGATATATATAAATTGTTATATATGAACAAATTATATAGACCGACTAGATCATCAAAGTTGTTAACAAAGTGACTACTAGTACCATATAATATAAGATGTGAATATAATAGTACATTCTAGTAACATGTAGTTACATCAGATCATTATAATTGTTATGATGAAAAGGTATGTAATGTTATTATAGAAACTAGATACTAAATCTGTGCCAAATAAATGACTACTATGCTTAGATTACCATATTTAGTCATTTTATAATATGATGTTTATTCTCCCACAAACTATTCTTTTCTCATGCACAGGTGTAATAAAGTTTGTTACCACAAGATCAGTTACTAATGACAATGTCAAACAACTAGCACTAGATATATTTGGTGGATATAGATATGGATCAAAAATGTATTTATTACAATCAAGAAACAGGGATTTCTTCACACTGAACACACACCCATAATGTACACCTGTGAGTTATTCTAGACTATACAATTGTAACAATAGTAGACAACAATAGTAGGAATGGTATTTCAAGTAGTTAGTTACCAACATTATTTTAACATAATCTATTCTCACTATTATTACCTTCTCTAGACTACTGGATACACTAAATAAGTCTAGAGCATCAGGATGAAAGACAACAAGTATAGAGTTCTCACTTAATCCTATCTTTAGCTCCTATAATATAATACATGAGATAATTAATAAAGATAATTAATAGATGGAATACTATCATCTATTGTATGTACACACTACATGTGTTATTAAAGATTCAATTATTGTGGTTACTATGGCAACCAATAAGCATGTACCTTTAAAATAATTCTAATTAGCCACTTTTGTTCCTGTGCTGAAGTATTTCTGAGAAGATATTGCAATGCTTTTTTAACTCCTGGTCTATCTTTCTTGACATTAGAGAGAGCAAGTTGATCCAAGTAATGGTTCACTTGAGCTAGTGTTAAACTAAAAGGAAGTAAATTACACTAATCATGAGGGGCTAACTCATATGAGAGGTATCTACCTTCCTTTGTCTGGACATCGATTTCTAAGTACAAAATATGCCACACCTGCAAAATCGCTAGCATCCTATGACAAAATATACATGTAAAACAAGTATAATAAACTAGTCAAACCTGTTTAGCAGCATGTGGTGCACGATAATGTAATAATTTTTGAGCATCAGCACTCTCCTTGGCGATATTTAGTATGTCAATATATTGTTTAGCTAAAGCTACTTCTTTCATCCCATAAGCTGGTCTCTGACGATCTAAGTGTGGAAGTAGGAGACGCATTGCTGGGAAAAATGTATCAGTCTAATGGGAGAAGAAAACTCGATAAACTGGTTTATGTAACTGGTTTACTTACTGTCGTACTGGCATCTGATGAGTGGAGTTTATCGTGAGCATCCCTCCATTGTCGTATGAATTTATCTAATATAGACTTCTTACGTTCATTACCGCTAGTAGAATAGATCTTCTCCAGTAACCTGAAGAGGGTGTGTCAATTGGGTGTGGTCAAATGGTATTGTCATCTAAATAACTTACCCACAGAAATCTTGGAAAGGGACCTCATCAGCCACTCCTTGGACAGGTACTATTGGTGCAGTAGTAGAGATATCACTGCTAGCTGTAGCCATTATATTGGGTTTGCAAGCATTAGCCACGCCCATAAAATTAAACAATTAGCGTTGGGGTGTGGCTATGGCGGCAAGTTTGAAGTGAAGATGTCTGCAGATGAAGTGTTTAAGTTGCAAGAAGAGTTAGCTCGTTGTAAGGTAATGAATGTGATTATATTATTGCTATAAGTGAGTACTGTATTAATATAGGCTGATAAAGACTTTGTTTGGTCACTATGGAAACAGCTACAGAAAGAATCTCCTGACGTGACAGAAGCTATTAGTCTTGTTATCACTAGGTAATGATATGTGGGTGGATTTATAAGTGTATATATTTTTAGAGAAAAATTTAAGAGAGAGCAAGAACAGGAAGAGCTTCAATTAACACTTAAAGACAAAGAGACAGAAATTGAAGTCTTACGTGAGGTTCAGCAATGGATACATATTGTTGTATGGATGTATAACCTTGTAATGTTACTGAATATGTGTCCATTTATATGTCCTTATATGGTAATGGGTGTGTCCTTAATTTGTAGGAGTTAGATCATCAGTCCCAAACTATTTCTGGTCTTGAGATTCAATTGCAAAAGTTGACTTCTGATAAAAACCAGATTGACAAGAAGTTAAAACTTGAAAATGAGAGAGTTCAAGAACATTCTGATCAACTCACTCATGTAATAAAACATTAAACATTTCAGTATATTTCAGTAAACTATCCTTTATTAGGCATCTGAAGAAATTAGTCAACTCAAGTCCAGACTAATAGACAAGGAGAATGAACTACAACAACATTTGAAAGCTGTTGAAGGTCAGTCCCTACTAATTATCAAGTTATGGCATAATTATGTGTATATTTATATAGTGTTGCTACGACGATCAGGATGTCTTGAACAAGAAGTGAAGAATCTCACGGAAGTAAAGTCGCAGCTAGTTACTGAGAAAGAAGAGCTGACTCAACAAATTAAAGTAATCCTCAATTATTAAAAATACAATGTCTTTATAATGTACACAGCAACTAGAAACACAACAAGCTATTGAGGTATATAGATATTATTGATGTATTATTTAGTATAACTGTTGATTTAGCGTTCCACATTTTTGAAAGAAAATCAATGTTTAAAAAAACAGTTAGAAGAGAAGATAAGAAAGAGGGAAGAACAGCTAAAAATGAAATATAAAGAGGTTGTTTTATTAATTATTAAACGCATTGTATTGTATATGTATTTTATTAGGAGATGAAGTTAGTACAGAATGAGATGGATTTATTGACTGAAGAAAAGACTAGTGTTAATAATGAAGTGATGGCATTGAGTCAACAACTTGAAACAAATCAAATGTATGTTACATCATATGACATCATTATGACATCATAACTGTACAGGGAGTTAAAGGAGACACGACGATTGTTAACACTGGCAGAGTCTCGTCTTCATGAGAGCATGGAGGTATCCTCGATATGACAAAGATTTTATTAACATTATTTTCTGATATAGTATTGTTCTGCTGGTCCGAATGTTAAAGATCAGTTTAAAGATCTTCAGGAGCTACTAGAGAAAACAGAAAGAGAACTGTTTGAATTACAGACTCAAATGAAAGCCAAGGTAAGTAAGTACATATATTTGACATTATAATATTAATAGAATGTATGTAGAATGAAGAAATAATATGTGTGAGAGACAAACATGACAAGAGATTGGAGAGAATGAAGGCATTAAAAGAGAGTCATACATTAGTTCTTCAACAACTGAAAACATATGACACCAGCAATAGGTGAGTGTCGTGTAGGTCACATGACCATATGACTCCACCTCCTTCTCTAGCCCAGTATCTAGAAAACCACACCCCTCACCTACTTGTAAAGATAGACGAGCTGGACGGTGTTTGAAACATGAAAATACAGACAGTGTGTGGAATGAATTGACACAATACAAGAGCAAATGTCAACAGTTAGAAATAAATAAGTATGTCCCTCTCATTATAACATTAATTAATTATTATTACTACTAAGTATGTCCCTCTCATTATAACATTAGTTAATTATTATTACTGCTAAGTATGTCCCTCTCATTATAATATTAATTAATTATTATTACTACTAGGGTTATAGCTGAAGAAGAAGTTGACAGATTGAGTGTATTATGTGCTCAACAAAAATCTACTATAACTGAACTTAGAGGATGTTTACAACAAGAGAGGAACAGTAAGAATAACAATTTGTGTTATGATATAAAGTATTGTGTTGTAGTATTAGAGACAAAAATAACAGAATTGGATACTGCAGTGTCCTGTTCATCTTTGGAACAAGAAAAATTTAAAAAATTGGAATGTGAACGAGCCTTGTTGAATGAAGAAAACATGAAACTAACAGAGCAAAACAAGTAAATAAATAAATAATATGATATTGGACTAAAATATTATCTTATTATAGAATATTGACAAAAGAATGTTATAAATTACGTAAAGAAGCTGGTGATCTTCAACAAACTATGATTGATCTACAACATCAATTGGAAAAAGATCAACTCTCAAAAGTCACTACAACATCAACAAATACCGACTATATACCAAAAATTGACTCAGCAATTCAAGTAGAACTCCTTCCTGAATGTGTTTCCGTGGAAACTGATATGGTTTGTACTTCAACTTCTTCCTTGTTCAATTCTCCTCCACTTCCCGTAAGAAACCATACACGTCGACACTCAGACACTGAAATGATAGCACGATATAATCAAATGACTCAAGCATTAGACAATGTCCGAAGACTAAACCAAACACTTCATGAACCAATAAACTGTACCTGTCAATCCAGTTATACTGGAAAACCAAACCAGTCTTACCAGTTACATAAGAAAAAAGATCCAGTACTACCACATCCACATCAAGTTGACACCTCTAGTAAAAAAGAAAGTCGAAAGATATATCAACGAGACTCCACCCACAAATGTAAATGGTTTGTACAATTGAAGAGCTGTCAACAGAGACTGAAAACATTAACTCGACAAGTACTAACATTAATATTGATGTCATTATGATATAACTATTTATTGTAGGTGAGTGTGTTGACAATGACCAAACGATCTCTGACACAATTACTTGATGAATGTCAACGAGATAAGTTTAAAGTTGAGAGAGAAATAAAGCCATTACAAGAGAAATTATCATCAAATCGAACTACAATACAAGTCAGAAAACACTTTATAATCAACTAGTTATTTAAATTTATTATTATAATTAGGAGTTGAGAGCAGAACTCAAATCACTTGAGACCACTCGTATTGAGTTACAAGGACGATGTACTGGTCTAGAGTCAATTGGTCTGAAAGTATTAACAGAACAAGAGAAGAGAGCTAATTTTGAAGGAGAAAATAAAAAACTAAAAGAGGAAAAGAAAGTAAGTGTTTTGTCTATTGTTATTACTAAATTTTATGTTGTATAAATATACAGACTCTTAGTGAGAAATGTGGCAGTTTATCTGAACAATTAAAGTCATTACAAAATGATCTTGTAGCCAAAGACAATGAGAAGAAAACATTACAGGATCGGTCAGTACATATTTGTGATAATAATCAGATACTTGTATCTTGTAGTGTTTTCAACATGGAGAGAGATCTCAAACAAAAAAGACAACTCCTCACTGACCAGAAAAAGAAACTTGTGTCACTAGAGGAGAGAACTAACTTGGACAAAGAGAAGATAGTATGTTAATCTAGTGATGTAGCTTATTGTGTCATTGTTTTATTAGATCTGTCTTACTGATCAAGTTGCATCACTTCAGGAGTCTTTAGAACATTATAAACATCGAGTAAGATAGTGGTCATATCTTATCTACTATAATAATAATTTTATCTAGATCTCATCTATCAAATCTCAATCTGAGCAACATGCTAAAGAGAAGCAAAGATTACTTGAGACATTTTCAAGATGTCAACAAGACTTAGAGACTACTGTATGTCTATAATGTGTGAAGTGACTTTGATGTGTGTCTGTTATAGTCTCATCAGTTAACTCTGGTTCAGGATGAGTGTAGAAAGAAAACACAACAACTTATTTTGACAAAGAGATCAGGAGAAAAAAGAGAAGGGGAAATTAAGAGACAAAACCAGATCACATTGTTGGAACTTGAAAGAAGGGCTGATATTGCTGAGAGAACAGTTCTAGATTATCAAGAATTTGTCATGGTAGATATTTCAATATTCTATTATATTATTTACGTTGTGTTTTTGACAGGATCTAGCACGAGAACTCTCTAGTTTACAACAAGAGAAACAAGTTAAAGTTTCATCTCCTTCACGTAAACGAGAGACCTCACTACGAAAAGATGCCATTTCTGAACGCGCTCGGCATATTGCGCAAACAACTTTTGATCTTTCTGATATTGAAGTTGATGAATTTATGAATGATTCATCTCTTAGTCACAGTAGAAAAACAAAAGTAATTACTATTAATGTGATTTAATATTATAATAATAATAGAGTGAACAAGCTACATCGAGTTTGGCATGGAAAGTGAAACAACTTGTTCAAAATAACGAAGTAAGTGATATTAATTGATAACAATTATAATTAATTTTAATGGCAAATTTCTAGCATCAACTGTTATCAAGAAAGAAATTACTCTCAGAGTTTTCATCTTGTATTTCTAATCTGTTATCTTATCATTAGTATAAAAATATAAAATTACATTGTAGAAATTATTTCCATCAAAATATATAAGAAAACAACTAATTATGAATGGAAGATTATAATAGATATTATGATATCATTCTATTTATAGACCAGGTGATTTGAATATATTAATATTTTCTACAAATAGTATTCAAAGTAATTTACTGATCAAATCAACAGCTCCTATATTAGTCAGTTAATATATAATATATTATTATTATTAATATAATACTCCTCTATAAAGAGTATTATATTTATTGGAGTAAGACAAAACGGAAATTTGTCAGATTGTTTTCGTAAAAACTAATAATTAATATAATAAATATAATTATTCTTGTATCTGTATATATTGTGTGGATTTTTAAAGTATACTTCTAGTCTAGAGACAAGGCATCATCATTAATTTCACATCCATACATATATAGTGTTTCTTTGCAGGCTATCTAGACACTATGTAAATATTTATTGCTCCTAAACTTGCCAGGTCAACATTTTATTACATTCAGTTCACCATACAATCCTACTGACTCACCTCTTAAATACTCTTATTAAATATTCTTTAAATACTTTTAAAATGATTTATAATTAAATAGATAATTAAGATTTATTTATAATTAAATAGAGTTATAATTAAAATTATAAAAAAACCTTGTGTGTTCATAATTAAATAGATAATTAAGATTTATTTATAATTAAATAGAGTTATAATTAAAATTTAAAAAAAACCCTTGTGTGTTGCCCAAACGATCTTTCGTGACTCAATTCCACGCAGGCTTCCACTTAGGCTCCAGGATTCCCTGCTATTGCTAGCTAGGACCGCCACCTGGCTTGGTAACCCTCGTCCGAAGACGAGGTAATCCTGGCTGGAACTTCGCCCTAACTTCGAACCAGCCGTACTGGGTTTCTAGCTTCGGGAATAAATCATCGTCATTACTGAACCGGGACTACAATACACCAGACCTCGTCACGTTTAAAGGGAGACTACCAGCCGTATCCTAGTCCGCCTTTCGGATACTCCGAAGAGTATGCTGGTAACCATCTCAGAGGTCATAATGCATTGCAGACGCTGGCCTACAACACACTGGCAACCAAGGATGTTTTGGTTTCCTTTTATATGTACTTACGATTTTGTCTTCATGCTCTTGTGGGGCGCGATATGTGTCAGTTATGAATCTCATTAATGTTGGTCATGAATCTCATTAACGCATACTTTTGCACCAGCATCGGTCAACTAGAAAGACTGTTTAAATAGTTAAAATTAAAGCTATATTTTTAACAGTCAAGAATAAAACTGGTCTCATTTAAGCAAATTAGAACAACACTACTATATTATTATTATTGATTAATTTTATAGGCACCACAAAGAAACAATCTCATAAGCAGTAAGTCACATATAGTTAATTTCATGATCATATGATAAGTTATTGCTTTCAAAATGGTTCAAACAGAACACACTCTAAACATCATCTAACTTATATGGATGCTTTGTGATCTTCAATATCCTTGAATTTCACTGTAACTTCATTAACAGGTACTCCTTTATCTCTGGAGCCAATAATATACTACCATGATGATCCATTTCTTTGACATTGACTTTCTTAATGTCATGGATGTTTGAACCTAATGACATTTTCTTTTCTGAACACTTCCTTCTGTGTCTAGAGGATACTCTGGTAATTGTTTAAGTTCAGCTAATTGTTCCTCTACTAATGCTTCATCTGTTGTTACACTCTCATCAGCAATAGGAAGAGGTTTCACTAGCTCTTGTTTCTTAGTACCAGATTGAAGAGCAATTGAAGATCCAACTAAGATTAGAAATAGTCCCAGATGAACTGCTACTAAATAGAGAACAACAATAACAAATAAAATAGAACTACAAATTATAGAAGTTAGAGATATCTGGAGACTTTTGACAATGTATGGCTAAAGACAGGAATTTTTATCAGAAATTTATGAATTAGGTGTTGCAATTACAGATAACCATTAATAATAAGTATCGTGACACTGTAACACTGACTGTGTTAAGACTAAAGACACTGGCATAAATTAAAAATAATTGAACAATTTACCAGATGAAATAATTGACTTCAATATAACTAACATACAGGATTACATGACAAAAGAGGTATGGGAAGTATTATAACAACTAGGTAAGGTGGTATTACATTCATTAACACAAAACTACAGTAAGTACTTAATGTCTTAAATTGATGTGTTCTCATTATCAACTATCTACAACACACAGAAATATGATAGAATATGACTCTATAGATGGTTTCACTGGTAAGTATATTAAATCTATATATACTACAATAGATATCAATATATAGACCAAGAATTAACACATAATATGTCGATAATTTACCTTCTACTTTGTAACAATAATATTAACAAAATTATTACAAATCAATGGCTCGTCTTGGTCGTTCATGAATATTATTAGCAGTATTTATTACTATGGGTGTGGCATCAGTATACTATATAGTTACCATAACTACCAATAAACAACACACACTAATAATTATGCCAGGTAAGATGAATAATTGTATGCTTTATTTATATTTTATTAATATTAGGTAAAGGAAAGAAGAGTGCACAACAAGGTCTGTTTTTTGTGTAGATTATTATTATAATATTAGTTATCATTTAATAGAATCATCCAGTGAGATACATTCTGGTGTATTTATGTTTGCTAATGGAGAAAGATATGGTATAGCCTTTACTAAAATAATATAGTTGTTTATCTAATAAAAACTAAATAGAGTTGTGATATTACATGTTTACTAGATGGAGAGTATATTTATAAAAGCCGTAACGTAATTGAACGTCATGGTAAAGGAACTCATACATTATCTAATGGAGTAATATACTCTGGTCAATGGCAAGCTGATAAAATGAGTGGGGAAGGTTTGTTGACATGTACTATATCATTATTACATGTACAAAATGTACAGGTTGTATGGAGCACCCATCAGGATCATCGTATAGAGTTAGTTTGATGATCAAATGTCTCTCATTTTATTATAATTACAGGGGGAATTTGTCAACAATGAGTATCACGGAGTCGGTGTTTACACATGGTCAGATGGCTCAAAATATTGTGGAAACTTTGAACATAACAAGTTTGTTTTCTCCATAATAATTTTTATAATTTTTTTTTCTCTTACAGAATGACAGGAAAAGGTGACTATATTGATGCTGAAGGGAAAACATGGAGTGGTGAATTTTTGGGCAAATCTGCCATTGGATTGAGACTAAAAATAAAATAATTTATTTATTATTTCATATTTCAATATCTGGATATAATCTGGCAAATCTCCCCAGAGTCCATATAGGAAAAATATTACGATAACTAGTATAAGTAATAGCACATGTTTTATTGAACACGCCTTTTATATCTTCTTGTAGCCAATCGCCTGAAGGTAACTGTTTCTTCATTATCACCTGAACAAATCACATGACTATCACAAGACTGTTATATTTTGTTCTATACCTTGATGCCTTGAATAATTGGTTTGGGATCAGGATATCTAATGACATTATAATAATATAGTAATGTTATATATTGTATGACAAACCTGACAGCCATAAGACCTAGAAGTGCCCAACATGTGTTAACTAACTGAGAACTCTTTGTCTGAATATAGCACCTCCTCTCACATGACTGTCACATGATCAATAATTACATTAATTAAATTAACAATAAAATACCAAGAAATCTTCTCCCCAGCCTCCATCTTCCATTTGATGGTGCAATAGAAACTCACAAGCTTTTCGAACCTCTCGACCAGCAGTTCTATAATACTGACATCACAACGACATCATAATGACATCATATTCACCCTAAATCATATCTTCTGTTCATACATGCAAAAGCCTCAAGTCCAAACCAAGTACCATACGTAAAACAAACACCCCAACTCCTAAAATATACTATCAAATTAAACAATAATAATATGAAGTTACCCTTCCCAGGAACCATCAACTTGTTGAATACTGATTATGTACTCCAGACCCCTTTCTAGACAGTGTCTAATGAATTATTTAAAGAGGAATTTACTTCATTAATTGTCATACATAACATACTGGATTTCTTGAGTTCTGTGTTCTGGAAACTGATGTGAGAAATGTTTCAGAGCTTGTAAGACAGCAGATGTACATTCAACATAAGTATAGTCTACCACAATATCACCTAATTAATGTGTCCTTTAATATACTAATGATAGGAGGGACATACCAAAAACTTCTGAAGGATTGAGTAACTCAAGAATAGATCCTCCTCGTTTTGTCTCATAAGAAGAGAACCCTCCATTTTTATTTTGCATATTCAATAACTAAAAAAACAACAATTGCACAATGAAGATATTTTACTTACTACATTGACTGCTTCACACAACCTCTGATCACTTATCTTGTTTGAAATAAACCTGTTATTATAATTAATGTAATTATATTAAGGGAATTACTCACCGACATTGTTCCTGTAATAGCATGACTGATTTTAGTCCTTCAGCAGTACAATCAGATACTATCCAACCACAATCTACAGTACTAAATGGGAAACCACCCTATCGTTATAATTATAATTAAAACTAATACAATTATGACTTTATTGTTCACTTTATTCATTTGCCGATAATATTTATTATAATTAGGAGGGTTTTCTGGTATCTGTAATAAATAAATCAAATATTATTAAATGTGGGTGTGTCTACTTGTGTTTCTTTAAAGAAATGATGAGCCATTTCTAAACATTTATGAAATGTTGGATCATTAGCTGCAGAAGTCTCCAATAACGCTTGTGTGGCAAATGCTGTGTCCCAAAGTTGAGAACCATTAGTACCCTATAACAACAAGACTATGCATCCATAACTAATATAATGCATCCATAATGAGAACTACCCATCCATAACTAATGTAATGCATCCATAATGAGAACTATGCATCCATAACTAATATAATATATTATCCATTCCTTTTCAATACCTGCATTTTCATTCCATCAGTACTCATCCTAATAATATAAAGATATTATTATATAATAATAGGAGTTTATTATAACTTACCACAAATAATCTGGTATTCTTGAGACGTGCTCCTTAAATATATCTGAATTGGGACCATCATTATGCCACCTTACTAACATTTGAATGACTTTAGATATCTAAAAAAGATATTTTATATTTTATTATTTTATTTATTAACTTACTGGTCCAATGCTAATACAATGTGTGAACTTATCATCAGCACAAATGTGATCAAGACATTCTTGTATAGCCCATTGTCTCAAATAGTTACTGTGAATCTTCTCATATGAATCAAGTATCACTAATAACATAATACATGTACCACTAATAATAATGTATCACTAGTAATAATAATAAATGTATCACTGATAATAATAATATACGTATCACTGGTAATAATAATGCATGTATCACTAGTAATATGTACCAACTAGTAATATGTACTATAGTCTTAGTTTTGAAATAGTTAGTCTTTTAAAAAAATGGTTTAGTTACTAAAAGTCAAAAGAACATATTAAAAGTACTTTTAGATTTAAGTAAACACTAAATTATAATAGTAATCATTACACTTACAGAAACTAAGGTCCAACAACCAACTGTGTGGTGTATATATATCACATTTTGCAACATTGTTTCTTTGAGATGGCCAGTTAATAGTATCATATGACTGAGTGTATAGCTCCTGTATAACAAAATATTCTTTTGGGGGGTTCTGGTAATTATTTATACCTCTCTTAGTTCTAGGACCACTTGAGTTAGTTCAGCAGATATTTTATTGGCATAGCAATAGCCCATTGGAAGATACACTTCTCTACAATGACACCACATGTTTGAAGGATGGACTGGAACCCAGGTTGGGAGAATCCTAAATGGAATGAGTTTCAAACCTTAACAATATCACGCTCATACCATAGTTCTGGTAATAAAGTATGCATACCACTCCAGTCATACACATTAAGTACTGCTAACCAAAACTTGCCCCAAGAAGGAATACAGATTGCTCCACCTTTTATTACTATTATTAATAATATATATTAATGTATTATCTGACCTAATTGATGTAGTAATGATCTAGCTCGTATCAGATCAGAATCATCTCGATCAACTCCTAGTAGTCTCATTGTCACATAATTTAGTGCTGTACCAAATACTGTTGAGTTACCAGCAATATGTCTACAATAAAGTGGATCATATAATTTATTGTGTACTTGTTTTACTTACAAACCCCATCCACCATCTGTATTTTGAACATTTCTTAAATAACGTATCATTTCTAATTTTTGGTGCTCAGCTAAAGTCGTTTTTGTAACATGACATACGATAATTAATCCTAATAATGTTTAAATTAATAAATTAATAATTAAGTATCGACAATACATACCTGACATAAGAAAGAGAGGACCCCCATAATCTCCAGACCAATGACCATCTTCTGTTTGAAGCTTAGAATAAAATAACACTCCATTATAAGCTGCTTCTTCTGCTGTCTTAGGAGAGGGGAGGGGCTCATCATTCTATATTACAAGAGATATAAAAACTCTCTAGTTGAGATGAAATTTACTGTATCAAGTCCTAGAGCTCTTTTCTCAACAAAGTTCGACTCCCTCTCTCTGTCATCTTGTTTCTTGATATAACTCCATGTTTGTCTTCCTCTCACATTTGACAATCTCCAACCACTTAGATCAGTAGCTGGTGGATGTAACATCTTAGAGATGATAGGTGAGAAACAAAAGTCTTTATAGTTCCTGGAAATAAAGTAGACAAGAGTTGTTTTGTTAAAATGTCCACTATCTGATGTTAAAGATTTATTATTATGAATACTATATAACTTTAATATCTGGTGATGGTGTGATCCATGTGGATGAATGAATTTGATTGGTCAATAGCATGAACGGAGTAATGGAGTGATGATGATGACTATCGCTTACATGTTGTTCGATGAGGCGATCTGCACTTTGCAGCAATGGAAGACTACTTTGGATCAATATGGCTGACTGTAACAGTTCTGGTGTCTGGATTGTCAACAGCAGCTCTCTTGATAATCTTAAAGAAAAACTCGAAGAAAATAGCAGAAGTAAGAGAATTTTAACAAATACAACTTGCACTATTTATTTCTCTTAGAATCTTCCACCTCACATTCCTTCATCACTGCCATTTCTTGGATGTGCTATAGAGTTTGGTAAAAGTCCTATCGAGTTCTTATTAAAGGCTCATGCAAAATATGGGAGTGTTTTTAGTTTCACAATGATGGGAAAGACATTCACTTATTTGATTGGATCAGATTCATCTGCTATATTTTTTAACTCTCGTAATGATGATCTTAATGCAGAGGAGGTATACTCTCGACTGGTCACTCCTGTATTTGGTAAAGGAGTATGTTATGATGTCCCTCATGATGTATGGACTACCATTATTATACTGCAATATAAATATGTTTTAACAGATATTTTTGGAGCAAAAGAAAATGCTAAAATATGGACTGAGTGTAGCTCATTTTCGACGCTATATTCCACTAATAGAAAAAGAAACAGAAACTTATTTTAAGCAGTGGGGAGACTCCGGACACAGAGGTTTATAATTAACCAATAGGTGCATTCATTCTATTTTATTTTTCAGATCTATTCACGGCATTATCAGAGCTCATTATTCTTACAGCTAGCCGATGTTTACATGGTAAAAAGGATTATATAGTAAATATTAATATATTGTATTAGGACCTGAGGTAAGAGCTTTGTTAAATGAAACGAGAGTAGCTCAATTATACACTGATCTTGATGGAGGATTTTCTCATGCCGCTTGGCTACTGCCAGGATGGTTACCACTTCCATCATTTAGGTAATATTCAATTAGCCAGTATATATACTTGTTATATTATTGTAGAAAGAGAGACAAAGCTAGAGAAGAAATGGCCACAATTTTCTCTTCAGTTATACAAAAAAGACGTGCTTGTCCAAATGAAGATCAAGAAGATGACATACTAAATTATCTCATGACTACCACTTACAAGTAAAGAACCTTTATATTTTGTTTCTATTCTTATCTCTTTCTCTCTCTCGTCAGAAACGATCGTCCATTAAGTGATAATGAAATAACAGGAATGTTGATTGGGTTATTAATGGCTGGACAACACACCTCATCTTCTACTAGTTCCTGGCTTGGATTTTTTCTAGCAAGATATAAGCATCTACAGGTTAGTGTAAATGATCACATGACTATCATGTGACAATGCAATAGACAAGAGCTTATGAGGAACAAGTAGAAGTCTGCGGACAAAAGTTACCACCTCTTGATTTTGACCAGGTACAATCACTTGTCTTGTCTGTTATGTCATTGTCTGTTATCAGTTAAAAGATCTCTCATTTCTTGATTGTTGTCTCAAAGAGACACTGAGGCTTCGCCCACCTATTATGACTATGATGAGGATGGTGAAGACATCACAGGTTAGAGGATGTCCCCATTTATTAAAAGCAATAATGAAATCTTATAGAATGTTGGAGGATATACCATTCCACCAGGTCATCAACTCTGTGTATCACCCACTACTAATCATAGATTACTAGAATCTTGGACTGATCCTGAATCCTTCAATCCAGACAGGTTCCCATACCAATGTTATTACAATAACATGACATATTTGTAGATTTTTAGATGCAGAATTATCTAACAATAACAAATTTGCGTATGTTCCATTTGGAGCAGGTACATATCACGTTATACATTTATTAATTATAATAAAAATGTTAAGGTCGTCATCGATGTATTGGAGAGAGCTTTGCTTATGTTCAAATTAAGACAATCTGGTCTGTCTTGCTACGGAAATACGAGTTTGACCTGATTGATGAGTATTTCCCATCTGTGAATTATCAGACAATGATTCACACGCCAACTAATCCAATGATATCATATAAATTGAGACAACAGGACTAGTTAATTACTAGTTAATAATTAGTTAGTTTTATAATTTTTGGAAAAAAAACTTAATTTTGATAAGGAACATTTGACTATTGACTATTAACAAGAAATGACACTACAACACTAATAATGTAAAAATAACAAAATAAAAATTAAATTAATGTAGCTCATGTTATCATAAATGAAATCATTATGAAGTAGCATATTATCCTATAGTGATTAATTTAAAGTTCAAGAAGAGAGAGTACCGTAGATAAATAACAAACGATGACAATGGTGTTTTGGGTTTGACAGTGTCACGCGATGCATTTTCATTCAAGACGTTTGTAAGTTCCTGCCGTGTCCTCGTTAAGACCTCAGGTCAGCACGCCCCCAGGGGGAAAAGGCAAAGAAAGCAATCCCATGTAACACAAATTTGTCAAATTTTTTAAATAAGTACATATATAAATCATGCAACTCGTACAATTCATAATATTCATGCAATGATCAAAATTACTATCAATATTTTTAAATTACTATCAATATTTTAGAATTACTATCATTTCATATCTTAAAATTGGCTATACAAATTTCTCACCATATTTTTTACGTATTTCATCATTTTTGGCCTTACGTTCAGCTCGTCTAACAAATCAAGATAAAAATAATATCACATAATTAGATATCATTTACCGGTCAGCACTTTTCTTGCGTATAGCATCTTTCTCTTGCATATAATGTTCATCTTCTAACTCTCGTTGTCTAAACAATAACAATCACATGAGTGAGTACACATGACAATGCGCTCCCACTAAGTAAACTACCATATATGGAAATATTAATTTAATTGTCACATAGCAATATTATAATCAATAATGGAAGTAATAATCTATGAATATAATAGACAGTTAATAATAGTAGCTACCTCTGTCGTTTTCTAGCACAGAAACAACAACAACAACAACAGATCACAGTACAAACTGTGAAGAAAATGACCACAAAGATACAAATAAGAATGACATAGACCAGAGCAGTCACTAGAGAAAGAGAGAGAGAGAGATAAATTCATTATAATTGGTAGTTAGTATTGTAGTCTAATTATACTCAAGAATAACAAACTTACCAGTGCAATTATCAATGTTATAATTGAGGTTAGGACACTCTCCTACAGCTTTAATTGGCAAATCAAATCCATAAGCCAAGCAGACATCGCTAGTTCCATTGTCTATCTTCTTGCACCAGTAACATCGTCCTCCTTGATCTAATGATTCCTAAATATTGTAATGAGTCATGTGATAGTCACATGATAACTATTACACCTACATTGACAGCTTTAACGCATTCACCACAGCTTGAATGCCTACGACAAAATGATCTATGTTCGGGATCTTGAGCAACTAAAGGAGAGAGTCAATACGTTAAACCCAAACAATGGTTGCCATATAAAGAAATAAGTCAACAATATATATATATATATATATAATACAAGTTGATGGAAATTGATAGGATAGAGGGTATATATTTTATTATTTTTAACATTACAAAGGACAAGATGAAGTAAGTAAAGGTCACTGATGTAAGTTAAACATATCGTTACAGTACAAAATCGTAAAGTTTATTCGAACAACAAGTACGTGTACATTGTATGAGATAATAGGTTTAACTTACAGGCAGTAAATATAATAATAAGTAAGAAAGTTACTATCACTAGTAATTTAGACATAGTGCTCTCTCTGTCTTGACTGTTCTCTGACAAAGACCCTACTTCTCTCTCTGTGTGACCGGATGTCAATTAGAGTAGCGTCTCCTACGACTTCTATAGCTCACGATACATCACGTGGTACCCACGTGTACAAGTTAGTAGAAGTTATATAAAAAGGGGTGTTACCGTTGAAAATGGCAACTTGTCCTCCAGAGGCACAAGAGGTAAATGATATTTAGTTATTGGAATAATTTATTTGGTTTATTTTAGGTCATAAGTTTAAAAGAGTCTACGTTAAAACAGGTACTATTGATATCACATGATTATAGACTGTTCTTCTGTTCAGGCAGAAAATGCCATATTTCAAACATTTCCCAAAAAGATCAAAGAATTTGGTGATCTATTGCAAGTATGATAATATCATTATAGTGGGTGTGGCTTATTGTATCTATATAGAGTCCTATGTTCTCAACTGATGACTTATCACAGATCCATTCTGACATCCACATACCAGTACCACTGACCACACCTCCTTATGTTAATGGAGACGAAGAAAGTCTTAAGGTAGAAATAACATTAATTCCTTATATTGTAATATACTTTATTTGATAGTCTGGAATTAAGAAACGAAAAATTGAAACTGTTGAAGAAGATGTTTACCCTTTAATAGGTACATAGTGTTCATGTGATGACCATGTGATGATCATGTGATTTACTACTTTAGGACAGAAAAGACAGCCTTGTTTATCAGAAGTGGTACCCAGTAACTCTGTAAGTAATATCATTGTCATTGGTATAGAAATATTAACCCTTTATTCATCAGAAAATAGAGAAAATCATTGACTACATTAAGCCAGAAGTTATTGCTGTTATCAACCATTGCAGCACAGTGAGATATGTAATTATTTATGTGTCATGTGATGATCATGTGACCTACAGATCAAGCTATGGATTCAACTGATGATTCCCAAGATAGAAGATGGCAACAATTTTGGTGTTTCTATTCAGGTAAACAGGAATGTTATAATAATGTTATAAGTGTTAGTAGGAAGAGATCTTGTCTGAAGTGACCAAAGCAGAGTCTGATGCAAGCACATACCTTGATCAGACTACAAGGTATGTTAATAGATTATCTCTGATAGTGGATGTTTTTGTAGGTACTTTAGTTCTAGAGCTAAAATGCTTTCTAAAGTAGCCAAGTATCCACACTTGGTGAGTTGAACTGTTGTTATGGCAACCTTTGATATCAGTTATTAGAGTGATTACCGGAGGGCTATTAGGGAATATGACGAGAAGGTTTTCTTTAGTTTTAAACTAATTTTAACTGAGTTACGTAATATTTATGTAAGTTATGTAATATGTTGTGTTAATAATGTTCATTGATTTTGGATAGGTCATTCTTTATGATGTCATTTTAAAGAATTATCAAAAACTTAAGCAGCCCCGAAGTTCTAATTCTACAGCCCTTTATTAAAGATCACATGACTATGATGTCATAATGACTACATATACTAGATTAGCAATATTATTTAATCTTTTAATCTGCATCAGTTTCATTTATAAGGAGTATATAATCATCAGTTGTCAGGTGACTATCACATGACAATTAAATGCAGTATAAATTGTGATCTAAAAATCAGTTATTAGTCCATTCTTGCTTTCAATGTTCTAGTAGTTACTTTATCTTTCTCACTAGAAAACAGGAGCTCAATAAAAAATGGTCTTGTTATGTACTTCCTTACATGACATGAACTGTTGCTCCCCAGCCACTAAGTGCATCTCTATCAACAGCATTTAACAAAGCTTGCGATATTGATTCAAACAAGTCATCTGGTTCCTAATATATATTGTATTAATACTATCATAAAACTACACTTACCATATCTGGTTTCCATAGTGATTCACACATTCCATACAATTGTTCGGAACAAGTTCCAGCAACTACAAAATCATTAGTTTCCATTGGACAGCCAATCAGATCCATTGCTGCTATATATGGCTCACTAGTATTAGGATCTAGACCAGCTATGACTGGCTCCACAAAATAATAACCAAATCTAAAGGAGATGATGTGATGGAATACATAATTAGTGTGTGGGTGGATAAATCTTACCTCCGAGAATATAAAAGATTTGAAACCATGTGCATAAATGATTTAGGTTTAATTTGACGATTTTCTCTCAATTGATAGAGATTTAAATGAAATTTAAGACGATTAGATCTACATTAATAGAATATAAAATCTCAAAGAGGGTGTGGTCTTACACAGTCTGTGCGTCAGTTGCTAATCCATAGAATCCAACATAAAGGTTATCATTCATCATATAAATCTTCTCAAAGTCGGTTGCTATAGTCTGTCCTTGGATACCAAGTCGTCTATCTGCTGCTATGGCAACACAATCTTTACCAATCATAGCAACCACAGCTGATCCATTATATTCAAATATATTAGCCTATACAAAAAGAAAAGAACAGCTTAAAAGCTGAGCCACCATTAGAGATCTCTTACCATCTTTGTGGACACTGTTCTACATACAGCACGTGTACCGGCCTTATTATACGGAGTATCATTCCGTATATTCAGTCCTGGGGGTCTTCTTTTTGGGATGAGGTGTGGTCAATCGATACAGTCTCATCCTGTGTTTGATGTCTTATTGCATAGTTTTCTTGTTGTTGCAAGACGCCAGCTCTTTCATAAACCTCTAACCTCTTTAGAATTAATGCGATCTATCTCCATAGTAAGTTATCTAACTTTAAGTGACGTAGCACGGAAGAACGTTGAGCTTTCGAGTATCTTTAGCTATGCTTCATTGAGTAGGATTTGTGAGGCCACTTATATATACAATAAATATATTCTTTGTTATAATTTTTGTCTTCTTTTAGTAGAAAGTCGTCGTATCTTTCGATAACACATTATATATATATATTGTCAAGTAATGTCATCTTCTGGTCAAGTAATTGCTCAATTTAAATATTCTTATGAATATGAAGGCAAAACCATCTCGTTCAAGAAAGGAGAAGAGTTTCAGTTACTCAATAAAGCTAACAAAGATTGGTGGCAAGTTCGAAGATGGTTAGAGGATGGTACTTGTGAAATGTTGTATGTCCCTGCCAACTATATGAAAGAGAAAGAGATTGAAAACGATTCATCATCTTCTCATGTCTATCAAAATATGTCTGATTTACAGAATGAATATAAGAAAACAAAAGAGCAAATGGAACAGAAACCACCAACAGCAGCTGCTAATCCTCCTACTGTTCAACCAAGAAAAAAACCACCAGTTGGTCGCACGAAGTCCCACTCATTTGATAGAGCACTTGATGGTGCTAAAGAACCAGCTAATGGACATATTGCTAGTAACAAACCACACCCCTCACTTAGTAACAACAGTGAACCAGAATATGCTATACCTCATTCACCTGTAATAGATCGGAAAAAGAGCTCAAACAATGTCCCCCTTCCTACAACAGGAACATCCCCCTCATCAGGACCAATAAGTCGTGATTGGCAGCCTGGTTATGCTCTACCAGGTGCAAAGAAGAGAACTCAATCTACGGGATATATACAAGAAGAATCATCACTAGATATTGGGCCAAGAAATTCTGTTCCTACAATACTTGAAACAGGTGAAAAACAAACTCAACATCTACAGTCTCTTTTATTTAAACAACTCAGTAACACATTAGGAACTACACCAGAACAGACAGTAGTTCCTCCTATAGCAACCACATCAAGTAGTAAATTAGCACCAGCTCCAAAGCCTAAACCAAAACCTCGTCCTCGTTCACACTGTTACAATGATGATGATCCATTGTCTGATTCTGTTAGCACTTTTAAATCCTCTGAAAAAATTAAAGAAGAACGCTCGTCTGAAGAACATCAGATGTCCTCTAGGGGATCATACAAGAAACAAGATGTTAAGGTAAACATCAATCATTTAATAATAAAGATATTTTGTCTTTAAAATGTAATTGTTGTTAACAACCAATGAATGTAACAGTTATAATTGTATTTGAAAAAACACAATTATCTTGAGTGGGAGGTAGTTATGATATGTAGGTAGAACGTATGTTCTTCCAATAATGTTATTACTTCAATGAAAGTTGTATTTCTTGTCGTGACAGTTATGTCAAAGAACTTTAAATACACACAATTCACGTGTTATTTTATACAAGTGATAAATAGTTTTGTTATCATACCTAGTCTAGTATAATACTTTCAATGAATTACTAAATGATAATCTCTATACAATAGGTAGTATGTTGTATTAAGTAGATTACAAGGTGTTGACAGCAACAACACTGTCAGTTCTTCCCCCCAATGATCAGATTATGTGTAAATTAATATGTATTTGCTAACTATCAAATTAGTGATATTTGGTATCAGTTTGTGTGTTAACTAATGCTAAGTAGAGTTATGCTATTGTCAATAGAATACATACTTTTTTTAGACTGATACCAGTTCTGGTGGTATGGGAATCCCAGTTATACCTAAAACATTCCAGTCACTTAAACCTGTATCAATTCCTACTGCACCAGTTACACCAGTTATTGCTACATCATCTGCTACTCCATCTCCTATCTCTCCTCTTCCTGATGGCTGGTCTGAACACAAAACACAAGATGGACGCACTTATTTTTATAACAGTTTTACCAATCAGTCACAATGGACTGTACCCACACCGGCCACACCCACTGCAAATGGACAAGACGAGCCAGTTAGTCCAGCACATAAAGTTGTAACAAGTCCTCAAAGAACTGGTTCTTTTCCTCGTGAGGTAAGTCCCTTTCATAGAAATGGTAGTATTTTATTGCTATGTAGCGTGTAGCCCCTCGAGGATGGACAAAAGAGATCAATCCATTTACTCAAACACCAATATACACTAATTGTAGATCAGGAGAGAAGGTAAGAGGATGTCCCTTAATTAAAGAGATAATTACTTGTGTTTTTATTAGTGGGCATTGGCACATGATGACAGAGGATATTATTATTATAATACAGCTGATAGTTCACTTGTTATGAAGGATCTCCCCGCTATAGTGGATGAACCCGTAAGTATAGTCTCATTAAAGGGGTGTGGTCTACAATCTCATTCTTTAGTCACCCACAAGAGCACAATCTGATGATATAAGTAGAGGGATATATGATCGTTTAGCTCCTGTGATTAATGTAAGTTAATAGACACATGTAGACAAAAATGTTGGAATGTAACAGTTACCATTTCCTTCAATATTGTTATATAATAGGAGATCATGTTGGCATATAATGATTGTTTGTTTTGTCTGACAAAGTGAAACTATAAAACAATGTTGGTAATGGATTGTATTTTTGTTTTTAGAATCAAAAACGTGGTCGAATAATGTCTGATGATGAAGGGATAAGGGAACATAGTCTTAATGAACCTCGTAGTTCTCTTCCAGTGGGTGCCACTGCCTCTCATCCACAAATTGACATGTGGTCTTCTCGTCTCTCAACTGTTTTGGTAATATATTTTGATCTGATTGTCGTGACAATTTATGTGGGATTATCTTTTAGAAAAAACATGGCTATCTTCAGAAAAAGAGATTACTTGATTCGAATGGCAAAAAGTAAGTCTCCTTATCACGCGATATGTTTAACCTTGTTTGTCCACAGAGTTAAAGGTGACAAGTGGGTTAAAGTTTATGTTGTCTTGCAAGATAACCATCTGTTCTTTTATAATGATCACAAAACAAAAGATCATGTAAGTAGACCACTCCTCCTGACTCCACCCACTAATCTGTTTTATTCCTTTAGCCTGGTGCTAAACCATTAAGTGTTTTTAATTTATTACAAGCAACTATATCTTCAACAAATGTTAAAGATAAAAAGAAGAATGTTATATTGGTAAGTTATACATCCATTTAATAGCTATCTGTCCATTTATTATTTCATTGTAGGTAAATTCCATATCTGGTGAACAGTTTTATTTACAAGCAGACACACCCCCAATGATGAATGACTGGTATTCAACATTACAATCTGCTATTGATCAAACAGTAAGAGGAACACCCTGTAATTAAAACACCTTATAAAATTTAACTCATCATAGAATGAAGACTTCAAAAAAAATCCTGATAAATATGCCGATTATATTAGTCAACTTGAAGCTAATGATAAGTCTTCTGATTCTCCGCCAAGTCAACCTAGATTCTTTAATCGTAAACCTAGTGCGACCAATAAAGGTGGGTTTGGTTTTGTTGTGGGTGTGGCTTTCTATATTTTGCCTAGATGATGAAGATACAGAGGATCTTGAAGGATTGACTGGAGAGGAGAGAACAGGTAAGTTCTCTTTGTTAAATGTTAATTGGTTTTAATAGATCTAATTTAGTACGTATTAAAGGACGATTAAGAAATCTTATTGCTCGCAGACCCCAAATGGAGACGTTAAAAAAGAGTGGTATTATTCAAGGTCAGTATGTATTGTCATACTTGATACTATCAGCACATTATCACAGATAGTGTATTTGGGTGTGAATTGAGCCGACTTGCAGAGAGAGAAAAAAGATTTGTTCCACAATTTTTTCAGCATTTTATGGAGCACATTGAGAAAAGAGGTCTTGAAGTAGTCGGATTATATCGATTGTCAGGAAATGCTGCCCAAGTCCAAAAATTAAGATATCTTGTTGAAGAGAGTATGTTCTAATGACAATACAACCAGGAGTTATTATGTTTATTTACAACAGATCCACTGGTTGACTTGTCTGGATCTGAGTGGGCTGATATTAACATTGTAACTGGTTGTCTTAAACTCTATCTGAGAGAATTACCCGATCCACTGATACCATTTAAGCATTTCCGTTCTTTTATAGATGCAGCACGTTAGTCATTGATCCATTATGAAATAGTCATCCATTTTTATACATAGGGACCAATCCGTCTGAGAAACGGGCCTTGGCTATTGCTGCTGAAATGGACCGTTTACCTGATCCCAATTATTACACACTTAAAGCTTTAATACTGCACTTACAAAAGTAAGTACAACAATAACTCTTTGTATTATTTGATGGATTTCTTCAGAGTTTGTGAGTATGGCCATATTAACAAGATGTTACCAAGTAATGTTGGTATTGTGTTTGGTCCTACTGTGATGAGGGCGGAGCTAGACTCGATTGAGATGGCCACACTCATGCCAGTACAGAATGGGTTGGTAGAGACCTTCATTCTTGACAGTGACAAGATATTTAGAAAGTAGAGTACATATTTGTTTATTGTTATTTAATATTCTTGTGTACTTATTGTCGGTCATTTTGGACATTTTTTGTAAATTAGTTTGTTGTTTACTTTTGTATGCAAATAAATATAAAAAATTGAGTTCGTTTTGTACAAAACTCTCTCATACAAAACCTTCTCTTTCTTTCTAATGAATGTTTTATGGTTCTATCTTATTAAATGGATTAAATGGTGATGTTAATGTTATCATTTTAGACATCACACTTGTCCTAACAAATGGAGACACATTACCATCTCTTGGTAACATCCTAATGGACAGATAATACAAGTAAAATGCACAGATAACTGGTAGCTAGTGTATACCACTTACTTATAGTCTTTTATATAACTAGTTGGTATAGGTATATTTGAGTGTACTGGTTGGCTGTTAGTCCAGTGACTACAGCCGGAATAGCCAGGAATATTAGCTCGTCTAGTGGGTGTGGTACATAGTATATAGTACAATAGTAATTATAATACCTTGCTATAGATGTTGGGCGGGGCTGGGGACCAGTAAATGTTGTTAACTTGTGATAAACTAATCCATCAGATACATCAGACTCATCTGGAGCATACCCTCTATGTTATAATAATATACATTATAATGTTATTGATATTGTACTTACTGATATCCAGGGATTTGATGGTTATTTTTAAATGGTGAACAGCTATATATGAAAAAGTAACATGATGTCATAATGATATCATAGTTAAACATACAATGTATTGGTCCCACTGCTACTACCAGGTCTTGTCTGTACTATGTCCCATGTACCTCCTAATGTCTACAACATTCTGTAACCATGGTAACAAGATATATAGATAATACCTGCCACTGTTTTGGATGGAGTTCATTTCTTTTATTAGTAAACCTAATGGAAACTGGGTCAGGTAAATTATGCAATGTAGACGATGATGGATAAGAGAGATTAGGAGGTAATTTTGTGGCCCAGTTTACATCATTGTAAGCTCTATAAAGAAATATATTCATTGTTGTAATTGCTGTTGTGAAAGTGACAATTTAATTCATTTAGGAGTGTGGTGTGAATATTTATAGATTATCACACTGGGATACCTCACAGTGCTAGTTGACCAGATATAGGATTTGAGTAGTTTATTGATATCCGTTGGTACTTCTGTCGGTACAACACCTGAAGGCTACACACCATTATTAGTAATAGAATATTAAATATAACAATACTTACTTGAGGAGTGGTTGATCTCTCCTCAATATCTTCCAATTGAGTGTCATTTGATGAAGGTTTTGGATTTTTTTCCAAGTGGCTGTGTTCTGCTGTCTTTGGTCTCTGTTCTTTATTGTTATATTTGACGCGAGTAGTTGCTGATTTTATATGTCTCTCATGACTAACAGATTTCTCACTTGAATGTTGAGTAGGTCTTGCAGTGAGAGTAATTGCAGGAGGTGGTGGTAAGATAGTTACTAAAAGATTGTATAATAATCTGATTATTATAGGAGCTCAACATTACCTTGATTTTTATGTGATCTCTCTGATATGTCTAATTTATTAACTGTTTTTGTTTGAGTCTGTACATCTATTTTATTAACTTTATTACCACTAGTACTTGTAGTACTACTACTACTAATATCATTTGTAGTACTACTACTACTACTAGTAGTAGTTCCACTAGTAGTATGACGACGACTGATGTCTGGTTTATAATCTGATAGACGAGTTGTGATCCTTTTCTGAGGTGGTTTATAACCTGGTATATGAGCTGTTGCTTGTTTCTGCTGCAAAAGAACTACCTTTTGTGATCTCAACAGTTTCTTGTATTGATAATATGAGAGACCATCGCCTCCTGCATTAGCATCACTGAGTAAGAATGTAGAGAAGTGAGGACGAGGACGAACTGCAGTTTCTACCATTTTTAACATATAATTTCCCGGTCGCGGGACTTTGGTTGCTATGCAGATTTTGCAGAGCAATTTAGGGTGGAGCTCTAGTATATTATTATGATACAATACATGGATATATCTACATTATTATATATAACTATATTTTACATGTTCTCAAAATTAAAAGCTTTGTCAGTGAAAGTTGTAAGAAAGAAAGGGCCTTCCTGCCCCTCAGTGTAAGTTCCTACAGTAACCATATAGTCACCAGGTGGAACATTAGCTACTTCTAAAACATTAAATCCATTCCTATAAATATAACAATAAACCCATTATTATATATAAAACTAGTTACCTTGCTGCTTCAGTATCACGTTGCAACACACCAGGAGTAGATGATCTCATTGATAACCAGACATAATATTTCCTATAATATGGACAAGCTAACTAGATATTTATAATCATGACTGTACCTTGGTCCTTTGAGTTGAAACATGACATTAGTTAATGAAGGAAGAGTGAGTTTAAAAGTAGGTTTAGGACGACCAGCTATCCATTGACCTTTGAGCTAACGAGACAATTAACACAATAATGTTAGGGTCTGTGTAATACTTACTTCTTTAATATGATCATAAAGAGATGGAACAGGGTTAAAAATAAAATGACACGTACCATAGACCTGTCATAATTAATTTCATTTGTAACTCTACATTGTCCCAAGAGACTGTACCTTAATTGTGTAATAGATTGTGGTGAGATTTTCCAGTTGAGATACAACAACAGTGTATGTATGAGTACCTCTTGGAAGATTAGATAACTTCACCAAATAATGAGGAGTGTTAATTTTAACTCCTAAATGTGTATAAGTCTCTAGAAGATATAGAAATAAAGATAAAAGATGTGTTGTCAATGTGTCTCAGTACTTGGTGGTAAGTAAAGACGACGACCATTAGAAGTAGCAACATGAAGTGTTATAAATTTCTCATTTTCAGCAAAGTCACTCTATATATTGTTACTATAAATAGATCATTTTCTATTTTTAGATTAAGTACCTTTGTTGTAATATGTCTAGACAAAAGGATCCATACTGTAGCCCTTTCCTCTGTACAATTCACTTGAAGAGCATACTGAGGATTGTTACCTATTGTATGACATCATTATGTCATCATAATGACATCATTTTGTATTTACTGATATTGTATAAGTCTTTCTCAACTTCACCAGGTTTCCAGAAACTAGTGTCAAAAATTAATTACAACCTAATGAGGAGGGTCTTACTCACTCATGTATTGTATATTTGTGATAAAACATATCAGGATTCCAGTTCATATAGAGTGTGCTATAATAGTGACAAACTGCTGACCAATCAATCCAAAACACACCTATATTATAAGAGGAGTAATAGACAAGAGTGAAAGGGGTGTGGCTTTACCATTGTCATTTTCTATAGCTCGTGTTTGATCATAGTTAAGAGCTCGTTTCAATTCCGGAGTCCAATTAGTAGTGTCTTTCTCAGAAAAATTACCCTAGCAACAGTGATATCATAAGTTACCATGACAACCAGTCAATCCTACCTTCCATCGTTTTTCACTCCAAGGGTTCTTCATTTGTACTAGTTTTTGACCATTTACTGTGACTACTCTTAATACACCATATGCATGAGTTGGAACAAGACCTGATTTCTCAGACTCTCCTTCCTTAAGTGGTCCAGTACCCATTGTAATTAATGCACTACCTATCAAATGACCCTATTAATTACATAGTTAATTAATTAACAATAAACCTGTCTTAAATTTGCTTTCCATCATTCTAAATATCTTCTCTTTATCACAATCTTTCTCCTTCAAATCAATGCGTTCTGGTATCCAACCAGTCAATGCATGTAAATCATTATTCTATAAAGAGAAATATATCTCTATCTTGTTATCTATTATAACATACTGAACTTGATCCTGGGAAGTCATATCCTCCCATTACCTGGTAATGAGACTTTAATAAGACTGCTCATTACATTATCTGACTTACTTTCATATAAGCTTTCTCTAAGAGACTAACCCAAAACTCATCTCTCAAGTTTGAGTACGAACATAAGAGGTGACCAAATCCATCCACAGGTAATCTATCATCAATAATTATCTGTATATTGTTGTAATAATTGGTCATGTGACTATCACCTGACCTTTCTTTTACATCCATTAAGATTTAATCGTATGAAATATTTTCCATTAGGATTAATGATAGGGTCACCGTGACGATTTTGAGGGAAAATACAGCTAAATTTAATACATTTAGATCGTGAATATCATTAAGTTGTTACCTTGTAATTAATCTCTTTTTATATCTCTTCTCATAGTCAGCACACACTCCAAGAGAAGCTAAAAATGAACAGTCTCCAATAATAGTCTATAGGAACAAATAATATAATATATTGTGATATATCGTACACACCTGTTTAATTGATAAACTTGATATTAAATGTGCCATTTTGGGGTTTTCACAAATCTCTCCAGGTCTTAGCCAACCAGCAAGACGAACTTTTTGTTTCTCAGCTAATGGAGGTAACCCATCAGGATCTACAAAATCCATTGGTAGAGCAGATACTGTACGTAAATCCGAGAGATCACTATCACTCCAGGGTAAGTAGAGGACACCATTGATTTTTGAGTTTGTCCTGTCAATATTACTAATATAAAGCTATGATCTTAGTAGATACCTTAATATTTTAATTTCTTTATCAGTAAATCTATCTCCTCTGCGACCACTACTTCTACTAGGACCAGGGGAAGCTCCACCCCCTTTTGTATCCTGTCCACTAGATGCAGAAGGTTTACTGTAAGCATCAAATTTATTCACTTTATCAGGATCTGAGTCAAGGAAACTTGCCAATGGCATTTTAGGTAACTGGGGAGGCTACAAGAGGTGATCATGACATCATATAATATTAGAGCAGACTAACCTTTCTTTTGACACGTGGCTTTTTATCGCTATCATCTTCGCTATCTACATCACTGTCACTATCTTTAAGTTTAGGTAAGTGTTTCGGAGGTTCCGGTAAAGTATTTATTTGGTGTTCAGCATTTTTTAATGACTGGATATCTTCTAGCCTACAGGTTAGGAAGAAAGATAAGTACCACAAATAATTCAATGAATACCTTCCAACAGCTAGCTCTGTTATAGAACTAACTTTAGTTTTATCTTTGCCATCACTTAATAACTTTTGCTGTAACATGAAATAAACAATGTTACAATAAAATGTATTACTAACAGCTTTAATAGCTAATTCTACTGCACTAGTATACGTCTTCTCAGCTTCTTTATAACGTTTCTCTTCGTCAAACATGAGGGCCATTTCAAGTAAATACTCTAACTGATGCATCACATGCTAAATGAGGAGAACCCTATACTCAATTAAAGTAATTAGATATAGTGTGTACAAAATAGTCTATGATTTAACGACTGTCATGTGTCAGTCACATGATATCACAACACTCACTCTATCTCGAGGATTTTTCACAGGTTTACTAGCAGCAGAAGCTGTCCATTGAAGACACATTACAATATACAAACATCTTTCTCTTTGACTTACCACCTCTAGTCTGTAAGTAATCTCTTATTTCATGAGCTCTCTTCATGTATTCCTCAACTCTAGGTAAGATAGGAGTAAACAATGGCGCCATATCACAGGCTTGATTGAGAGCCTCGGCAGCTTCAGAATAGAATGCTAGGGCAGCTTGGTAATCACCTTGTTGGTCGAAGATTGTAGCTCTTCTAGCACACTCCAGTCCATCTTTATATCTCTGTTCTGCATAGTCCATGATTCTGCAGTGTTGACAAATTTTCAATATTATTTGCTTGTACTGATAAAAAGAACAAAAAGGAAATTATTTATGGTATTTTTATTTTTGAAGCTTTTATATTAGTTTGGTTCAATTTAGCATGGCCTGGCAATTTAGTAGCATCCTGTGGGTGTGGTCTATTAGGAGAGGGATTAAGTGATTTCTTAGTTTTATAATTTTGTTGATGTTCTCCAGGAACTATAACTTGATCATTTAATTGATGATGACCAACAGATTTATGACTAACAGTTGTAGCTTGAGAATGATGAGTTGTTGTCTGATGTTTATCAGGTATCATTCGATGTTTGTGAATTGTTTGGTTCCGCTGAGATGTTCTGTTAGTATTATTAATAATATACACAAGTAACACATCCATTTGTGACTTCAACTGAGGATCAAGTGACAAAGCTTTCTTGTATTGGTCTAGTTTAAATTTAACATCACTTAATTCTCTCTCTAATGATGACACACGCTATATATATATACAATATAGAGGACATTATTAGTAGTACATGATATATTTAGTAACATACTGTTTGACATTGTGAGAGAGACTGCTCTAAATTATGATGACTTGTACCAGGAGATAAATGAGAATAAGGACTCTTGACTAGAGGAGGAGGGAGAGAAAGAGTGTGTGTATGTTTCCATTACATCAATATTTTTATAAATTTATTACCAGGTCCAGATGCCTCTATTTTTCTGTATTCCTCATCAATTGTAAAGTTATAGAGAAGACCAGCTTTTAATAACAACTGATGTCTTTTTTTCATTAACCCTTTTTTAGTGATAAGTTCAGAGTGATATTCCTCATTGAATGATAGCCATTGTTCTGTCTCTTTTGGAGTAAATACTCTATATACTGGATAATACAATAATTCATACTGGTATAGAAATGAGACTTACCTTGCATTGCACCTTTAAAACAAGCTAATGGCGTCCACATCCAAATAGTATATTTACATGTTCTGGGTTCAGTAATATTAGTAAGTCTTGTTAATGTACTACATTTAAACATTAACTATATGTATGTAATAATTGTATAATGTTATTATTATTATAATGTACCTTAGCTTCACGATCAGTACGACCACATTTTTCACCAAATGAGTATAACATTCCAACAAATCTATCTTCTTCAATAACCCACTCTCTCCATATCCTACAATAATATCTGTTCTTAATTTGTCTATTACTTTAATCATCTGTCCATTATGTTATTTATTCATCCATTCATCTTACCCTAGTACTCCATGAAAACGATTCCATGCAGTGGTCTCTTCTTTTTGAGTGACATTATGAAATGGACATATATGGTAGAGATAACTAAGCAAAATATCAAATTAAATTGCAATAATTACAGGGGGTAAAACCTACTTTTTCTGGTGTACTTTAAAACACTCGTGAGCCAACACTCTCAAATGTGGAGGTCCTGATATATTTGCTGGAGGAGCCCGGAGTGTTAATCTCTTACCACTGTAATAACAACAAGGAGTAGTCATGTGACTATCACATGATATATATACTTACGTAGTACTAGCAGTTGTGAATTGACGGCTTTGATGAGGAGGATCTACTATTTTAACTACTACATCAGTCTTAGCTTCACTGACACTAAGGAACACGCTAAGGACTCCTGTAACATATTATGGTTATTTGTCATTAATACACTTGTTAACCTAACAACAGGAGAACCTCCATTTTGTCATTTGTAGTATACGGAATATTAATTTTGACTAAATCTTTTCCTGCATTATATTTCTGTAGAAACTTCAGAATGTTTCCGTATATTATCGTATACTAAAATAACTAATAATAATAAAGAGTTAAAATATATTATCATGGCCTCTTTTGTATCTGCTAGTGATCTTCAAGCTCAGAGAGAAGAAAGGAAAGAGAAAAGACGAGTGACACGTCAAGAAATTCTTGAAGAGGCTCGAGAGAAATTCTTGAAGGAGAAGAGAAGACAAGAATTGAGGAAGGAACAAGGTGATGATCAATGGGTGGCCCCTGGAATTGGACAAAGATTAAAACTAACAAAGAAACCAAAAAAAGACAAGAAGAGAAAGAAGCATTCAAAACCTGACTCACCAATTATCAGTAAATCTAATGATGAGACAGCTTCTGAGAGCCTTGATAATGACGATAATGACGAGGGTGTATGGGTTATTAAAGAGGAGGAGTCTCCAATGGAAGTCACACCCCAAGAACCTTTAAAGAGGGATGAATGGATGACAGTACCTCTTGGTCCTTCACTAGGAGCTAAACAAAGATTAACTGAAATAGCCGAATCTTCTAGTAAAAAAGAAAAGAAAACAGAGAAAGATGAATTATTAGAATGTTGTGATCAACCAGGACAACATCCTCTGGAATTAAATCCTTATTGGAAAGATGGCGGTGTTGGATTACCTGAGGTTGAAGAGACAAAGTCAAGTTCAGTAGGTGATGGTGGGAGGAGCTGGTTATTGAGAGCATACAAACGAGCCTTAGAAAGAGTTGAAGAAGATGGTATTAGTCTTGAAGAAATAGCTATACAACAATGGGGTTCACTAGATAAACTGTATTCATTATTAAAGTCAGCTGGTATTGATCCTAATAACCCAGATCAACAACGTAGGAAGGACTACCTTTACTCTCGTTTTGAAGGAGAGAGACCATCAAGATATTTGTCCTCCAGATTATACAATAAACCAGAGGAACCACGACGTCGAGGTGGATTTATTAAACCTACAAGTACTGAAGAAAATACACATGGTTTGCTATTAGGTATGACTGAGTCTCAGGGATGGAAAAAGAAACCTTTAAAACCAGAGGTTAGTGACCAACCTAATCCAGTGACTGATGATACACAAGTATCTACTGAACATCATAATGTACCATCATCTTCTGTTCCAATGTCTGAATTACCTTCTGGTCCTCCAGTAACTGATGGTCAATTAAATGCATTATCTGCTAAAATAATGAAAGCAGAAATGTTAGGAAATTCAGCAAAAATAGAGAAATTAAAGAAAGAATTGCAGGAATTACAAGATTTGAAACGAGCTCAAGATCAACAGAAGATCTCTAGATCTGATAATAATCCTGTAACAAGCCAACAAAGAGAAGAGAAAGTAATTGTATTGACAAAGACTGACCGGTTTGGACGCACTCGACCACTTGAGAAATCATCCTTTCGTGGTAAAGGAGGACATTATGGCAGTAAGCTACCTCCTGGTACTACTCATACAGACAAAGGAAAAAGAAAGAAATATTTCACAGATGACGATGACTACTCATTAAAATCATTAATTGAACAAGAGAGATTATCTACAGCTGATGAAACACATGCTGCTATAGCTAAAATGGCCAGCAAGTTTGTCTCATCTTCTAACACTGATGATACTGTTGATGATGTTCTTGACTCAGCAACAGCAATGAAACATAATCCAGACAAAGAAGAGAAGAGAGCACATCAAAGAGCTATCACTGAAAATCGTAAAATGACTCAAGTTCTTGATAACTGTAGACTTTGCTTTGATAACTCTGGTTTTGAGAAGCATTTATTAGTTGCAGTAGGTATTAATGTCTATTTAGCATTACCATCAGTTCAGTCTCTTACTGATGGACACTGTTTGCTAGTACCAATGGAACATACAGTGTGTTCATTACAACTTGATGAAAATGTCTGGAGTGAAATAGCCGTCTATCGTAAAGGTCTGACTCGTATGTTCTCTGATCGTGATATGGATGTTGTATTCATGGAGACATATTCCAGTGCTAAGTCTAAGAGTCATATGTTTATTGAATGTATTCCACTACCAAAGGAAGTTGGAGAGTTAGCTCCAATGTACTTTAAGAAAGCTATTCAAGAAAGTGATGTAGAATGGAGTGACAACAAGAAAGTTGTGGACACAAGCAAGAAAGGAGTACGTGGATCTCTTCCTGTTGGATTGCCTTACTTCTTTGTTGAGTTTGGTACTGATGGAGGTTTTGGTCATATTATTGAAGACCAATCTAAGTTCCCGCCTTATTTTGGTAAAGAAGTGTGTGGTGGTATGTTAGATGCAGAGCCACGCCTCTGGTTGAAACCTCATCGAGAGAGCTTTGAAAAACAAAAAGAGAAAGTAATAGAGTTTTCAGAATGGTGGAAATCTTATGACTGGACACAGCAACTTAAAGAAGAGGAGAAGATATAATAATATTTGAAAAAAAGTAATGTTAAATTTGGAAAAAAATTAACTTGAAATATCAGTCAATGTTTTTAATTCTTCTAGTATTTCATCTTTCTTGCTTATTTTATTCCGCTGGTCTGAGTCTGGTTTAATGATGTCACCTGATGTAATACGACGTTCTAACTCTTCTATTTGTTTTAATTTTTTACGAAGACCTCTGATACGTTTAATAACATCTTTATCATCAGGGGCAACATGAGTGTCAGAAATAAGGGGTGGAGCTAAGGGAGGTGGAGCTGATGTTTCATCCACTGGATCAGTCAAAGTTGTTTTTTGAAAACCCTCAATAACTTCTTCAATTTCAAAAGCTACTTCTGATTCTTTTTTCTCTTTCTTCTTTTGTCTTTTACGAGCATTTTTCTTTTGATTCTTTGACAAAGCTGGTTGGCTAGCATCATCATCTAAAAATACTTGATTGAGTCTCTCATCAACAAAATCCCAACCTAATAATTACATAAATTTTCAAATAAAATAAAAATTGGACGTCAAATTTATTTTTTTAATTTTTTTGTCTCACCTGCTGGTAACTTGGGTATTTCAGCAACCTCTTTCTTTCCTCTGCTCTGATAAAGAGGGACTTCTTCTTGAGGTATGTATCCATCTTTGACTCTTCTAGGTTTTCTCCACGATCCATCAGGTCTTTGAGTTCCTGGAATATATGCATTACCTGCAGTGTCATAGATAATATTCTCTCGTTGTAAAGGTTTTGCTTCAGCCATTTTATTTACAAAATTCTGAGCGCGGGTTCTCGTGCATAATTTAACTCAGTTTAGTCATGGCTTCTTCAAGTTCAGGTAAATCCATGTCTCGTCGTGGAGGATCAACTCTTCAGAAAATAGCACAGAAAAAGGAACAGTTGAAACAACTACCACGTATGAAAAAAATAGAGAGAATATGCGCCCATTTGTCATGTCAGGTAATTTAACCCTTTATCAACTCATTTTTGATATCTTCTCTTTAGTTTGGTGGTGGAGGATGTTCCTGCCAAACTTGGCGCTCATCAGCACCTCAAGAGAGTCCACGTCTCACTGATGTGTGCCGGAATTGTCGTCATAGTTTGGAACATCATTGTACATCTATTAAAGATCTGTCAGATGATCATTTATATCGTATATTACTAACAGTATATGATATGGACAATATATTCATGCAAATGAGAAACGACAAAGAAGACATAGACTTGAGAAGAAATTACAGTTTACTTTTTCAATTTTTAAAGAAGAATCTCTTACAACCTCGTATGCCTTCATTAGCTGGAGAGAAATTAGGGTCTCCACCTTTTGAGAAACCGACTATCGTTAAGGTAGATTATTGTCTAATGAATTATTCATATATATTCTCTTAAAGGCAGTGACAAACTTTGTAGCCTACAGGTTTAATAGTTTACCACAGGCTGAGTGGCAAATGATGTATGACTTGGCAAAAATGTTTCTCTATTGTTTTAACCACTGGAAACTTGAGACGCCTACAAACCACGCCCACTCATCTCCAACTGATGATCAGAAAACTTACAAAGAGAACTACACTCGGTAATTTGTCTCCTCTCTCTGTCTTGTTATGTTGTCCCTCTATTATTATTATTATTATTATTATTATTATTATTATTATTATTATTATAGGTGGATCTGTTTCTGTCATGTTCCTGTCTTTTGTGAGAGTTTACAAAAATTTGAGACAACTCATGTTTTTGGACGTATCTTATTGAGTTCTGTATTTTTGGTATTAAGACGGCAACTGATGGATCGATTCACTGCTGAACAAGATAAAATGGTCCCTGAGAAAAGAAACCTTATCTTGAATCATTTTCCACGGTATAGTAAAATGATGTCATAATGATGTCATTATTAAAAGTGTATTAGTTTTTTGAATCTATTAGAAAATGAGATTTATAATTCATCATCTCCTATATGGAAAGAAGACTTCACTGCTGTTGGTAGCACAGGTGATGTCATGAGTGCTGCATCTCCAGCTGGATCTTCTATAGCTCCAAGTCCATCATCAGCCATTGGTCCAGCATCTGTAGGACCAGCATCAGTAGGACCTAGTTCAGTTGGACCAGGTTCTGTGGGAAGAGGTCAGTTATAACATAGTGTACTCCTTCCATTAATCTGTGTATGTGTGTAGGAGATTATCCTACTCCAGGGTCATTTAGATCACGTGATATTGTAGCAGCATCTCCTGGTACGGGTCAGGTTGTATTTTCATCACCTCAAGTAAGATCTACCATTACAATTACTGGATATATTGTGGTCATAGATCTCATTGTCTGGAAGTGGTGTGGATTTAATGGACTCTCCTGCTTATGTGTACACATCTCCTAGTCTTCCTGCAACTAAAGGTATTGTAATGCAATGAGAGGTAGTCACATGATAGTCACATGACTATAGGACGTCCTTTAAGCTTGGATTCTATGTCTAATGAAGGTCCAGTTCCAAAAAGACCTAAGATAGAAGGTAATGTTGAGCATGATGTCATGTGATGTCATGTTATGTCATTTAGGTCATGACACTTTACAAGTAGCTAGTGAAATTATTAGTACTGTCACTGACCCTCGTGCTATGATAGGACCTGAGGTAATTCCATCCACTTTGTACTCTTGTAGAACTGTTTTGTTATTTTCTAAGACGGGCTTTTTTGATGATCAAGTCTCACGAGATCACACTGCCAAACAAGAAGAGAAAAAAGGAACAATTCGTTTTCAATTAATACACAATTCTCTCAAACACAAACCATCAGATGATCACTTATTGTGGATGTTAGAATTAAAACAAATATTTTCACGTCAGTTACCACGTATGCCAGTGGACTATATCACTCGAATTGTCTTTGATATGTGAGTCATTTAACGACTAGGGACATCCTCATTTGATTTTATTCATTATAATTATAGTAAACATCACTCGTTAGTTTTACTAAAGGAGGGGCGTGTCATTGGTGGAATATGTTTTCGTTTATTTCCTCAACAATCATTTGGTGAAATTGTCTTCTGTGCTATAGCATCTAATGAACACCTCAAGGTAAGCAGTAATATTATTGGTTGTCATGACAACATGTTATTAGGGTTATGGTACACATATGATGAACAATTTAAAAGATTATTGTATACGTCACAACATTTTACATCTACTGACATATGCTGACTCAACTGCAACTGGATACTTCAAAAAACAGGTTTGACTGGTTTGTTCTATTGAATTTAATTTAATTTAATTAATAGGGGTTTTCTAAAGATATTAAATTACCCAGAGCTCATTTTGTGGGTTATATTAAAGCTTATGAAGGAGCATTATTAATGGAAGTAAGTATTGTTTTGTAATGATGTCACTATGAGGTCATCATCATATAGTGTGAACTTAATCCTAAAATAGCCTATACCCATCTCTCCGATATTATTAAGAAACAAAAAGCTGTGAGTTAATTTAATTACAAGAATTAATTTGTGTTATTATGGGGATTGGGATATGGATAGGTAGTACATCAACTCATTGAAAAAAAACAAGCTGAGATTCGAAAGGTTCATCCTGGATTGACCTGTTTTAAAGAGAGAGGGAAACGTATAGAAATCAAGGATATCCCTGGAATATGTCAGTTATTATCATATCTATTGATAATTTTATATTCTTATAGTGGAGACTGGATGGAAGCCCTCAGGAGAAGACCCCCGGTAATTATACTCTAATAAAAAATTTAATAACTCTTTCTAGGACCCCTTTTCAAATTGATCTTGAAAATGATACTGATAAATTAGCAGGGGCACTGTCACAAATACTCATTGAAATGAAGGTAATAATTATATTGTCATTATAATAACATTGAAACACTGGGTATTTTTTAATAGGAACATCCCTCATCTTGGCCATTTCGAGAACCTGTTGATGAGACTCAAGCCCCTGAATATTTTTCTATAATTAAATTTCCAATGGGTAGGCTCGTTGGTGATATCATTGTGATTTATATTGTTATCTATGTTAGATCTCCGTACTATGGAAGAACGTCTCCGTTCAGGATATTATAATTGTATAAGGTTATTTATGGCTGATATGAAATGGATCTTTGATAATTGTAGAACATACAACGAAAGAGGAACAGATTTTTATAAACTGTCAATTCAAATGGAGAAGGTATTTGTGAACAAAATGAAAAGTGCTGGTCTCTGGTACGATCTTAATGTTACATAATTCAGTCTTTAACAAATGTTATAATATTTTATAAATGTCACATAATATGATCTTATTAACTACAATGAGTATAAAAGGTTTAAAACATGGTACACACATATACAGCTGTTCTAATAAAATGGGACATTAAGATAGACTCTCAGAAAAAAAGATGTTGTAATTGAAAATACAATAACATTAACTAGCACCATTTTGTAGCCTAAAGCCAGCCCAGATGATACAGGCATTCTAGAGAGAGAGAGAGAGAGAGAGTTCAGTGGTCTATTAGACTAATTTTAACTCTAACCCTGGTGATCTAGGGGGAGTAAATGGTGACGGTGGAAAACTCCCTGGTACACATGAGTCATAGAACATACAGAAATATGTCAATAATCCAACAATAACTCCACTAATTAGTGAGATATGGATAGCATTCATCCATCCTATAATATGTCCATAATATAGTGCATTATATTGTACCACTAACCCAGGATGTACTGCCCTTGGAAATCAACTTCAGGAGGAAGGGCTGAAGTGTTCATTGGAAGTGAACTAAAAAACCTTGGTAAATCTATAAGTTGTGACACATAATGATATTCATAACATCAACCACATGTTACCTTCATGAGTTATTTTATTCACACAGTCCATTACATTGTGATTTGGATCATTCAACAAAAATGGTAACAATATAGCTAATATTAGGAGAGGAAAGAATATGACCACGCCTACCCAAACGGACGCTCGGTTTCCCTCATGGAGAGGACGTCTTCGTAACGTTCTTTTACTGGAAGAGTCTACAAATAACGGCCTCGCTAACGGGTCTTCCTCAAACTCCGATCGATCCATTGGTTAGCCAAAAAAATAAACAATATCCTCCCACTTTCTTCAATGGTAATTTTGTGGTAAGTTATTATATTTATTAACAAGTTATGACGTTTTAATGAATATTTAAAGTCCCTGACGTTTGTAATGAATATTATTAACTTGAAAAATCCCCTTACTTTAGACCAATCGGTTAGTTTGAGGATGATGTGTTGTTTTTGAGAAGTCATTTATTGAGTGAGTCTTTTGTAAAGAGCTGAAATAATTAACTTAGGTTTTAATTATTATTTTTATTAGACTTGTTGTCATGGTGATAGTGATAAACAATATATCATCATGTCTGCTACTAGTAGTTCACTAGTTGAGGAGATAGCTGCATCTTTAGTGAGAGAATACTTGAGTCGAAAGGTGAGAGAGTGAGGTACTATGATAATAATTTAATATTAAAAGTTTGGCAAGAAACGTGTAATTTATGTTGTTTAAACTAGAATTGTTAGGATCTAGAGGGGATGGGTTTGTATGATACAACAGTCTTGTGGCAGAGCTCTAGATATATTGTATGTTTAAATAAAGTGTATTACAACCTCACTCCAAATTTCAAGATATTTTTAAAGATAAATCACTTATTATTATTAGAAGTGTTGTTGTGATTGTTAGGGTCTTAAGACAACATTGTCATCGCTGGATAATGAGTTACCTCGTACTGAAAAGAGGTAGTTCTATTTATAGTAACGCAATATTACATCATTGATATTTTAGTATTAGTAACCGTAGTGCATTAGCAAAAGAACTTGGTATTGTTCATTTATTAAAAGTTAATAAGGTAATGTTAATAATAATTGTTAATTAATTATTAATTAATATTACCTACTAGTCTTCATCTTCTTCATATAAAGCAATGTTAGAGGTTTTAGTACACCACTTCATGACCACACCCTCTCATCAACATAGTACTGTAACAACACCTCCTCACCAACGTAGTCCAACTGGAATACCAAGGAGAATTCCAAGTCTTAAGTCATCTCCAAAAGAGCTAGAGACTCCACCCACATCCCCCAACGTTGTTATTGACGGCAAACCAATCACTTCATTAACAAGTAGGCGTGGTCACCAATATTGTATTAACTCAATGAGTGAGTCATTGACCACACCTACAAAATCCACTGGTATTAGGTCAGTGTGTTCATATATAATAATGTTATATAATAACATTATGTACTTGTAGATCTGGGGGTGTGGCTACTTCTGCCATGACCAAACATAAACAATGTAGTAGCACAAAGTCAAAACCTGAACCAATGACATCACCAGTGTCTATAGACATGACATCATCAAAACCTCAAGGTCTTGTGATGAGGATATCAGATCATGTAACCCCACCTATAACAACTACTGAACCAAAACATAGTACTACAGAGTCAATACAAGCTAATATTGATGTAATTAAGAGCCATAAATTAGTCATAATATTTATATCACTAATAATGTTATATTACTCACTTCTTGTGTAGGTACTATGTGAAGACCTTGAATGTCAGCAGTTAGATGATGTCTTACTCCCACAACAAAGTATATTAATATAACAAAGTCATTTAATGAAGCCAGTCTTTTTAGGTCATGAAAGTGGAGTCACCCACTCTTTTCCATGTGGGCAACCTATTAAGATGTCAGAAGCCCAGGTCAGCAGTAGTGGGTGTATTATCATAGTATTATGATAATTTATTGTAGGCATTACGTGAAGTAGTGTTTGGTTCAGCTACTGTACAATCTTTTAATGAAGAATGGAGAATGCAAGGATTTACATTTAGCGATTGTCCTCAACTCCAATATGGTTTAATACAACTCAAGGTAATAAAATACTAATAATAATTATAATTGCTATATAATTATAGGGTGGACCCTGTGGAGTACTAGCGTGTGTACAAGCTTATATTTTAAAGTATCTTCTCTTTTCTGATCCTTACAAGTCACAAACAGAAATGTATATAATACACACGTATTATATAATAGAGATATTATATTGTACAATAGACCTCCTACATATTATATAATAGAGATATTATATTGTACAATAGACCTCATACATATTACATAATAGAGATATTATATTGTACAATAGACCTCATACATATTACATAATGGAGGTATTATATTGTACAATAGACCTCATACATATTGCATAATAGAGATATTATATTATACAATAGACCTCAGCCAACTTTGAAAGAGAAACAAGATGCTCTTATTTCAGCATTTTGTGAAATATTATGGAAAGCTGGTGACAACAATCATGCTATATTAACTCTGTAAGAACACACTATAATACATTAATTGTTAACTTGTTAATAATTATAGTAAATCTTGTAAGAGATATAGTGCTTCACCTATCAAGACAAGATATTACTGGCCTGACCAGATAACAGAACTGGTAAGACTGGACAAACTGGTTTAGGGGAACTTACTCTTTTGTATTAGTTGGTGATCTATGAGTTTACCGATTACAATATATTGAAGTCATTTCTCCAGATACATATTGGAGAGGTTTGTTCCATGATATCATATTGGGGGCTATTGTTTTGTCATGTAGTTTACCTTTGTCAACAAAACAAGCTGTGGCTGTATATTATTGTTATATTCTGTAATATTATCTCGGGGAGTTCAAAGGTATTACACATCATTGAGTAACTTATTGACACTGTCACTAACTATTGTTCAGCTTTAACCATTTTTGCGTTAATAATTGTATTCATTACTGACTGTTTCATTGATATGAATACTGGTACTGGCATGTTTGTTTTTGGAATGTGTTAGTTCAGATTTGTATATTAGCTTTGGAATAATATCATGACATATTGTTCTATTTTTAGGTCTGTCTATTTTTAGTAACATAATCTAATTCTCTCATCACAGACATTAGTCTGACTTTGATGATTACATTCTTACTAACCATAAATCAGCTGTTACATTTAGTATTAAATTAACTATAATAAATGATATGTCATTAAGAATAGAATCAGCTATGTCTTTGTATGGATTCATTGGTATGAATACTGTTACATAATATACTTCATGTTAGCCAATACACTATTTTCATAATTTTTAGTTCCAGTATTACATCATGAAAAATGATACATGTAGTCTATTTTTAGTTCCATTATGATAATTATTATTTCTCACAGACTTCAATCTGACTTTGATGATCCTAACAATTATTTAATTGGTGTTCATGGTTACTGTACTCAGGTCAGTAAGTAAGGTAACCTTTAATGATAATGAGGTCATTGATCATGTAGTGATACCATCTGGTGATAAATATATTATTACCTTATATGGTAATGTATCATGAATTGACTATTTTTAGCAAAAAATTTACTTGTTTAGTTTTTTAATATAATATTATGATCTCATTATCAGTAGGTTTTACTAAATGTGACTATGTTAGGTATAGTTTATTTAGGTGGGTACTTGGGTGGGACTAATTTAAATTATTAAGGTAATTATTACGAAATTCCCTGGTTAGTTTTAGTTTTAATTATATTGTTTTGGGAATTTAAATGAGTTTCAATTTCATAATAATAATATTAACTGTTAATATTATTTTCCAGGAATTAATTAATCTTTTATTAACTGGTAAAGGTACATCTAATACATTTGATGGTGACCTATTTATTGACTCTGGCTATGAACAATCAGTAAGTCTGACCTCGTTACTTCACATTCTTACCACACCCATTTACTCCACCCATTAGGGTCATAAATTAAGAGGGTTAAATCATCAGAGTGATATCGGGTATTTGACCTTATTTGAACATCATGGTGCTTGTCAGGTGAGTTCCTGATTTAGTGTAGATATCTGTTGTTATAGGAACAATGGTCAATAGAGTATGAATTTAATTATTAAATATCAGACCATGATTTTTAATGACATCACTCAAATTGGACAGTAAGAATTCTCACTGGTATTGAGTTGATGTACATATATGGACTGACTGATGCAGTCATCTAGACAGGCTAGACTATGATCCAATCAGAGTTTAGTATAATAATGTACTTTATGTTATTATGATGTCATATGATGTCATCATGAGTTTATTATACTGTAGGTCGGTTATCATTACAAGAGTCCAAAATATCCAATCTTTGTAATATGTTCAGAGAGTCATTTTACAGTGTTATTTGGTTTGTCAATGAAAATATTAGAAGAGGACAACAAGTAAGACAATACATCATAATACTTAATATTATTCATAATTAATTTATTACACAACAATTATGAAATGTTATTCAATTCACAGATTTGTTTCATCAAAATTTGATCTCCATTATTATGACGGGTTAGGCCAGTTCACAAAACCAGTTATATTAAGTGTGGGTATGTCCTTTTACTAACAAACAGTATTTACAATATTTATCAATATTGAACATTATTTATCAATATTGATATTATCAATTTACTTGTAATTTACTCAATATATTGATTTCACAATAATATGATCAATAACACACAATTATTTATTATTTAGATATCAGTACTACTAGTAGTGTGATAACATCATCTTGTGACAGTACTCTTATCCCTCCATTAGACTTGTGTATTAGAACAAAGTCAGTAGATTATAAATCTCTTTATTATTATTATCATTATTATTATTATTATTATAGATGGAGACAAGCCAGTATAAAGTGGAATTGTGAACCTCTACTTTAAAGTGGATTGTTGCAGGCTGGTGCAGGCCTAACTAGAATATTTATTACCATTCCAGAATGTTCTGGAACTAATTAATCACAGTCTATGAATATAATTATTTGAATCATTGCGTTGCATATATAAAAGACTGACAAAGGCGCGATTAGAGCAATTTGTAAAAGTTGAACTTTTGAATACTCTTATGACAATGGCTAGCAGTATATCGTCTACTACTGATATAGCTCCTCATCTCCTGGGAGATAAACTACCTCCTACTTTATCTACTTTATTATGTAGTCAATGTAACTTACCTTTGATCGAGTCGAGACAGGCCTCTTGTGGTTGTCGTATTTGTGGTAACTGTTTCTCTTCACTTAATGAAAGGTAAGTATTTATTTAAATAAGATAACAAGATGATTGTCTCTCTCTTACATAGTAATGTTGATACATTTACTTGTAAAAGATGTGGTTATGATTTCTCTCTAAATGAAGTAAGTGTTGAACTAATTGACTATTCTAATTAATACCCTCTTTATTTTTAAAGACATTTAAAGACAAAGCTGTAGAGATTGAACTAAAGAGGACTTCATTTCCTTGTTATCATCAGAACTGCCCTTGGTGTGGCAGTAATCTCAATTATAGAGTAAGTTCCTGTACTATTATGATATAATTATGACTTCAGTCTTACATCATGATTGCTATAGTGATAGTTTTAGGGTTAGAAAAATTGTTTGTTTTTGTTCCAATAGTACAAATTATTGTAATATTTTCTCTCTATTATAGGATCATATCAAGAATTGTAAATTTGCTATTGTGGTATGTAGTAATCCCAGCTGTGGTGTCCAAGTAGTACGTGGTGAATTGGACAAACATTTGGCCATCTGTCCTTATAAACCAATATCATGTCGATATTGTCAAGCCAAGATCCCAGCCAACAAGAAACAGGTAATATCATTTGGTGCCAATAATGTTTTGACTACATTTATTGTTATGTATCATTTTTTCTCGAGACTTGTTTATAACATTTCTCATATGAATGTCTGTATTTATTTATATAGGAACACGTCAACAATGATTGTCCTGAATATAAGATACCTTGTACGGCTGGATGTGATGAGAAAATGCCAAGAAAAGAAGTATGTTAATTATAACATTTTCCTTGTTCTAATTGTTAATAACTTCCTCGTCTTCCTATAGTTGGGAGAACACCTCGAGAAATATTGTAAACAGCAGAAGAGGTTGTGTCGTTACTCAAAATATGGTTGTCATTATAAGGTGTGTGAGTGTTACTTTCATTATTAAATGTTCACTTTCTATTTCATTATTAGGATACACTTGAACAATTAGTGAGTCATTATCGGTCAGAGTCAGGCTATCATGTTGGTTTACTTGAGAAAGCATTAACTGATGGTACTCATTTTGATTTGTCTCAAGGAGTATCAGTAGATATTCAAAGACAACTTGATGACATTGATAGAAGAACACTAAACACAAGTGCAGAACTTGTAGGATACAGAGATGAAATACATCATAGACTGAACCCACTGACTGATGGACTCCTTAAATTAGAATCTAAATTAACAGATTTTCAGGATAGTTTCCAGGAGCTGGCTCTTCTCGTACAGACATTACAAGCTACAAGTTATAATGGACAGTTCATTTGGAAAATCCCTGAAGTCTCTCGAAGGACACAGGAAGCAAAATCAGGAAAGACCATTTCATTATATAGTGCTCCATTTTATACCAGTCGATTTGGATACAAACTATGTTTAAGATTGTATTTAGATGGAGATGGATCTGGTAAAGGATCTCACCTCTCATTCTTTTTGACAATTATGAGAGGAGAATATGATGCCTTGTTACCATGGCCTTTTGGTCAAATGGTCACTCTCATGTTGCTAGATCAAGTTGGAAAGAAACATGTCATACAATGTTTTAAACCAGAGGCCACATCTTCCTCATTTTGGAGACCAGAGTCTGACATGAATGTTGCCTCAGGATGTCCTAAATTTGCTCCTCTTTCTGTTCTTTCTAATCCTTCATATGTGAGAGATGATACAATGTTCTTTAAAGTCCTCATAGAGACAACTACACTCAACCAACCTTGATATTAACTACTTTAGAAGTTAATTATTATATATATATTTATAGCCACTAGATATTAGACAGTATATTGACCGTGTGCTCTTCATGTAATCACTTTATTTAACCATGATAATTTTATGTGTCTTATTTATAATCATTAATAATTTTTAATATTTCAAACGTTGTCAAGGAGACAGTGTGGCTTGCAATGACGCCTTCATTTATCATGGAGAAGGCTAGCAAGCACCAGTCATCTTTACCAACAATAAAACGAGTTAGTTGTACTCCAGATAACACATTAAACAATGAACTCTTACATCAAGCTAGAGAGAGAGTTAGAAAGAGAACTTCAGCTAATGTACTTGAACAAGAAAGCAAGAAGAAAAATGATAACTTGAGAAAGTTCCGAGTAATTGCTCGTATGATCAAAAATCAAATGATTTGGGCTCGAAATTTGAAAGATGCTGAAGCTCATTTGAAGACATATGTTCTAACAGATGAAGATGAAGGGGGTCATCAAATGTTGACATTTAATCTCAATGCATTTAGACCTGATGTAAAATCCTTTGCAAAGTTAACATCCAAAGCAAAGACATTACTTATTAAACCATCCTGGCTAAGAACTCAAGAAGAACTACAGTATCTTCAACAATTTACATTACATCTCAAATGTTTTGAGCGATATTCTCTACTTGTTCGACGTGAACTTGCTAAAGTAATAACTTATCAATCATTAGAGAAAGGCCGTGTGGTCATACGTCAAGGTGATGTTGGCTTTAATTTTTATTTTATTGTCTCTGGTAGTGTTCTAGTTGAAGTATTACAAGAAGATCCTATTACTGGAACTAAACATAATCATATTGTTGGTGAACTGGGATCAGGATCATCATTTGGTGAACTAGCTTTATTACATGAGGCAAAGAGAAGAGCTACAATTGTCTGTAAAGAAAACTCTGAGTTTTTAACTCTTGATAAACCTGATTTTGAGAAGGTACTTCGAGTTAGTCATGAAATAGAATGGAACACACGTATCACTATTCTTCAAAATCATCCCTTGCTTGCAGACTGGAGTGAAACTGCTCTCCAGACAATAGCAGAGAGTTCTAATCTCATGGAATATCCACCCAATACAGTTATTATCAAAGATCTCTCTCAGACTGCACTAACAGATTTTGTTTATCTTCTTGTCAAAGGAACATGTAAAGTTGTTCAAAAACTCAAAATGACGGAGTACATTGACTATGAACACAAAGAACGTCATCTTTGTTTACCACCTCTTGAAGGATCAAGTCTTCTTCAAGAAAGATGCACTGTACATAAATGGTTGTGTCTTCGCACACTTGGTCATGGAGAGTTTTTTGGTCTTGGTGAGGGAGGGCCTTCTATCAGTATACTCAGTAACCAGAAAGTGGAATGCTTAGCTATCCGTAAAATGATGCTCCTAAAACTAGACCGTAAGAAATGTTTCTCATCTTTAAAACATGATCTGTGCAGTTTATATCCGTCACAAGATGTTGTGTTTAATAAATATATTGAGCAATGTCAGTGGGAAGACTATAAGAAGACAGTAATACAAGATACTCTGGAGAAACTGGGTATGTTATCAGATGGGAGTACACCATTATATCGTACAATAGGTAAATAATGTATAGTATGAAATGATATTACTAATGATGCAATAATAAACAGCTATGTCTCATTGTTATTATCATTAATGTATAGTATGAAATGATATTACTAATGATGCAATAATAAACAGTTATGTCTCATTGTTATTATTCTACTAATTATTACATAATGTTCTTAGTAGACAAATTCCTATAGTAAATAAAATCACATGATAATTAACATGATAATCATGAGACATCACATGTCTGACTGACTCACCTAGCTCAGGTTTCTTATTATATTTTTTTATCCATTGTTGTAGTAATATATTGTAGTATCTCTATTAATAGAATAATTAATTATAGTCAGTATAATATACTTAGTTTTTCACTTGTATTTTAACAGTCAACAATATATTGACAGTGTGTACCACAATATGCTGTGTTGGTCATTATGAATCAGCATCAGTACCAGGTACAAAACTTGTTAAAGTAATCTCACCTCCTTGTCAAAGAAGTGTGAATATTCTTCATAAGTCGCTAAGGTTGGGTACACAAGTACAAACCCTCCCCTTCTGCTGATCTGTACAATAAAATGATAATTTAATACACATACATAAACTGTAACAATCTACCTCATCTATAAAATTCATTAATATACAACAATCATCAGGAGTTAACTCATCCAATATCTTGCTTCGCTCAGCCTGAGACAAACATGATGTGGTTATGTAATGTTACATGACATTATGTCTGATACCTCTGATAATGTCTTGTATCTTGTATAACGAGAATGCTAGCAGGATAAAGACAATGTAACTATATCCTAACAAGACATGTCTAACCTTTAATCTCTCTGTACTTGACAAATTTGCTATTCTTGTTGATGACATACTGATGAAATAAGCAGTTATTTAAAGTAAGGGGATATACTGGGGACTATTTAGGGTCAATGATATAATAATATCAGGATGTGAGATCATTATAATAATGTTTTTGTTTTTTTTCTTCATGTTTACCTGTCAGTTATTTGTTCAGTGTCTTTTGTTGGTAAATAAAATCCTGCTATATTAAATAAATCACGTATCATGTAACCTTTGATATTGAGGTCAAGACGAGAATTAGAATGAAGACTGTGTGTGTGTGTGAGAGATGGAGAGAGAGGAATGAGAATTGTTATAATGAAATTGGAAGTCAACACTCCATTAAAGTACAGAGGAAGTATATAGTGTAAAGTATACCAATAGTCATAATTCTAACATCCTGTATGAATATAGTCAAAGTATGTATTGTATGATTGACATGTGATTTGTAATGATAATTTTGGCAATTCCAATGACATCATTTGTTGATTTATGCCAACTGTATAATTTATACACACCTTTATGAAATAATATTGCAGTGTTGTATATTATCAGTTAGTTCTTGTCACATGTCTACATGTCATCACATACATATATTTTATTTTTGTAATTAAAATATTTGCAAATTTTATTTGTATAACATTGTGAATGGGTCAGTGTGCAAGGTTCAATCTTGCAAAATTTTAGCCTCAATTTTTATGAAATAAATATAATTCATAAAAATCACAAAATATATTTAACCTCAACAATACTCATAGATATTGTATATTAACTTACCTAGGAGATATATTAACTTCTAATAGCCATGGTTTAAGATGTTTATCTAACATTATATCAAAACCAAACAGTTCATGAACACTTCCACTGTCTTTTAAATTAGCTTTCACTAAGGACGCAATGTATCCTTCACAACTAGACAATATAATTAATTACCTTGTTATTATTATAGGGACATACCTCAATATTGTTTTAATAACTACATCTTGAATCCCTGCCCATACTGGCCGAGGGTCTATTTTCATTTGTGTTTCCATATATTCCCATAATGCTAACAGGCCCCTATAATAATAACATATTAATTATAATGATGTGTTTGAGGTATAACACTATTACCATTTGTGTCCATAACATTGTGTTTCATCTGAATTAGCTAAGAACTCAGAGTTTTTCTTATTAACACTATAATTAGTCAAATGTACAAATCTATTAGACAATGTCTTTGTAGACTGAGAATATCTATAGAACAAATACAACAGATATAGTCAATGTTATCATAACTCACTTTTTTGTAGCAAATCGTACCAGTCCATCACGATATACATATATTTTGAGTGGATCCAGAGATGTCACATAGACATATATTCTTAGATCAAATTTACTTCCATTAATAAGGAATGGTTCAGACAAATATCTTTAATATATTAATTAGTATTATAGTAAATAGAGAGATGGTACCTTTGTACAATAAGTGGTTTTTTCTTTGGTATCTGTGACCATTTGTGTACAACTCTTATACCAATACCACGAGCTGATGCAGGCTATATGTGTGTGTGTATGTGATAAAATAAATTGTATTATAATGAGGTATTAGTTACTGGTTTTATAATCCATTTTTGTTTGCGTCTTTCTTCCCAAACTTGTTTGAATTGTCTCATGTCATTTGGTAAAACAAATGTTTGAGGAATAAAGTCAAAATCCTATATAATTGTATCATAATTAACTGAAGATAATGACTTAAGATTTCTTACCTTCCTTCCATAATGAGCTTGCATTCTAGATAAATTCCTCCATAATCTATCTTTACGACCTAACTGAAATGATCCAGGAAAGTGATTGACCTGTTAGTAATATCATTATTATAATAATAACAGGGACAACTCATTACTTTTTGATGTTCCTGTATCAATCTAAATGCTTCACTTTTCATATGTTTACCCCAATACCCTATCCAGTCCTCTGTATAATGAGTAAAATCCTTAATAATGGCTACATAATTAATTGCTCACTGTTGCTAAAAGTAAATCCCACACGAGATATCACATGTTTGACGATATTTGGAGTAATGGTACTTGGTTTCCATTTGAGCTTAGATTTATAATGAGCTGGAAGTGGCTCATCTAATATATATATATATATATATATATATATATATATATATATTATATAGATATAATATATATAGAGATATATATATATATATACATATATATGTGTGTGTGTGTGTTATATATTATATATTATATATTGTGTGTGTACATCAATATGGAAATACCTACATGATTCATCAGGTAATGGAAAATGTAGGGTAGAACGTCGTCCTGGAAAGAGACTAGGAGTTAGAGAAGGAGATATACCACCTTCTTTTTCTCCTGGATAAGTGAGTCTTGGTGGTATCATTGGAGCTGAAGTAGCTCCTTCAGTTGTGCTGGATTTCTTAACAATATCATTGCTCACTGGGTTTACTGGAGGAGGACTTGTGAGGTCATCTGTTGCAGGAGAAATAATGTCCTCTGATTCCCAACATGACTCTAGACCAACTGATGAAGTGACATCACTAATCTGAGACTCGTCTTCAATATCTGATAATAACTCTTCCTCTTCCTGCCATCCACCGCCTTCTTCATCTTCTAGAGTCAATTCAATATCACTTTCTTCACCTCTCCCTGTTCTACTTACTAAACCAGTTAAACTGGTCAAACGAGTTAACTCTCTTTTACATTCATATGGTGCTGGTGCTGTAGCAGGTATTTTCATTCTAGATCTGTGGAAATGATATTGCAATAATTCAATAGTACATATTGTACCTGCTGAGGTGTCTCCTGAGTCTTCCAGTACTTGTACTAGTAGATATGCTTGTACTAGTAGATGTGACAGAATCAAGAGGTTTGATGTGGTCATTAAATGGTGAAGAACACTCCAATTTTGTACAATTTAATGAAAGGGGCTGTTTTAAATCAGGTGATGTTTGAACAGTTTGTAATTGTTGTTGCAATGGTGTTAGTTTGCCATAATATTTTCCCTCTACTTGTTTCTGGAGTTTTTGTCCAACTAATGGTACATCATTGAGAGTTGGTAATGTTTGTTGAAGATATGAGTCAACAAATAAACTGGTTTCTTGATGTGTATCTTGTTGTAGTTTGATTTGATGTAGACTGGAAACTAACCTATCCACATTTAATGGAGTCAGATAACGTTTGTGAGCATGGTAAGATAAATATGCCTCTTTAAATGCCTTATTAGTTTTCAAAGGATCCTGCATATCAGCTCTCGATCAGTCTCTCTCTCTCTCTGACAGTAGAAGCCAATTACTTGACAGATTGTCTTCATAAAGATACTTCAAAGACAATGGGTTGCAAGATGTTAGGTTGTCATGGTTACTTAGGCCATAGTGCATATAGTGTTAAAATAAAATCTAGGTGTGGCTAAAACATGGCTACCTCAGAACGAGATTTTCAGAATGAAGTTTCTTCAAGTGATACTGACTCTAATAATCGTTTTGATTTTCATAACTGGTACTATTGGTCAATATGGTGGCAACAGTATCTCTTCTGGTCATTTCACTTTACTCAAAGATCATCAACAGATCAACCTCAAACCACATTACCACAACCACTGCCAACAAATTGGCAATATCCTCCATATTTAACTCCTCCTGTACAACAACATCCACCAACACAACCACCACCAGCTGGAGGTGGTGGTGGGATTACATTACAAATCAGATTTAGTAATGGTCAGTACTACATATTATTGACTATCACCTTATATATAATAGGTTATGAGACATATATTGCTCCAGTATGGCGTCGCCTTGTTGCTGAATTAATTGATACTTTAATTGTTTGTGTTTTCCTTAAATGGTATCTACCTATATTGGATTATAGGTGAGTATATTCCTCTCATTATCTTGTCGTTATCTCATTATTGTGATAGAGTACCTGAGGTAGTGTTCTTAGGAGCTGATGTTGTCATGAAAATGGAGGAAGATGAATTAGAAGAAATTGGATGGACAATGATTGTGTTTTTCTTCTCTATATTTCTACAGAGATGTGCTCATGGAATAATGGAGGTATTTTTAACCCTCTCTCTCTCTCTCTTGATTATTGACAATATTTTAGACTCTGTTTACTTACAAGTTTGGTTGGACTCCTGGTAAATGGATATTAGGTTTACGAGTATTACAATGTACTATTGTTCAATATACTAATACTGACCCTTTGAGGAGTATTAAAATACAACCTGGTATAAGAATGGGACTATGGCAGTAAGTAGACTCATTCTCAATTTCCCATGTTACTCATTATGGTCTCATTCCAATGTTATTACAGACTTATGTCTATTCTTTCTAGGTCTTTGATGAGGGCCATTTTTAAATCAGTTGTTAGTTTATTTTGTCCACTCATTATTTTCTTTCTTGTATTGGACAGAGGACGTCCTCAATATGATCGTGCTTTTCGTACAACAGTTGTTTATCATCGTTATCTTTTCAGACCAATATAAAATTAACTTTTGATGGTTAGTTAACTATTAAGAATCAATCACTCAATTCAAATGGAGAAATTCCTGTCATTAATACTTGATTTTAAATATTGACTGGTCTTTCATTTTATATGCTGTGTCTTGTAATAAGTCACATGATCTCTCGTCCTTAATGAGGGGGAGGAGTTAATATCATGGATTACATTAATATTACCAATTGATCATGTGTTAGTTGTAATTTATAACTCAAGAGAGAGAGTAATTTCTTGTATCGAGTTTGTTTTCTTTTCAATACAGTGTAGAATGCTTTCAATGCTAACCTATAATGACTATCACTTAACTATTAATTAATAGGGTTCACTCACCAAATACACATTTGATGTGGTATTTTAAATAACGATTGTTCAGTTCCAACCTAATAAAAATTATTAATACATAATTATAGGATCATATCCGATATTACTTGTAAACATCTTGTTTTGGCGTGGTTATAGAAACGGTTTGTACATTGTACAATGACATCTAGTGAGGTTGTCATGACAACAGCTACATACACACATAATATCACATACTTAAGAGAACATGTGCTAATTGTTCAGTTTGTTTGATGAGGACTATGTCTTTAACAAAACAATGGAATTTCATAGCTGAGATGATAAAGTTCTCATATATATTACGGAGAACTACAGGTTCTGGGATTAACTGTAAAGGGGCGTGGTCATGTTTATAGATAGATACATGTAATATAATGTACCTCAGAGTCCAGTAATAATGGCATACATCGTAATGTCATTGATCTAATAACACACACACATCACATGCTATATATGTAGTATTGACTACCTTATTGTTTTGTTCAGTATCATAGTAAGTGGGTGGGGACTACCACAAGGTATAGTTATACAACTCCTGATATCTAAAATGAAGTATCATTGAGTACTTACTATATATAGCTCATTAAAGTACTTCATTTATAATTAGAATTACAACAAATCTGATACTTACTGATATATCGAGTATAGTCAGTTTGTATTTGAAGGTTCTTTGTATTGAACAATAGACCACACCATGAAAACCACTCCACTATTAATGAAACACATTGTACTATTATATTTATAATATATCTTACTGTCTTGTATGAGTTCAAGATAACCATCATCGGTGATGTAATAATTACGTAATGTTTTAGAATTGTTAATATAACAATTATATTCTTTAATTCCTTGACTCATAAGTAGATCAAAGTTATGAGCTACTGAACTGTTCTGAGTTACCAGTAGAAAGTCATCAACTAATCTCATTAACAGCTAAATAAGAAGGTAATTAAAATGGTAATATTAGGGGTTAACTCACTCCTTCACTACCAACTATATTGTCAATATATTTCCTCTCCATATCAGCATAATACAAGCTATAAGATTTAATTATGATATACTAATTACTAGGAGTTTACCAGCATAATAAAGTAGACACAATTGAACCTTGTGGTATTCCTTTAATTTGACGATAATACTGGCCATTGCTCTAATTAATTATTTAATAACAATTATATATTAAGGGGCTGGTTAATTACTTTAATAAGGTTACAAGTTAAATGACTCTCCAATATATATAATACTTCATCTCTCTCTATTGTAAATGTGGTTACCTATATTTATAATAATATAATATGTTTTGACAGTAATGCTATACCTGATCAACCAGTATAGAGTTTCTTAGTGATGGACAACATTTAGTTATAAATTGAGGGAACATTGTCATAATAGCTAGTAGATAACTATTAATACATTATATAATATATTATATATACTGACCACCATCACATCCTCTATAATTAAATGATTTAAGTTGTCTTCCAGTAAATTTGATCACAGCAAATTTCCTAATATTGTACTCTTTCTATGAACAAGATATCTTATCTGATTTAGTGATGCTGTCACTGACCTGTGTTAATGTCTGCTTTAATAATTTTATTAGAAGATCACTCAAAATTGAGTCAAAGCAATCCTTTATATCAACACTAATCATGTACCAGGGACTATATTGTTGCCATGGCAACCATCGTATCATAACTTGTACTAACTTTGTACTCAAATGTTGTTGATATACAAATGTTTTCCATTTTGTATAGATCTCATCAGAACCAAGGACTGAACTACCCAGTATATCAGGTTGACTAGAGGTCTTTAAAGAACCAAGATATAAAGGGAATGATGTCATTATTACCTCATATTTTAAAACATGGAGGACATTTTGAAGTTGGACATTTATTGGAACTTGTTCATGTTCCTTGAGGGTGTGGCTTAAATTAGTAATAGGTCTGACACCATTTGGTTTGGGCTGGAACCGGAATGAAGATACTCCAAGAGATTTTGTTGAGCAGACAAGATCATTAACTACATTCTAATGGAATAATAAGTGTGCATGCACATCCACATGTATGTGTGTGGGTACGTGTGTTTAATCTAGTTCTATATTAACCTTTGGTAAAGTTTGTATCATTTGTTGCTGTTCCATATCTAAAAAGGAATGATATGGAAATAATGTCATGCTTTTACTATCATGCCAAATTATTGATGCCAACCTTTGTTTGCTACTTCGTTTATTGCCAACCACACCTGCTTTCTGTAATAAAATATAGCATTACGAGTATTTCCACCCTTTTCTGTAACATTAAAATTGCTCTATAATGATAACAATAAAAGCTAGGAAATGTTAGAACAATACCGTTATAAGATACATAACAAAGAACTCCACCAGCCATTTCATAAAACAGCATAATAATATCTCAATATGTTTTGACTGGGATAAAGGTGGATGTGTCTGACTTTGACAACCAAATCCAAAACATTGCGATATCTGAATAATGTCATGAGATATCAATGTTAATTCTTTAACACATACTTTGATTTTATAAATTAGTTGTCGAATTGATATTGTTTCATGTCTACCTTTAAATATAACAGCTTTAAGATCTAAGATATTGTGTATATATCAACTCTCTTAACTAGATTCATGTGTTTGTTTCATGAGTGTTTATCCATTTATCCTAAGAATTAAATTATTGTGATAATACTGTGGGAATTACTTTTATAAAATTGTTTCCAGTTACTATAAGTGCCCAGAAAAGCATAAGGGATAACCCTTCTGATGACTGTGTAAACATATGAAAAGACCTATTATGGAAAAAAAGTTATAATTAGATAAGATGATAGATTAAAGATAATTAATTAAAAGATGTGCAATTGACCATGTATGATAAGTTGATTTAATTTGATTTGAATCTTATTGATCAGAACTGCATGCTGGATAGATTATTATTATGGTTAATAATTATAGATAGCAATGTAGATTGTTAGTAATATTGATGGATGAAGTGAATTCCTTCCATAAATATAAAAATATAACATTTACATACTTCATCACAGGGAGAAGATAAAGTCACTAAATGTGCCAGAGTTAGGTTTGGAGGATACGTTACTTCTCCTTTAAACCACTGTATTATAAATATAATTATAAAGTTTATATAAATGAGCAAATTATGACATCATGATGACACATCATAATGACATCATAATTAAAAGTATTCATAAGGTGATGTTACAGTATACATACATACATATATATTATATTATATATATATATATATATATACACATACATATTGTAACGTCACCTTATGAATACGTTTTAATTATGATATCGTATGTTCATCATGATGTCATAATTTGCTTCTATATATGTGTATTGTACTTTGTTAAATTCATTTGGTACTGGAGATTTCTCTTGAAGTACAGAATATAAGTTACAAGATCTTTAAAAAGTGAGTATAAAATAAAGTAGTGAAAAGGTTTAATTTTTCTAATTGACTAGGGCACTGTAGTCTACATGCTCATCAAGTCAAGTATTATTAAATTTTTTGATACTAAAATTGATAATATTACTAACCTCATATTATTTATTAATTGTTTCATTAAAGTCAAAGTCTTGTATATACTTTTAGGTAGAACGACCTGTATAATTAATTAATAGGTGTGGTTATTCTCAAGAGAAAGGAGCATTGAGCGAATTGGCATAGACCTATGTTTCTTAGTTATTGTTATATAATTACTACTATTTGTTATACTTTATTGAGTGAGTACCAGTTCTCCCTCAACAATGATACAGTAGTAAGGCTATCAGAGGGATCACTAGGCAGGCTGTTGAGAGGAGTGACTGACTAACAGGAAGTGAAGCAAACCAGGCAGGCAACTATTACCACCATTACAACAACAGCAATAACTGGTATGTTTAAGTACTGGGAGGACAAGTAGAGTTTACAAGTGGTCCAGGAATATAATGTAGTTCAAACTTCAGTTGAAAAACTAAGAATTTAGAACTGGCTATCTTCAGTGTGACCATTATGTGAATCTTTTGTACCTTCTGTGTACTTTACCATAATAGATATTAGATTACCCTAATATCTAATATGACATCAATTTGTTGACTTGTTTGGTGGATCATTCCTACTCAGGGCCTCCAACCTCAAAATTTGATTTACCCCTAGGGGAACTAAAATTTTTCCCTTTATTTCCCTAAATACAAAATTATTAACCCCTTAGACCCCCCTTAAATTTTAAAAAGATTTCTTTGAATTTTCCCTAGAAAAACCAATACTTAGTCATTGTCAGAGTCAAAATTTTACATCATTTCTAAGTTGCACATTTGCACATGGAACTGTCAGGTTTAAATTCCACACAAGTGCAAGGCAAGCTTCGTTTAATCAAAATTCAACTCAGCCAGATAGACTCTACCAGTTGCCAATTCAATAGCTGAACTGTATGGAATGTACATGTGCTTATTGTACTAGCTGCTAATCAGTAATTTTTACATGTATGCAATCATGCATGTTTATCAAAAATAGATTTTAAACAGGCTATGAATTTATTATTAGTTATGAATATTATTAAAAGTGTATGAAAGTATAAAATCCCTAAATTCCTTATTTTTAAAAAAATTCCTCCCCTGGACCCTAAGTTAATCAATTATTCCCTAGTTTTAGGGAAATTTCCCTAACATTGGAGGCCCTGTTCCTACTGTTATTATAACCTTAAAAGGAAATTCCTTAGTAGTGACCAATCAAAATCAGCCACATACATTTATTGTTATTACATCACTCTTATATTTCCCTTTACCTTTGAACTGTAACTTCTTCCATTTACAAATATTTCATAAGCTAGTGATGTGGTCCCTTTAACGTTTGATAACAAATCCCTAAATATACCTAGTGTACCTTTTAAAGTGTACTTGTATATCATATTGACTCACAAGACTTTTCAATTCTCTGTGAATAGAACATCATACTTCTATTGATCTTTGTATTGTGTAAATTAGCTAATGTAAGAGCACCTATAATAATAATATCCATTCATTTAGACTGAGAATATAGACATTTCAACATAACACATACATAACATGTTTTTGTGTTTTCTTGTGTCCATGGCAACTCCAATTTGCATTCCATATTGCTTTGAGAATGTGTCAACAGATATCCCTAAAAGGTACTAGTTATTTGGAATGTTTTAAAAAGAGCTAGAATGTATGTTTAACTAAATAGTTACAGTACTATTAGTATCAAACCAAAAACAAGATAGTTTGTATTAATTTGTCTATTACAAAATGATCATAATTTATATGTATTACAAATGAGTATACTGATAACAACTCTTTTAAGGTCAATTGTATGGTGCTATATTAGTGTCAAAATTATGCGGTATAGAAATTTTACTTGGTGGTGTATGTACTGTATCATCTAAGGGGCGTGGCGTACATACCATCGAAAGACAAAAAGCAAGAATTATAGAGACAACCAAAATCAGGAACCCAACCTAACTAGAAACATCTCGCTGACACTCAATTCTAAGAGACGGATTGTGGTACTCGCACTCTGTGTTTTATTAAGTAATAGCAAAAGCCTAGAAATGAAGCTGAAAGTCATCACAATTCAGCCATCTTTAATTAGCGTTGCTACGCCCCTTAGACACTATGGTATATACACTACCAAGTAAAATTTCTATATTGCATAATTTTGACACTAATATAGTGCCATACAATAGGAATCGTTCCATTTATATATGATATTATGATCTGATTTATTGGTGGCATGATCTCAGATCATGTGAGGTCATGGATCATGTGAGATCATGTGATGCTGTCATAAGTTAAGTTAATTAGAGCAGTCTTACCTGTTAATTGGAGGAGATTGGAATTAGGAAGTTTCAGAAAAATGGAGTGTTGAAGTAATAGTAGACAAAACAGATGTTTACCTGTTCTGTATATGATAAACTCTTACATTACTTCTATGGACTAATATGATACCTTTGAAAGACTAATTCCCAATGTTTTGATCTTTTGATAAATATGGCATTGGAAAGTGGATTTGTAACTGTTAACAGTTGTGTTCCTGGCAATGAAATTGTTCCTTTGACCTAATAATCAAGAGAGAATACAGAATGTTATCTCATATATTGCTATACCAACTCATAACCAAATGTCAGGAGATTATATTTCCCTTGAGGCATCTTCAATAGTTCCTTTGATAATAAAAAGAATATGTAGATGTATAGCATCTAGTTCCTCTTTCCAAAGAAAAAAGGAATGTTGTTAACTTTTAATTGAAAAGAACAACTATATATATAGCTGTGTACACACATAATGAATTGAATTATAAATTTGTAGACCACACAAAACTAGACTTGCTGTCACTGGTTTGGTAAGCTACTTCTATCATAATAATTAGTTTATCATTAATTTATAATATAGCTATTATAATGTTTGAATAGCTAAGATAATTATGAGCTACAACCTACCTCAATGATTTTATTAACTAAGGTATCAAGGGTGTTGCAACAGTCTGTACAAATGTCATCTATTAGTTGTTCTACAGCTATAGCTTGTGGTGAAGATGCAAAAAGGGTAGTTTTACAGAAATTAATGAATTCACATGCATCATCAGCTTTGATTAAATTGATAGAAGAATTATAATTGAAGACAACCTGGTCCATTGTATTTACTGAGACATAATAGCTGGATAGAGTCTGCATCAGCCTGTTAATCTGTAATTAAACTAAACAAAGTATAAACCATTTAATAATAAGTAATTATTATAATTATAGCCACTCCCCAACTTCCTTGCAAGCACATGTGAGAGAAAGACAATAAAAGTAGGCCAGCAAGCTTTTTGTACTTTTGTTCTTAAATTTGACTTGTTATAAATAACAATATTATTGCAGTCATATGACTATATATGTGTGTGTATGTGTAATATTATATATATATATATATATATGTATATTTCCACTAGCTTTATGTAAATATGACTTGTTGTAAAAAGTAGTAATGCAAACTGAAATCACTTTTTATGATGTAGTATTAATTAAAGCTTTTAAAAACTAACCTTTTTTTAGGTCTCAGTAATCCAGCTATAATTATTAAAAAATGAATCTTTGGTATTAAGTCATGAATAATTAACTTTTAATAAGCAATAATTGAGCATCATGTCATGAATAATTAATTTTTAATGAGCAATAATTGAGCATGCGCAAATAAATAGTGGCAAAATTCAAAAGTTTGAGTGTAAGTACTTGTATTAATATTCTAGAAATAATATATAGATCAATACTGTAATGCAATAATCTATCTCCTTTATGTATTATGATGTCCCTGTTTGCATAATTCACTATTATATGATGGAACCTATTATTCACACTTTCTTAATTTCAGATTGAAAACCATCATCATGAGTGATCCACCCCAAAATGTTCTACCAGATTTTGATCGGCTTCTTGTAACACCTCTTGCAGAGGCAATTAATAATGTTTTGTCAAAAGTCTCAGAGTTTAACACCAAATCTTCATTGTTATCTCTTATCATTGGCTCTAGATTGTGTCAATGTTGCTCTGTGTCTACTGAAATTTCAGAATTATTTGTAGTTATACAAAAAATGTCTGAAAAGCAAAAAGATTCTCTAAACATGTTAGGTCGCTGGGCATTTTTAGATTATGTAGATAAATCTATATTACCACAACAACTTTCAAATGAACTGCTTCGAAATGGATTTGAGCGAATGGCTGATGTGCTACAACTAGGAATGATAGATTGCGTAACAAAGAAAGTGGAAAGCTTTGAATATAGTACACCAACTGACTTATATCGATTTCATCACTTTGTTATTCAAGAATATTGTGCTGCCTTGCATTTAGTTCAACTGCCATTAATGAGTGCCCTTAAATTTGCAACAAGTCAACTGTTTTCCCTACCTTCAAACAAATGGGGTATTTTGGAAGCATATTTTGGTCTTGCCAAGTCAAAAATGTCCCCAGTAGCAAAAGAATCTTTATTTTACATTTTACAGTATGTATGCAGGAGTTTTACTGGATCCCATCCATTTCTTGACAATCCTGTTGTATTGCTAGTATTAAGATGTCTATTTGAAGCCCATGATGTCGATTTATGCTTACAAGTACACCATGAGTTATTGCTCTCTCAAACTTTCTCTTTTAAATTGCCTGCATTAAAGACGAGTACAAGAGCACTTTCGTACTACCTATCAAATTCAGTTCCTGAGGATACCATCTGGCGAGTTTACTGTTCTGATGAGAAATTGGTTAAAGAATTAGTTATGTATGTTACCAAATACAGCAGTAGAAGGCGAACACAGCCAATAGTAGTAAGAGTTGATGAACAAATCATATATGGTGATCCTGAAAGAATAGTCATAAGCCTACGTAGTCGTGACTATCTTCTTTCTACTCTTCCTCAGTATTTATTCCTTCATCCAAAACCATCTACTGAGTTTGCTAGCTCTGACTCTTCCTTAGTCATTACTCCTGAAAAAATGACTGATACCCTGCCTATTGTTTCCTCTGAGCCAAATAACATGTCTCTACTTCCTTATGGTTATGTAACAAAAGAACAATTAGAAACAAGAAAACAAGTTGAAAATGCTGTCTATTATCCTATGGTAAAAGATTTGATGGTACCTCTAGTACAGCCATATTGTCCCACAGTGGTTGTACAATCACAATATCGTAAAGGGGACCATATATGGTTATCATGTTCACGTAATATAAGACATGATTTCTATGAGAATGTCCAGATATCACCAATATCACCATTACATTGGGTCAAAGTAAGAGTCCGCTAATATATAATGATATTCATAGTTTATATTATAGGTTAAACAACCAGATGGTACACTAGAGATGGAAGAACGATATAAGTCATTTGCTATGGATCAATTACAAGGTTCCAGTACATCCTCAACAGATATCGCTGAAATAGTTCTTTTAAATTCTCATCGATACACACGTATTGCTGTGACTCCACTTGTTGGAAAGGATCATGTAAATAATATTTTATTATATGAGAATTCTGAGGAAGTTGATGAGCCTGGTCATATTGGCTGTGATTTTTTAAAAGATGAATATCTAATTCAAGAAGATGTTCGATGGAGAGGTATAAGACATTTTGATATCTTAGCTGATGAACAGATCGGTCGTGAGTTGCCACTCCCATCTAAACGAGGTACTGAGTCAGGTGACATGACAGCTATAACAGCTGCTGGCCATGCAACTTCAGATGACACTATGCGTCCTCAAGTTCAACCTTTGCCTCATATGACACCATCTCCAAGGTAACATGACATAATATATGAATATTAATAAGCTGATTTCTCTAGGCCTTTATCATTGCAACCTCCATTACCAACAAGTTATGAGAATGTCTTAGGGACTACTACTTCAGTAGGATCTGTTAGACGTTTAGGAGATGAGAGACCATCTGTCTCTGATCAACAAATAAAACGTTGGGCATTAGAAGCTTATGATCAACCAGGCCAATGTTTCTATGTGAGTTTAATGTTATTATAGTGAGAATATAGTTCATATACATATGTTAGGGTGATGATAGTAACAGATTTGAAGTGGGTCATGACTATACTTTGCCAGATCAATTACCACATTCACGTGTCCTGAGAGAAGGTGGAAATGGTTTGATTTTAGAGGTAAAGTAAGAACTCAACAAAAGATCACGTTATTATATGTAAATATTGGTAGGTCTATTTTGAAGGTGTTCTTTATGCTGTTAAACGTACTGCTTTCAGATGGAGAGAAGTATTAATTATGCCCAAATTACGTCACCCCAATATTTTAAGATTATCAGCCATGTTGATGGGTATGCCAATAGAGGGTTATCCCAGACGTCGCCATGTGTTTCACTTTTACCCTCGTATGACCAGTAAGTGCCACCTCCCATAGACCACTAGGGACAGGTGTCTAATGAGGGAGGGTTTAATGAAGGAAGGTCTAACGAAGGGAGGGTTGTTTATATTACACTGTAATAACTTGTTATTTTTATAGATGACTTAGGTAGAATGGTTGGATCTTATGAGAAATATTGTCTCAGAACACTTAAAGAACGGTACAGGAATGAGCCTCTTCTATTGAGTAAAATACATAGCAACTTTAGGTAGGTACTGATTAGGGGGTGTGGTTTTATTTCCTCTTTATTCAGGTTTATAACCAGAGAAATTCTTCAAGGTCTTCATTATTTACACACTCTACCAAATCCTATTGTACATCGTGATGTTAAACCATCTAATATATTAGTATTGACTGAATGTGATTGCTCTAATCCACTAGCTTGTGTATGTAGAAAGAGACCACGTATCGTAAGTTGAAGTCACCTTGAATTAATAACACTATATTGTTATAGGTATTGTCTGATTTTGATGCTAGTTTAGAGCTTAATTCTGATGGTACTTTACAACCTGATCCAGCACGTAATACACTACAAGGGTTTTATATCTCATCAGATAGAACATACCACATATCACCAGTAGGAACTATTGGCTTTAAATCACCTGAGGGTTATATACATATGATTGGTAATAATGCTGATGTCATGCCACCATTGACAACTAAAGCAGACATATTCAGGTAAGACAAGATACTTTTAGAACAATACACTAGTCAGTTGTAAAATGTTCAGTATATTGTAATCAAATGTGTCTATTGTCAAAAGAGAAATATGCTGTAGGCACAAAACCTGTTATTATAATAGGAAACCTCAAACATTTAGGGCTGGACATCATTCACCTGTGGCAACTTATAAACCACTCTTGTTTTTCTTCTTGTAGTTTTGGTCTAGTGATGTCATTACTGCTAATGAATGAGGAGGGGCCAAAGTATTTATCTCAGGTATATATTATATTGATATAATAAATGGAGAATTAATTGATATTATTAGATGGGTGTACTCTTACTGGCTATGAACCAGAGAACTGGACCTAGGAGTTCTAATGTACCTTGCTCTGTATTGAGTCAAGTGACTGTAACTAGCAATGATATACACAGAGTATTACCAGTATGTCCCTAATAGAACAATAGTGTTAATACTCTCTCTCTCTCTCTCTCTCTCTCTCTCTCTTTCTCTCTCCAGATCGGAAGATTTAGAAAGGAGTTTAATGATATACCTTCTCTTATTACATTTATGATAAGATGTTTAGAAGTTGATCCAAAAAAGAGAGCATCAGCTTATGAACTATTAGGTCATAATTATTTACAAGAATGAATAGGATAGCTTAGCACATTATTAAAATTAAAACATCCTGTATTATTTAACTATTACTATTTATCATTTTGTTAATAATAATTAATTATTCATTAATTTGTTGTAACTATTAGTTTTATTGTGTTCTTTCGTTCTTATCTAAAGTTGAGTTGATTTTTGAGTCTTGTCTTTTAAGTATATGTGATAAAGTGAAGTCTTGCTACTTGAATCAGATGTCTAATCAACAACATACAAGTCCAGGTAATTTATAGAGTGTGTGTTACTCTAATCTTAGTTCATGTACTAATACAGACAAGTGTAGTAGTCCAGTCAATATGGATGATATAGTGCTTAGTGCTACAGTTAATATACTTGGAAGTGAGTTCAAATTATTGCTATGTTTACAAAATATGATATTATGTCATTTTAAGTTATTTTATTGCTATCTATCTATAGATGAAGGTGATGCAGTAGTCCCATCACTATCATATTATGATGTTACTACAGAACAAGCTACAGAAGACATGCTGTTTGATTTTGAAAGCAAGTCAAGTAAGATTTCACCTTATAAATGAAACTTACATATTTACATTATTTTAATTACTATTATAGATGAAGGTGATGCAGTAGTTCCATCACTATCATATTATGATGTTACTACAGAACAAGCTACAGAAGAGATGCTGTTTGATTTTGGAACAAGTAAATTAAGCTAAATTTTATAATATTGAATAGTGCAGCAGAATGCTATTACTTTGTAGTCTTCTTAAATCTACATACAAATTGAATGAGTTGATGAATAGCTAGATTTCGAAGTTTTGGGTAAAACCCGGTCATTTGTTTCTTATTCAATAGCACGTGTGCTGTCTGTCCATTCCGTCTTATTCATGGCTGCTTATTTCAAGTCTGAATCCTTAGGTTTTCGTAGCAAAGGTAAGTATTTACTATTGTGTGATTATGTATATATTTTTATAATTATATAGAACCACCGAAAACCATGCCCTCTACTAACGGGTGTAATGAAAAGGAAGATAACAGTAAGCAAGTGGTTGTTTGTATTCTCTTACTGTATTATATATTTTAGTCCCAATAATTTCTTCTCCTACACAAGTAGAAGAGATAAATGGCAACTATGCCTTCGTTGGAGGTGGAAAGATAATAATAAAGCCTTCTGGATGGAAGAACTAACAAAATCGAAGACCATGTCTTCTGTAGCTTGAACTGACATTACTATGTAATGTCATACTACTAACTTTTTCTCCCCTCCCTGCTGATTTAGTTTTTTCATGATTTAGGTTTTATTTATTGATAATACAATAGCAAATTGACACAAACATAACATAATGTAACATTTATATAATGGAAGTTAAATAAAGTATTAAGGTTTTCCAGATGGTACAACAAATGAGATTCTAACGCCAGGGGCTCCCCATTTGACTCGCTGTGTTTGATAGATACTAGTCCAGATAATGAACACTATAGACCATATTAACAGTCCAAGAAGAGAGGCCAAGACGTACCATCTAAGTTTGAGTGGAGTGTCTTTCTTAAAAAAAGCTTCTCTGAAGAACCAGACACTGTTAATTAACCAAACAAATGGCAGTCCAAAACAACCAATATGAAAATAACGTCGACAGATCTTTAACTTTTCTTCTGGAGACACGTTATTGAGATTCATAGCGATTTCTCTTTCTGTAGTTTTACTTCAAACAAGCAAACGCCCATAATTATTGGAAGGTGTGGTTTCTGGCAAATTCTGTGAGTCACCACACCACGCCCACCAACGTGGTTTCAAAAAACGTTGTAGATACGAAGTGGTACTGAAATGGATGGTGATTTATATGACGAGTTTGGTAACTATATTGGACCAGAGCTAGACAGTGACGAGAGTGAAGATGAGGAAAATACTGAAGAAGAAAGAGAACATTCTGAGGGAGTGGTAAGGTCTCCTTGTAATAACCTTCTCCATGTGACCTTGTAAAGGATGATGAATTAGATGAAAGAGAAGGTGACGAAGAAGTTATGGAAATTGGTGAAGATGCTCTTGCATTACAAGCACCTGAGACACAAGCTATTGTATTGCATGAAGATAAAAAATATTACCCAACAGCTGAAGAAGTGTATGGACCTGATGTTGAGGTAGGCATTAATTAGAACTTTACCTTATTTGGACATATTTTAGACGATAATACAAGAAGAAGATACCCAACCACTTACTGGTTAGTTTATATTTGTTACCATAGTAACCTGACCACACCTTGTTTAGAACCTATAATTGCTCCTGTTAAAAAGCGAAAATTTCTCTACCAAGAGAAGGAGTTACCAGCAACAACATACAAAATAGAGTGAGTCAAACAGGTTTATAAATCCTGTTTAACTTGTCAGACAGGTTTTTAGCTGATTTAATGGACAGTCCAGAGTTAATCCGAAATGTGGCTATTGCAGGACACCTTCATCATGGCAAGGTGAATATTGCATATCAATATGAACATATTTACATGTTTTGTTTGTTGTTTACATGTTTTGTTTGTAGACAAGTTTTGTAGATAATTTAGTTGAACAGACTCACCCTGACGTGTTTGTAGGAGGAAATAAAAATGTGAGTTATATAATTATATTAATAATTACAGGGTTTACCTCATTGTTATTAGTTGAGATATACAGATACATTGTTCACAGAACAAGAGGTTAGTATTCAGACTCCACCCCTCAATAATTAACATTTTATTTCTAGCGTGGAGTTAGTATAAAGAGTACGCCCCTCTCATTAGTTCTACCTGATTCTAAAGACAAGTCATATCTCATCAATTTATATGATACTCCAGGTCAGTAATTAGTGGGTGTGGTTATCTGTATAAGCATGATGTCATGGTCAATATATAGCACTCTGACTATATAATGACCTACCAAATAATGCTAATATTAATATCATCAGATTAATTATCACTGTATTAATTGTTATGTTGCATGTGACAGTCACCTGATGAACATGTTATTAACATAATAGTCACATGACTTATCATTTATAGGTCATGTGAACTTTTCTGATGAGGTGACGGCAGCTTATCGTCTCTGTGATGGTGTGATAATAATAGTTGATGCATCAGAAGGAGTCAGCCATTCCCTGTAATATACTCTAATAATAATATATTATTAGGTTATGATGAATACAGAGAGATTATTAAAACATGCTGTACAAGAGAAGTTAGCCATTACAATATGTATTAATAAGGTATGTGTGTTTAAAGGAAGATCATAGCCTCACAAAATAGCCTTCTTTGTGTGTCTATGGTTTCCTGGTATATGATATGTTATTGTGTAGATTGATCGACTCATATTGGAACTTAAATTACCACCTCTTGATGCTTATTATAAACTCAAACATACTTTGGATGAAATAAACACTTTATTAAAGTTAGTTAATTTATGAGATGACTCCTGTTATTAGTACATTTCATTAGCTTGTATTCAGAGTCATCAGAAGGTCTGGTCATCTCCCCGTTGCTAGGCAACGTCTGTTTTAGTTCCAGTCAATATGGCTTTTGTTTTACACTTGAATCTTTTGCTAAACTTTATGTTGATATGTATGGTAAGGAGGGGGTGTGGTTTATAAGCCATGTACACTTTGTACAGGTGGAGGTTTCTCAGCAGTGGAATTTGCCAAGAGACTCTGGGGAGACATTTATTTTTACAAAGCAAAGTTAGTTATTATAACACAATGTCATAATATATTTTGTGTCATATTTTTAGACGTACATTTACAAAGAAACAACCTTCAACTGACTCACAAAGAACATTTGTTGAATTTATCTTGGAACCTCTGTAAGTTATTAGTTTGTTGCTATGGTAACTGTCATGTGACCTCATGTAGATACAAGATATTTGCTCAGACAGTAGGTGATGTTGATACAACATTACCTCAAGTTTTAGATGAACTTGGTAAGGAAACTATTGATCATGTGACTTTAATTTAATGGGTGTGGTCTTATAGGTATATATTTAAGTAAAGGAGAACTCCAGATGAATATTAAGCCATTATTACGTTTGGTATGTCAACGATTCTTTGGTGAGGCCAGAGGTATGTTATTACATAATAGATTATATCTGTAATATAATTATTATCATGTTATTATTGTTATTATTATTGTTATTATTATTATTATTATTATTATTATTATTATTATTATTATTATTATTATTATGTTATTAGGTCTAATTGATATGTGTGTTAAACATATTCCTTCACCAGTTGATGCAGCTAAAACAAAAGTATGCATCCATTAAATTATTATGTGTCCATTTTCCTTTGTTATGTGTCCATTTTACTTTGTTGTGTGTCCATTTATCATAGATAGAGCACACATATTCAGGTGTTCTCGATGAGGAGTTAGGAGAAGCCATGTTATCATGTGATGCTGATGGACCTCTTATGGTACATATCACTAAATTATATCCTACTCAAGATGCTACGCAATTCCATGCTTTTGGACGTGTCATTAGTGGAACATGTAAGTGATCATGTGACTGTCACATGACTAATATATGCTGTAGTATATAGCGGACAACAGGTAAAGGTTTTAGGTGAGAACTATACATTAGAAGATGAAGAGGACTCTAGGGTGTGTCCTGTGGGACGTCTTTGGGTTACTGAGGCAAGGTGGGTGGAGCTATTTAATTGATGTTGTTTTATTATACCGGTAGATATTCTATTGAAATCAATCGAGCCCCAGCTGGTAATTTTGTTCTAATTGAAGGAGTTGATGCTACAATTACTAAGACAGCAACAATCACACAAATTAGTGGTTGTGATGAGGTCAGAGGTGAAAGGTCATGATATAATGATATTAAATTTATTACAATAGGCTCAAATATTTCATCCACTCAAATTTAATACTCAATCAATTATTAAGATAGCTGTAGAACCAGTAAATCCATCGGAGTTACCTAAAATGTTAGATGGATTAAGGAAAATTAACATGAGCTATCCTTTGCTTGTTACAAAGGTTAATAGTATATTATGATAGCAATATATGTATGTATGTGTGTGTGTTTAGGTGGAGGAGAGTGGTGAGCACGTGATATTAGGGACGGGGGAACTGTACTTGGATTGTGTGATGCATGACTTGCGTAAAATGTATTCTGAAATTGGTATGCTCCTCCCTCTCCTAATTAATGAGTTTTGCCCCTCTCATTAGATATTAAAGTGGCTGATCCAGTTGTTGCGTTTTGTGAGACAGTTGTAGAAACTTCATCTTTAAAGTGTTTTGCTATGACACCAAACAAGAGGTAACTCCTGTTATCATGTTCATTAATTAGTTTCTGATATAAATATAGGAATAAGCTTACAATGATAGCAGAACCTTTGGAGAAAGGATTAGCTGAAGACATTGAGAATGAAGTTGTCCAGATCACGTGGCCAAAGTAGGTGATGTTTGACCACACCCCTTCATTAAACCATTGCTTAGAAAACGATTGGCTGAGTTCTTTCAGACAAAATATGAATGGGATTTGTTAGCAGCTCGTTCTATTTGGGCATTTGGACCAGATAATACTGGTCCCAATATTTTAGTAGATGATACCTTGCCAACTGAAGTATGATGATGTCATAATGATGTCATACTATGATGTCATTATTATTAGGTTGATAAGAGTTTGTTAAATTCAGTACGAGATAGTATAGTTCGGGGTTTTCAATGGGGAGCAAGAGAAGGTCCTCTTTGTGAAGAACGTAAGAATTTGTCTGTGTCTCTGTATCTAGTGTTGTTGATCCAATATGTAGCAATACGTAATGTTAAGTTCAAGGTACTTGATGCTAAAATATCAGATGACCCATTACATCGTGGGGGAGGACAGTTTATTCCCACAGCTAGGAGAGTAGCATTCTCAGCTTTTGTCATGGTTTGTTATTGTTATGTCTGTCATGTGCTTGTCATGTGACATTGTAGGCCACACCCAGATTGATGGAACCTTATTATTATGTTGAGGTACAAGCTCCAGCTGATTGTGTGTCAGCAGTGTACTCTGTACTAGGAAAGAGACGGTAACTTATAGTCACATAATCACCCTATTATCATATGATTGTCATGTAGTGGTCATGTGACTCAAGATGCACCTGTTCCAGGTTCTCCTCTCTATCTAATCAAGGCATTTATTCCAGCTATTGATTCGTTTGGTTTTGAGACTGATTTGCGTACACATACTCAAGGACAGGCATTCTGTCTGTCAGTATTTCATCATTGGCAGGTGGGTGGGGTCTATTAGAGATGATCTCATATGACCTTTGACCTCTAGATTGTCCCAGGTGATCCATTAGATAAGAGTATAATTATACGTCCATTGGAACCTCAGCCTGCTCCTCATTTAGCACGAGAGTTTATGGTCAAAACAAGGAGGAGAAAGGTAATAACCCCTCTACCAGTAACCTCTAATATTTGGTCTATTATATATGATCATTATAGGGACTACCAGAAGATGCTTCTATTAACAAATTCTTTGATGAGCCAATGTTACTGGAACTAGCACGTCAAGACATTATGTTCAGCTACCCAATGTGACCACACCCATTTTTTGAACAATATTTTTCAACAAAGAATACAACACTTAAAAAACATTATATAAGTCACTAAAAGTAGACAGGACGAACTAATGTACTGACCATTTGTGGAGACTGTTTGTATGTTTTGGTAATCATTTTACCATCTTTAGATTTCTCATTGCGCTCATAGACATATTCGTCTTTACATGCAACTTGTAAGTGTGCATATTGGACCATTTGGAGGAGATCAACATCTTTGTGATACTTGTTGAGAGCTTCACATAACTCGATAATATACCATGAACCAGTATCAGTAAATCGACAAGCTTTAGTGTTTTCAGTTGTAGCATAACCAAAGAAAAGATCGCTCTCTTGAGGTAACAGAATACGACCTGTATTTTCATGATCATCTACTTCAATTGCATGAGCTTCAGGAAGACGTCCACCTCGACATGATTGGATGATAAAGATCTTGGGTTTCCCAATAAGACTAGGACAGTGAATGACAGAGTTTTTGATGTCCTCCAGTTTAATCGCACGATCATCTGATCCATAAATCTTACCAGCATCACCATGAGAAAGAAGACAACAGACAAAACTATCATACTGGGTGTGGTTTGTCTCCATAGTAACCTCATTAAATAGTTCAGTCATCTCTTTAGCAGTACAGTCACGATAGCGTCTACCACCAAATAACTTATACCCAAGTGTGTTGAGGGTTTTAGAAAGGTTTTCATCATCTTTTTCAGCACCTTGACGTTTCTCTCGTCCACTAATGTTAATGTTATTAATGATTAATGCATAACCATGGTGACCATCTGCTTTTGACATCTTATAAGGCTGGAGTGGTGATGGTAAGTCTTCTCTACTTACACTACTATTGCCGACTGGTCTGTCACGTTTGAAAACATCAAAGAGTCCATCATCTTCCACTTGTGACTTCAAGTCCACATGATCACCAGAATTGGATGGAACAACAGCTTCAGTTGTTTGAACAGGAGCATTCACAGGAGGCTTAGTTGGACCAGGAGTACAACCAGGATGGCTAGGAACATGTCTGATAGGTTCAGCCTCAGAATGACGTCCTGGGTTAAGAATATTAGAAGGAATTTCTGGACAAGGAGGAGTTTGAAGTGATGCATCATTGCCAATTGGGATGGGATTAGATGGCTGTAATTCATCTGGAGGTTTGCCATACAAATTGGTTTCCCCTATGAATACAATCAATAATTAACTAGTTATTAAGATTAGTCTTACCAATATTAGGTCCATCAGGTTTGTTGTCATCAACTCTGTTCTCTTCTCTACCAGAGATCATATAGCTGTTTTCTTCTTGGCTCTCACAAAATAAAGGTGTACTATATTGTTTATTATATGAACCACTAGTACCAGTGGTTGAGGATGAGCTACTACTTGTAGTTGAAGGGAGAAAAGGTGGTACACTCTGAATGGATGCCTCTTCTGATATTTGCATTGGTGTGCTAATTTGTGAACTGAGCTGTGAGCTCAATTGACTTCCAAGAGATGATGTGGTACTAGAATTTGACATTGATCTTTCTGACTTAAATGGCTGAGAAGGAGGGTCTTCACCCGTTTCTTGTTTAGGTTGTACGGTTGTTTTAGATAATATATCTGGTACCACAGTACTACCCACTATAATATAAGGTAATAATACAATAATAGAGATAAATAGGAGGGACTTACCCGGATGTTTCTTGGCCATGATTTTAGCTAATGATTTATTAGCTCCTCCACTGTCATCAGCTACAGCCTTTATCAAGAGACGCCATGTTGGTGGACCATGTCTTGAAACAAGATAGTTGAGCTTTAACCAAGCCTGAATAACATCCTCTAATGTTGGTGGTTGAGTGGCTAAGGCACTGGGTTTTATGCGTAGAGATGTAGACAAGTGACTAGCTCTGTGTTTCAATGGCTTGATCTCCTTTAAAATATCAGCTAGAGTGTCCTGAAGATAAAGCTCTGTATCTTCACAATCCTCTATTAAAATATCATTAAAAATGACATCAATTATTACTTAATAATACCTGGATAAGCCGGCAAAGATGTATCGTCAATTTTATCGTATTCGATACCTGTAAAGAAATATAGGATCAGAATTGAACACAAAGACATGTTTATCGACTTACTTTCCATCTTGCTAATAATGATAGTGCATAGGGATTTCCCCACTATGAAGGTGTGGCTATTAAATTTAAAGATGGAGGCTGTATATGGACGAATGATGAGGTTCTCAAAAGAGGACAAAAACCTGTTAGCTTTTATCTCTCTTGGCTCAAATAAACAGAGCTATTGTACTAATGCATTAGTCTTAATACCTGGATTAAATGATGGTATGATGTCGCTGAACTATACTGCATCATTGCAGAAAGCCTTGCTAAAACTTGACTACTCTTTAGTTCAGTTAAACTTGTCTAGCTCGTTTAATCAGTTTGGCTTTAGTAGTTTAGAACAAGACAAACACGAATTAGAAACGTTGGTCAAATTTCTGAAGGAAGAACATAATTTTAAGAAGGTTGTATTATTAGGTCATTCTACTGGCTGTCAGGATAGTGTCTATTTTATACGATATAGTACTTTATCATCATTGATAGATGGAGTAATTCTTCAAGGTGCAATCAGTGATCGAGATGATATAATGACCTTAGAGAGTACACCATCAATGCTTACTGAAGCCAAAGAGTTGCAACATCAAGGAAAGGAGAGACAGATACTAACCCAATTTCATTGTGGAGCTCCTATCACAGCTGAGAGATATTTAAGTCTAGCTGGACGTCTTACACCGGATGATATGTTCTCTGTTGATCTCTCTGTTAAAGAACTGACTCCTATATTGTCTTCTATCCATGTACCAATTCTCTTGTGTTTTAGTGAACAAGATGAGTATGTTCCTAATATGGAAGAGCAAAGACGTTTCGCTGAGAGAATGGTCAGCGTCTTAAAGACCTCTAGTCCTGTTGTTGAACTCTTCTATTTACCAGGAGATCATGGACTAACTGTACAATATCAATCCTTTATTGAATTTGTCTCTAATTTCATTGAAAAAAACTTAAAATAAACAACAAAATAGTAGAAAATTATAGAAAACTAAGTTTCGAACAATAAAAAATTAACATTCCAAAGTTTTGAACACTAAAGTTAATGTTCATGTTAGTTTAATCTTTAAAGTAAACTTTCCCTTGTAATCGACTAACAACCTCAGGCATTTGTTTAAATGGATGCTCTCTTCCATCAGTAAGAACTTTAAACTCTTTTTTTGCCATCTCTCGATGAACTAACATTGTTAGGTCATAGAGGCTAAGATTTGAAGCATGAGAACTTAAAACTTTGCACAACTCTTTAACATAAAGCGAGCCCTCGTATATACCACGTGTAGCGATATTATCATGACATGTACTAAAACTAAAGAAGAAATCAGCTTCAGGTGGCAATGACTTTCTTCCATCCATTACAACAATATCACCAGCTCCTCTGCTATTATCTATAGCCACTGGCTCAGGTATTTCTGAACCACGACATGACTGGACAAAAAAGATTTTGGGCTTTCCAAAGAGATTTGGACAATTCTTGCAATTAACTAGTGACGCTAACTCACCAACAGGTACATGTATACCATCAACTCCTTCTACACCAGTTGTATCTCCATGAGTTAGTATACAACATATAAAACTGTCATGACTTTCAGAAGTCTTTTGTGCTACTTTAGATAAGGATTCTTTCATCTGATGACTTTCCAGATTATGACGGAGGTCAACGGTATATTGTAACTTTTCCAAGGTGTTTTTGAGCTTCTTAGCATCTTCATCTGATCCACTTCGAGCATGTTTACCATCAGGATCTACGTCTCGATTCCACTTCACATTATTAATGATGAGAGCTAGACCACGTCCTGGTTTAGCTGACATAGGATAACAATAAACTGGACTATCACCACGACGTTTTTTACTACCAAACCAATCAGCTTCAATCTAATATAATTAAAATAATTTAGTATATCTCAAATAAATCATGTACGTACATTTTGTACTCCTGCTTGTTCTTCTGTTTTCTGATATTCCTGTTTGTTCTCTTGTTCTTCTATTTTTACTACAGGAACAACACTCTCTTCTATAATAACAAAACATTATTTCTGTAACATATAATTCAAATATTACCTGTTTCTTTAGTAGCAGTAGAAACAGAGGGGACAGTTGTTCCTTTAGTAGCACCACCACTATGATACAACGGCAAAGGATGACCATCTACATTGACATAAAACTAGTTAGTTATAAAGTGTTGTATATTTCTTACATTTAGCAGCAATATCATCGACTACTGCTCTAGTAGCTGGAGTGCATTCTTCTTCAACTAATATACTGAGAAATATATCCAAATGATTTGGAGAGAAGTTGACAGTATTCTGGACATCACTAACTAATTGTCGAGCTCTGTCTTGAGTTGATCGACCAGTCAATTCATCTGTGAGCGTTCGTTTAAATGTCGAGGTTATTAGTCCCTTTGCTTCACAAGCTAAAATAATAATCTTAAGATATGCTTCTGTCGCAGACAGAACTTGTACCAGATCAACGATATTAGCAGTTATAGCATTCTTTGCAGCTCTGCCCAATAGCTTCTTATCAGCCATCACGCCTACACACCCACATACAACACAATAGAGTTAAATGATGTAATAATGAGATCACTCTTTTTTAATAATGATAATACTATTTATACTAATGAAATCAGTTATGCTTTCTCTTCACACCATTCATTTTCTTTACGTATCTGTTCTTCTTCTTCTGGTGTGAAATCATTCTTAATGTTGAACGTCTTACGTATCTCTTCTGGAGTCTTTCCTTTGATCATGTTAGCTACAGTTTTACAAGTGACATCAAGTAACCCCTTAATATCTAGATAATTAGCTGCTAAAATAAGTTCAAACAATGTCCCTTGATCAACTTTAAGGAACTCTTGATCCCAAGGGTCTATATCATCAGTTCTCTTGTCACGATTCTCTTCATCTTCTGGAGGAGGAGGATCGTCCTTATGGTGAGTAGCCCAATCAATGACCTATAGATAATAGATTAAAGTATTAATCAATTGTGTCCATATTTATCTATCATCACATACTTACCTTTCTCATAATGGCTCCATTAACATTAGGTAAAGGGACAGGGTCATCGTCATCTTCATCAAGTCCAAGGTCCTCAATCATTGTCTTTATAGTATTAGATGCTTTAGCTATTTCCACATCAACCTATAAACAATTATAATAAATTATTAATCGTTGAGGACATTGTTACTTCGAATATCTCGCCATCAGAACTCTGAAGTTTCATAGTCGGCATTTTGAACACCACCCTGCAGTCACTCTGTTTTCTACTCCGTTGTATGTCCGTATATAGTCCGTATACTCTAGATGACGTAATGTGACGATTTGCAATCTTGCAGACAGACAGACTTGCACAAAGAAATCCCCCTTTGGTGAACGGCTAGAAGAAGAGAATTTTCGTTTCTGAATAGCTCGGGATTCTCAAAAGGCGAAGAATTTAAGAGACATTTAATTTACTAAGGATTAGTTTGTGGAGAATGTCCTAAGCTATTAGTGAAGTGGTCTTTTTTCCACATATATTAATCCTGTTGTTATATTATTTATCACTAATAATGTCGCTTAGTTCAAGTAGCGATCTCTCTACGGAGGAGCCGCCATTATCACATCACAGACCATGTATAAAGGTCGTTCTATTAGGTGATATTAAAGAAGCTATTCCACTGCTAACAATGGATTTAGAATCTAATGAAAATGAAGATATCACTTCAATTCGTTGTCGTGTATTTTCTGATCTAATTGAAGTATTAAGAAATGGGTTTCGTACCGAAAATATCCGTGGAACATGTCTGAATATAGAAATTCCATCTATTTTATCAAAATATATCTTTGTAGCATTGCCTTTCTGCCATCACAGTAACACACAGTTCATTCATACTGTTAAAGTTGATAATAGTGACTGTGTTGTACCTGCAAGTCAAATCATGTCTTTGTTAAAAGATATTGAGTCACCAGATGTCACTCAAACACTTGATGAAAGGGTACCATATGAATTAACAGTTCATCGCTATGGTGAATTAACCCTCTTTGATACCATTCATCGCGGAGGTTAGTGAATAAAAAATGATTAATCATTGTTTACACATTAATTTGCATTATCAGCAGTCACATGTCATACTATTTACTATAGAATATACTGGTGGAACTTTCCTTTATCTTATGACTGGTAATGATGATATAGACAGTGATGATGAATGGGGGCAGGAGGCCATATTTCGTAATGGACCACACCTAGTTTATCCTGATAACATCAGTCGTCCTACTACTGGTGTTGTCCCAGGAAAAGATTTCCCTGAGTATACACAATCTAAAGTTGTTACAACAACCATTGTTACAAGTGATACATCAGATGTCCTTTATGAGGCTCCTTTGACACAAGAAATCCCTCCATTGTTAATGGGAGAATCCACAACCTTTCAAATTGAAGAGAGTAGAAGTCAAAATGGAGAGCAGGTAATTATTGGATCTACTGTTAAACAAATGGAAGGTCAACTTGTATTACCATCTTGTCATCTCAATAAGGTAAGACCCTAATATTAATATTTTATTATTGTGTCTGTGTTATTATTATTAGGGAACACAGAATCTGTTGAGTGAGGTATTTTGTTAGCAATAAAATGGTCTGTTTATTTTTATTTTATTTGATTAGTCTCCTACAGTGCAATTATCTGACCAGTTTACAGAGAAGCAGTTAGCAGTACATGTACTAAATCATATTTATAATCACAACAAGCCATGTCAATATACTGAGGTATCACTGTATCTTACCAATAATAGTGTAGTCATTACTTTTATACAGAATGAATGCAGCAACATGTTGGCAAGTTCAAAGGACCTCACTGATTATTGTGTCAGAGTAGAGAGAGCTCGACAATATGACAATCTCTCTGATCAAGACACAGATTGGCTAAAACGTATGATACGTTTTCATTGTGAGAGCTGTCGTGATGAGACTTGTTGCGTTCCTCATCTCTTTGCTGGATGTCCACCTCCTACTGCATTAAGTCTGTCTAATGGTAGCAGTATAACTGATGACAATACCAGTAGTAGCAGTCAAGATAGTGGCTCTATACAAACACCACAACCAGCTCAACCTTTAGTCCCTTCTCAGACAACCCTCAGTCCACCTGGAGCCTCATCTAGTTACCAATATCCTCCTCCGGTAGTAGCCACCGGAGAGGGAGGGACTTCCTTGGAATATATTATACAACGACCTCCTCCTCAACAGGACATCTTTCACCAACCATCCATAGCTCTGAGACAAAGTGTTGCTCCTCCCAAATCTAATCTATTAGAACGCCTTGATGCTCGTAAAAAGGCTGGACATAGCCAACAACAAATACTTCCTGAAAACCTTGCTAATAAAAAACATGGCGATATTCTTTACGATCCAGAGGTAGCCACATCCACATGTAATTTATGTAGCTTTACTTTCCATGTAGGGTTATCTTAAAAGAATTTTTCCATCTGGGAAAATGACAGCTCTACCTAAGTTCAGTGAACTTCCAAAATATGATCGAATAGGGAAAGGTGGTAATGGAATTGTTATTAAATTCCCAATAGAGGGAGAGTATTATGCTCTGAAATACGTGAGTTCATTTAATTAATGCTTGTAATAGGGATATCCCCTCCCACAGACCTCTTATCGTAAAGTGGAGAACTCATTGTGGAGTGGTCTATGTCATGAGAACATCTTATTATTACTTGGTACTGTGACTATTTGTCCTGAACCCCCTCGTTGTTGTCAAGTAATGAGCTTAATGACTGGTTAGTAAGTAAACAATTATTATAAAGTACAATGATCTTGTATTTTCTAGTATCCCTGAGAGATGAATTACGTGATATTGGCGGGAGTATTTTAGATGGATTAGCTCACCGTATCCCTGAGGCTGTACTACATATTAATGTACATCATATTATTAGGAGCATATTACAGGGGTTAGATTACTTGTTTCAACAGCATTTACATCATAGGGATCTCAAAGGTGTAATAATTACTTCATAATTCTTTCATATGATACTGTGCTATGTAGAACGTAATATTCTTGTGTACAAAACCTGCCGATGTCCTAATATATTGCAGTGTTTGTGTCCTGAGAAAGCTTGTATTCAAATAGCTGACTTTGACTCGATCCTGCTTGTCAAAACAGCGTTTCCTGGAGCCTTTACAGGATATAACGATTATCCAGTTACTCCTAAATCTCCAGAGAAGTGTGCTAAAGTCCTAGGTACACCTGGTAACAGAGCACCTGAAGTAAGTTAAGGTATTATACAAACTTATAATTTGTTTTTCTTCAGCAATTTATGGAGATTGCCCCTGCTATTATACCTAATGACATTAAAGTTAATATAGCTGGTCCTTGGAGTGACATATGGTCATTCGGTGTCCTTGTTATGAACATGTTATATGGTACTAATCAACGCCGTCTGACAAAAGAGGTAACAATAATCCCTGATAATTATGAGTATTATTATAATTATAATATTAGGCTAATATCTTATGCTTTCAACCCTATCGAACGACACTTGACAAGAAATCTCCTCAAGTAGAACTTGTATTAGCTCAACTTAAGGTAGTTAAAAATTGTTTAATATTTTATTTAATATACTTCATTTAAAGCTGAAGGAGTTATTTAAAGAAGACAACTTGTTAATTAGAAGGATTGCTAGACTTGTTGACAAATGCATCCAAGTTAGAATGTATTTGTATAAACTGTGAATTACTTGGTTTCCTTTCTCTTGTAGGCTGACTTTCGTGACAGATCTACCCCGGAAGAACTGTTACAGGATGAATTCTTTTTGAAATGTTACTAATTTTTTTATTAGTTTCATTTCTTTTTTATGTTGTTAAATAATAGAATAAATAAATGTCATATGTTCAAGAATTATACAAGTATCTTTGATGTGTTGTGAGAAGTTTATACCAATCTGTCCAATGTATAAAGTTTCACAATTTTGGCAAATATTTCATAGACAATACTGAATCTCAGTGTAGCATGTGTCTTCCTTTTGGAGTTAAGAAGACATGTTGTACAATGTTAGTGTTTACTTTATTTTATTTATCTGGTGAATTTTTAACATTGGTTTACCTAGACATCCTGGTCTCTTTCTGATTAATTAATATTATTTTTAAGCGTCCTTTTCTTGGTTCGTGGGTACGCTGTTGTCAAGACATCCTGACGCTAAAATTAATGTTAATTGACTTTTAGCGTCCTTTTTGTTCCGTGGATAGCCCAGCCAAGTTGTATACAGACGCTATAGAATTATATAAAAGAAATGTCAAACGCTATGATAATTATTATTTTATATTTTCCCAGTTTTTTTCAGCTAATCAACTATGACTGATCGTTCTGTTTCTACTGCCACTGAGGTTAAATCGGCCTCCCCAGCCTCTGTTCCTGCTCCATCTACCCGTAGCGGTGGGGATGCTGCTCTTGGACTTCATCAAAAAGGCTATCTGTTAGAGAAGACCCTTGGTAGTGGTGCATATGCTAAAGTAAAACAAGCTCACTCGGTGTCTATGAACAAGAAGGTTGCCATCAAGATCATAGATAAGAAAAAAGCTCCACGAGATGTTCTGACTAAATTTTTACCCAGAGAGATCGAGGCCTTACAACTTATGAAAGATCACGACAATGCAGTTACCTTGTATGATGTTATTCACACGACAGATAAAGTGTTCATCATAATGGAACTCGTGGAAAATGGAGACCTTCTTGACTACATTAACTCCAAGAGAAAACTTAGTGAGAGGACCTCGCGTACATTCTTCAGAGACTTAGTATCAGCTGTTGTAGCAACTCACAAACACGGCATTGTTCATCGTGACATCAAATGTGAAAATCTACTTTTAGATGTCAACTATCGTCTCAAGATTTCTGACTTTGGATTTGCTCGCTCATTGAAAGAAAAGTCTTTATTGGAAACATATTGTGGTTCGTTTGCATATGCAGCTCCTGAGATAATTCGTGGAGAGCCATACAATGGTAAGAAGTCAGACTCATGGAGTATGGGCGTAGTATTATATGCAATGGTGTGTGGTAAACTCCCTTTCAGAGAAGGTGACTACAAGACCCTCATTAGTCAGATTGCAGCTGGATTGAGTTTTTCATCTGACATCAGTGAAAATTGTAAAGACTTGATACGTAAGATATTAGTACTATCTCCTACAGAACGGCTCTCACCTTCTGAAATATTAAATCATACGTGGATGAAACAAGACCCTGAACATTGTTAATGTAACACTTTATAATATGTTTGTTTGTGTAATCTTTTTATTGTAATTGTAATTATAATTATAATCATTGCTAATTATTTTTTATACCAATGAAATTTTTAATAACACTTTTGACCTTCATGGTTGGGTGGGGCACAAGAAATAAGATATGTTACAGTTAGTGTTAACTGTGTTGCTGTCTCTTCATCATGGAGAAGGCAGTCCTAATATTCTCTTTATCATGGCAGATCAAATGAGAGCTGATATGTTAGCTTCTGCAGGCAATAAAATAGCTGTTACTCCAAATTTGGACAAATTAGCAGCTGAAGGTGTTAGATTTACTAATGCCTTTAGCTCCACTCCAACTTGTACTCCAGCCAGAGCTGCTATTCTCACAGGGCTATCTCCTTGGTATCATGGTATGCTAGGTTATGGAGCTATTGCACATCAGTATGGTTTTGAAATGCCTCGTGTTCTGTCTACCAATGGATACTATGCTTATTCAATTGGTAAAGATCATTTTGGTTGGAACAAAACTAACAATGAAGGTGTACCTCATGGTTATAATGGTACCTATCTTTATGATGGACTTGAACAAAACTCAGAACTAGATGATTATGATCAATGGTTCAAAAATGAGCTCCCGGGGGTTGATCCTATGGCTACAGGTTTAACATTTAATGACTATCGTGGACGCCCTTATGCTTTACCTGACTACTTCCATCCAACAGCTTGGGTTGGACGTGCAGCTGTTGACTACATCACTCATTACAACAAATCAAATCCTTTTTTTCTTAAAGTCTCGTTTCATCGTCCCCACAGTCCTTATGACCCACCTCAGAGGTGGCTTGATCGTTATAATCTAGACGATATGCCTCATCCTTACCAAGGAGGGAATTGGGACCAACGTTATGCAGTTCGTTACTATAGTATTCCTCCTCCTGGTATTTGGTGTGGAGATTTAGGTCTAGATCAAGTGAAAAAGTCACGTCAAGCTTATTATGGTAGTGTATCATTTGTTGATGAGTGGATTGGAGAGATTATGTCAGTACTAGAGTTAAAGGGTCTCCTTGATGACACACTGGTTGTATTCACAGCTGATCATGGTGATATGATGGGAGATCATTATCACTGGAGAAAAGGCTATCCGTATTTTGGGTCGGCTCATATTCCAATGTTATTACGATGGCCTTCCTCTATGGATCATAGTATAGTTGTACCTCGAGGCTCTACTATAAATGATGTCGCAGAACTGAGAGATATCTTTCCAACATTTCTTGATGCTGCTAATATACATCAACCACCTGATGTAACTTTAAATGGTAGCTCTTTACTACAGCTTCTTCGTGACTCTAACAATAATGTTGAGTGGCGTCAATTCATTGATTTAGAACACGATATATGCTATAATGCAACAAATCACTGGAATGCACTTACCAATGGAAAGATTAAATATATCTATGAGGCTTACTTTGGAGATGAGCAATTGTTCAATTTGGAGACAGATCCAGGAGAAATGACAAATTTGGCCCAAGACCCAACGTGGAAGGATGAACTTATCAAATGGCGGACAAGACTAGTACAACAATTTCAACAAGAAGGAAGAGGACCTGATTGGGTTCAAGATGGCCATTTAATGCAGAGAATTAAGGGGCAACTTTATTCTCCAAATTATCCATAACGATTCCGCTAATTTGTTGATTATGTCAAAGCTATTGTATAACATAAAATAGATCATGTGATAGTTATGTTGCACATGTGTCATATAAAAATAATAATGTTTTCCTAATATAGTTTTCAATATTGATAAAACATAATCAATACTTCATACTTGTCTCCCAGTCAAAGTATCTATTTACGACAGAATACAATTTTTTATTCCAAGGTTTAAAATAATGTTTTAGCTTCTCAATAATCTTCTCATCAACAAAGGGGTGCAGTCTTCCTTTTGCTCCATTCATGCATACCAATGGTCCATCATTAACTTTTTTAAAACAATAGAATCCTTTCTTTGTCTCATACACAAAATGGCTCTGTAAAAAATATGAAGTCAAATTAAGACATTTCTCTAATATTTTGATTTCTTTATAAGGGTCTGTAATAAAGTGATCTCCATTGACAAAACAGATCTGATCACGAGGGAATTGTTGTAACCACCTCTCAACATAATAGATATAACAACTGTTATTGATGAACTTTAAACTACCATTAATTTCTCCTGTTTGAGTGAGCACTAGATCCGAGAAAGGTGGCAGTTTTGGCCGACCATTTAAACTGCTCCATATTTGGAGTTCAATGTATTCAGATACAGCTCTGACTACTGGATTGCGCAGCATTATGATAAATTTTAAATCTGTCACATTATGACCTGTTACTGTGGCTGCCTTCTTTATCCGTACAGCAGATTCTTGAGACAAAATATAGTCTGGGCTCTTTTCTATAGTATAACCATTTTGAGATGGGTTGGGTATTCTTTTGAGATAATAGTTGAGTTTTCTCTGATAATGATCTGTAAAATATCTCATTTCCCTGGCGGGTCCATCTAGTTGAGGGTGCATCTTCAATGCTTCAAAAAGAGCTTTAGTACCTGTCTTGGCAAAACCTATTATAAAATAGTGAGGAAATCTGTTCTTTAATATTGGCGTCAATGATGGTACCATCGTGTTCAAAGGAGGCGGTGGTGAAAGATGAGCACTGATATTAGATGCAATACGACGACGTTTTCCCTTCCTCTTAAGTCTCCTCTTAATATGATGAGATCCATCTAAAAGTTGGTTATTATCGTTCGTTGATATTTTCCAGTAGTAGTTAAAATGAAGATTGTAGTCATCGTCCTCGGGAGCTACTTGTAATGATCTAGGTTGTACAGAATCGACTCCACTAACGACATCATTGAGAACTTTTGGGGACCAGTCGTATTGCCACGCAATGACAACGAAACCAACGGCTGCAAGCAAAAAGACAAGCACCGAAATGCAGGATTTCTTTCGAAGCGCTTTCATTGCCTTCCTAGCATTGTCAATACAATAGTGACCTCTTGCACGTCAGCCACACCCTTTTTTATAAAGTAATTAGGAGGTGCGTCTAATTGGCTAGAACTATACCATAATTATAGTTGACATTCATATCATAAAAAAACAATTAGTCTTGAAATACAAACACACACACACACGCAAATACATTGTAAACAAGAAAGAATAACAATAACAGTCATTACTTAATACTTTTTTGCATAAATTCTAAAAATCGTCGTGCGTATTGCTCAGGCTTTACAGTGGATATTTCTGCTCCTTGCTGTAAGAGACAATGTAACACATCATTGACATCACAGAGCAACTTACTCCATGTTTCATTGTCTTAGCTGCATGAGCAGCTCTCTTTCTAGATCCATAATTTGTCAGAACATCAATGATTGCCATGAAATAAATTTGAGGTTTAGTTTCTAGAAACAAGCCAGTTAGAATTTTATCAGATCATAAATATGCTTACCTGTTGTACTGGGTATAGCAAATACATCAATTTCTTTGTCAATGACAGGAAAATACCCGTCTGTTTTAGCTATTTCAACTGCTTTTTCTCCGCTAACAACAGCTGGTCGATATGTGATGGGCGTGGCCCCAGGTGGACTACTTTCTGACTCTAGAAACAAAAGCTAAAAAGAGGCCACGCCTCTTTATTCTTACTTTCAATGACCTCATCTGATGATGGCGTACTTTCTTCTTTGGGAGGGGATGTTCCTGTAGTCTCCACTTCTTCTGTAGTAACCAGAGTTTCAGGTTCTAAACTGAACCCTTCACCTAACCACAATGTCAACTATATTAACCACTTGATAGCAACCTTACTTTCTCCTACTTCAGTCATGATGACTGGTGATGTAGGAGAATTTGGTTCATCTTGTAATTCATCACCAGAGACTCCCAGTTCATCATCATCATCTTCATCTTCTGAGTCAGATTGTGGTAGTGTGCAGTCACTTATACCAACTAATAAACTATAATCCATTAAATTAAGACTTTGTAATAACTAGAGAAGAGAATGTGAAACACACTTGAAAGAAAAAGAAGAGCTTACAGCAACATCACCCTCTAGTTTTGACAAGAAGACAGCTTTTGCTTCATCTCCTATGATGATCTTGGCTTCCATTTGAGTGAAATCATTGTCTTTGAGTGTTGGACTTGTTTTCGCCTAAATAAATTCATTCAATCTCTGTCTATCTGAGTATGCATGTGAGTCTGTGTACCTTTTCTTTATCGCTGGCAGCTCTATCTACTGTAGAACCTTTCAAATCAAACTTGAGGTGAACTTTAACTTGAGAGCTAAAAATATTTCTCATGACAATCCAATAGGTTTCTGCATTATTAACAGTCAATCTATACATCCCCATATAATGTGGTAATAATGTATAGCCTTCATTTGTTACAATATGCTAAGAGAAAGGATGTAATTACTGAAAGACACAACATACACCTCACAGCATGATATGGCTGTAATATCTGATGCAATAACGCCACTTCTTCACTACTTAAGGATTTGATAACAAACATCTTATCACTAGTGAGAAAAAAATTAGCACCACTTCGGCCAGGACTATCAATAGGAGTAAGATGATGTCTGGAGAGTGAGTTCTATACAACATAAATGTAATGGTTGTACACTGTTTTAGTAAACATACCATATAGTCCGTGTCATCAATTCTAAACCGTTTTCTCAAATCATGAAATACAAACGGACAATATTCTTTAAATTTAAAGTGACCTGGTAAATATTCCCTAATAAATAATGTTTTAAAATTATTTGGTAATGTTCGAATTTTTTTTCTTACTTATTATAATACTGATTTTCAACTCTAATTTTACTGAAAGCTTTAAAATCTTCTTCTAACAATAATGAAGGTTCAGGTTGCGACATAATCTCATTGATCTAAAATAGTGAAATACAAATTATATTGTCATATATCCTTTACTTACACTATGATGAATGCCCCACATAAATACAGCCTGAATAGGATCCTTAGCTCTCATAAATCTCTTCTTCTGCTTCTTAGCTTTGACATGTCTACTCTTTTGTTTAGGACCACTTTTACCTCCCGGCATCTTGTATGTCGACTTTCGAGCCCTGTGACTGCTCACGTGGACACGCCCATTAATAATAATAATTACTAATTAACTTTTATTTTAACAAATTTAGCAATAAATAACCCAATAGTATCATTATTACTATCACTACTACTTCCTAATGATTGGAACCATTTTAATGGTCCAAATCGTTGTACTTGACAACACTGATCTTTATCTAAACCATATCCTGGTAAGCCAGGATATCCAAGATATGGTGTCTAGCAAAAATTAAATAGGTGGGTGGGTCATAGCAATAGACACACCTACTTGTCTATCAAGGACCATTGTGTCAAATGTTTGAAGTACCCAGTTGACTTGCATTTCATTTTCCTCAGGTGATAGAGAACACGTTGAATATAACAATGTACCACCAGGTTTTAATAATAGTACAGCCTAATACAAGTATGACCATCATACAATAATCACATGACTATCACCTGATGTAATAGCATTTGCTGATATTTTGGATAAGATTTAAACTGTTTGAGTTTCAAAGGGTATTTGAATTGTGGTCTCTGACCAAGACAACTACAAGGTGCATCAAGTAATACTTTATCAAAAGTATTAGGAGAATATGGTGGACTATGAGGTACTGAACAACATATAATATAATAGTCTCATGTCAACTTACATGGTAAAATTTGTGCAGACATTGAGCAACTTTTAGTAGCATCATAAGTATAGCAATGTACATTAGTGATATGAAAACGATCTATATTACACTGTAGAATGGACACTTTACGAGATGTTTTGTCAAGAGCTATTAATATACCCTATTGATGTAAAGACAACTATAAACCATTCATTAACGTGTGTAATGGATTGCCTTGTTTCTCATGAGGCTAGCTAAATGAGTTGTTTTCCCTCCTGGGGCCGCACACATATCTATCACAAGTTCATTCTGTTGAGGAGATAGGATATGTGATACTAAAATTGAAGGTAAATTTTGTGAAAACAGGAGATCAGATAATTTATAGGAATTCAATGAAGGAGCTACGTAAAGTGGACAGGTCATTTTAACAGCGACACCACTACAAAAATATGCTCCTAGAGTGAAATGTGAAAACCCAACTAACCAGTTCTTAGCTAATGGACTAAACCAGTCCAACCTGTTTTGAAGTGCTATTCCGTTACCAACAAAAACTCTAGGTCCATCATAATGTACAGCTAATCCTCTTTGACAATGGTCCCCAATATCAACATACACGCTAACAGTATCTCCCACAACTAAATCTACATGTCAATAGAACTAATGAAAGATATTGTTCCTGACAACAACCTAACCTCGTGGTGCACCTATGATACCTGGGGCATATATATCAGCTCCACGGAGGACAGCTAGCCCACACAACGAGCCAACAAGTACTGACTTGCTTTCAGGAACAATGTCAACTTGAGGCCCCACCCCAGAAATAAGTAAGACATCGTTGAGATCAGAATGAGATATAATGAGTGGAGCAGCTACGCCTCTTTCTCTATAGAACTAAGGCAGCTTTAAAAGACCTCACAATTTCTGTCATCATTACCTTGATGACATCATCTTGTATATAATCCATAATATAGCGTGAAGAATATTTCAATGAATTCACTCTTAATGTAGTTTGTGGAGGGGGTGTGGCTAATGTTTGTTTCAATAATGCAATACATTGGTCCATGTCAAACAAAAGATGCTTCTAAAAATATATATCAATGACATCATAATTACATGTAGTACATCTTACACAAGCAGGTTCTAGTAAGTTAATTAGGTACTTCAATAGATCAGGATCTAATTCTAATTGATGTCCCTCCATTTTCTCTACTCTATTCCAACACATAATTATAGTTATCATAATGTACACTGTTCTTACTCTGAGAGGGTGAAGGCAAGTCTTTACGTGTGACTAAAGGCTGATATCCAGGCTGTTTTGATCTCTCTTCCCTTCTTTTATCGAGATAAGGTTTGGAAACTAAGAAGACAGCCGTACTCACTACCAGTAGACCAGCCCAAACAGCAGACGTTGTTACCACTCGACGTATACGAAGTCTAACTGCTGGCTCGAGATCTTTGTAACCGTCACCCATACTATTAAGACCACGTGGTCAATCGTCACCACAAATTAGCCACACCAACGATAATAATCACGAGTTCTCTCTCGTTTTTATATTGAAAACTAGTACTGAGCAGATCGCTCTCTAAATGCTTCGACAATATTTTAGAATTCTTTTACTTGTGGCACTGTTTGCGTTCGTTATTGTGATACTATTTAATATAACTTTAATCAAAAAGACCTCTCCTCCAAAAGTGAAGAGTGACTCTCGAGAGAAAACATTTTATTTAAGAAATAGTAAGTCACTAATTTCTGACAATGTAACCAGCAGAGACTGGAAAGAGGGATCATTTTGTAATGAATTTCTTTCACTCAAGTTTCCACTTCAAACATCAGTTTGTGATGAGACATCAGATCGTGTTATTTGTTATGGAACACCTCATGATGACAAAATGGGTTCCTGTATTATGAACAGAATAGCTATTGATGTAAAGACATTTTATAAAGTCATGTTTGAAAAACGAGACTCAGTTGAATCATCAGATTCTTTATGGTTACTACATGATAATGACCATGTTTCTCCTTGTCCTAAATATAACTTTAAACCATTAGAAAGATACATGGTTGGTGGAGATTATGTAAAGCGTTTAGCAAAGACATCCATCTTGTCAGTTCCTCAAGGTACATGTACTCAATGGATTAATGGTACTTCCTTTTTCTTTATTGGTTTTGATGTTCATATCTACTTCAAGTTTCTCTCATGGTTCAGTCTCTATAATGGTGTCTTAAATTATGAAGATAAATCACACCAAGCTCCAACAGTGATTATTAGAATACCACAGACAAAATATCAATTTTTATTTCCTGAATTTGAGCGACTATTATTTCCTGAAACTACAGTTGTGGCATTACAAGATTTGTCTGCATCTGAACTAGGAACAATATGTTTTGAACAAATAATAACTACTCCTTGGGCTTTTTCTACTACTGCTTTTCGATGTAAAATGGCAGATGCTATTGTTCGATTACGTAAAAAATGCTATGACTGCAACAGTAGAGGATTGTCAGGGACTCGGTTTCACAAGTTCAGACAAAGAGTTCTTGATGCTTGTTCCTTAAAAGATAAAGTCTATAATGGTAAAGAAATACGTAGTATTGTTGTACAAATTCGTAAAGCCTATCATCGCTTTGAAGGAGATAAACTGACTAAGTTTGAAAGAGTATTTGTGAACTCTGCAGAGTTAATAGATGGTTTAAAGAAGGCATTTCCTATGACTAATATTAGTACAATGTATGCTGAAGAAATGGATATTTGTGATCAAATAAAACTTGTACATCAAGCAGATGTATTTATAGGTGTACATGGTGCTGGTCTAGTTCACTTGTGGTGGTTACAAGATCATGCTCTGATGTTTGAACTTGTACCTCGATCACAACTATCAAATCCTACCTTCAAAATGTTGTCTACCCTAACTGGTCGACGTTACTATGGTTACCATCAAATTAAAGGTACTAGAAAAGAAGTTAGTGTTAATGTTGCAGATGTTATAAGACAAATAAAATCTCAATTTTGACAGATAATAATTATTATTTCAAATACTAATATTTTGAATATAAAACAGAAATTTTAAATTTGATCAATATATTATATATAATAATATTATTTCAAATATTATTTTTTATATAAAACAAATAAAACCTCAACTTTCTTTTACGCAAAATTTTTAAGCTGTATATTTGAAATAATTGTAAGTTAATGTAAACTTAGTATTGACAGCACCTTGGTCATTGGACCAGCCTACTTTGGTAGGAGGTGCTGATTAAAGGTTAATCATGCGTCCTAAGAAACTATTCCTACTTGTAGTACTGTTATCGTTAACGTTTGTGACATTGTTTAGTGTTTATATGATCAAAAACTACTCTCATCCTGATAGAAGTGATGTTCACCGGCCGACTTTGTTGTGGACATCAAACTCCACACAAATTAGGGATAAATCAATTGATATTGTTACTAGTTCTATAACTTATTATTACAATGTTTCTACTACTTCTGATCCTTTTGTGTTGAAAGACTGGAAAGAGGGATCATTTTGTAATGAATTTCTTTCACTCAAGTTTCCACTTCAAACATCAGTTTGTGGTGAGACATCAGATCGTGTTATTTGTTATGGAACACCTCATGATAACAAAATGGGTTCCTGTATTATGAACAGAATAGCTATTGACGTAAAGACATTTTATAAAGTCATGTTAGAAAAACAAGACTCAGTTGAATCATCAAATTCTTTATGGTTACTACATGATAATGACCATCTTTCTCCTTGTCCTAAATATAACTTTAAACCATTAGAAAAGTATATGAATAAAGGAGATCATGTGAAGCGTTTAGCAAAGACATCCATCTTGTCAGTTCCTCAAGGTACATGTACTCAATGGATTAATGGTACTTCCTTTTTCTTTATTGGTTTTGATGTTCATATCTACTTCAAGTTTCTCTCATGGTTCAGTCTCTATAATGGTGTCTTAAATTATAAAGACAAATCACACCAAGCTCCAAGTTTAATAGTTAGAATGCCAGAGACTAAATTCAATTTTTTATTTCCTGAATTTGAGCAACTATTATTTCCTGAAACTACAGTTGTAGCATTACAAAATTTGTCTGCATCTGAACTAGGAACAATATGTTTTGAACAAATAATAACTACTCCTTCAGCTTTTTCTACTACTGCTTTTCGATGTAAAATGGGAGATGCTAGGGTTCGATTACGTAAAAAATGTTATGACTGCAACAGTAGAGGATTGCCAGGGACTCGGTTTCACAAGTTCAGACAAAGAGTTCTTGATGCTTGTTCCTTAAAAGATAAAGTCTATAATGGTAAAGAAATACGTAGTATTGTTGTACAAATTCGTAAACTTTATAATCGTTTCGAAGGAGATATGAGGGTAAAAATGTCTAGAGTACTGACCAACTCTGCGGAGTTAATAGATGGTTTAAAGAAGGCATTTCCTATGACTAATATTAGTACAATGTATGCTGAAGAAATGGATATTTGTGATCAAATAAAACTTGTACATCAAGCAGATGTATTTCTAGGTGTACATGGTGCTGGTCTAGTTCACTTGTGGTGGTTACAAGATCATGCTCTGATGTTTGAACTTGTACCTCGATCACAAAGATCAAATCCTACTTTCAGAATGTTGTCTACCCTAACTGGTCGACGTTACTATAGTTACAATGGAGTTAAAGGTTCTGAGCTAAAAGTTAATGTTGATGTTATGGATGTTATAAAACAAATAAAAGCTCAATTTTAATTTTAGAGTAATAATTATTGTTACATAATGAGAATTTATATAAATAAATTAAGTATTAATAAATTAATGGGCAAGTGTTTATCTGTTGCAATTAGTACTTACTAAGTGAATACCTTTTGAATAGTAAACAGTGGTCACTATTGACAAACCTCCTTTTCAATGGTCTGTATTATCAATAATTCAATCTGAATTGTTGTGTATCAACTTTTACTGATTAAAGCCTATCGTCGCTTTGAAGGAGATAAACTGACTAAGTTTGAAAGAGTATTTGTGAACTCTGCTGAGTTAATAGATAGTTTAAAGAAGGCATATCCTATGACTAATATTTGTACAATGTATGCTGAAGAAATGGATATTTGTGATCAAATAAAACTTGTACATCAAGCAGATGTATTTCTTGGTGTACATGGTGCTGGTCTAGTTCACTTGTGGTGGTTACAAGATCATGCTCTGATGTTTGAACTTGTACCTCGATCACAACTATCAAATCCTACTTTCAAAATGTTGTCTACCCTAACTGGTTGATGTTACTATGGTTACCATCAAGTTGAAGTTACTGGCAAAGGAGTTAGTTTTAATGTTGCAGATGTTATAAAACAAATAAAATCTCAATTTTGACAGATAACAATTGTTATTTCGAGTATTAGTATTTTTAATAAAAAACAGAAAATCTAAATTTTGATCAATATAATTATATAATTATTATTTCAAATTTTATTTTTTATATAAAAAAATAAAACCTCAAATTTCTTTTTACATAAATTTTCAAGCTGTTCATTTGAAATAAGTATAATTGAAATAACTGTAAGTTAATGTAAACTAGCACCTTGTTAGATTGGACCAGCCTACTTTGACAGGAGGAAGGCTGATTAAAGGTTAACCATGCTTTCTAATAAGAAACTATTCCTACTTGTAGTACTGTTATCGTTAACGTTTGTGACATTGTTTAGTGTTTATATGATCAAAAACTACTCTCATCCTGATAGAAGTGATGTTCACCGGCCGACTTTGTTGTGGACATCAAACTCCACACAAATTAGGGATAAATCAACTGATATTGTTACTAGTTCTATAACTTATTACTACAATGTTTCTACTACTTCTGATCCTTTTGTGTTGAAAGACTGGAAAGAGGGATCATTTTGTAATGAATTTCTTTCACTCAAGTTTCCACTTCAAACATCAGTTTGTGGTGAGACATCAGATCGTGTTATTTGTTATGGAACACCTCATGATGACAAAATGGGTTCATGTATTATGAACAGAATAGCTATTGATGTAAAGACATTTTATAAAGTCATGTTTGAAAAACAAGACTCAATTCAATCATCAAATTCTTTATGGTTACTACATGATAATGACCATGTTTCTCCTTGTCCTAAATATAACTTTAAACCATTAGAAAAATACATGGTTGGTGGAGATTATGTGAAGCGTTTAGCAAAGACATCCATCTTGTCAGTTCCTCAAGGTACATGTACTCAATGGATTAATGGTACTTCCTTTTTCTTTATTGGTTTTGATGTTCATATCTACTTCAAGTTTCTCTCATGGTTCAGTCTCTATAATGGTGTCTTAAATTATGAAGATAAATCACACCAAGCTCCAAGTTTAATAGTTAGAATGCCAGAGACTAAATTCAATTTTTTATTTCCTGAATTTGAGCGACTATTATTTCCTGAAACTAAAGTTGTGACATTAAAAGATTTGTCTGCATCTGAACTAGGAACAATATGTTTTGAACAAATAATAACTACTCCTACGGCTTTTTCTACTACTGCTTTTCGATGTAAAATGGCAGATGCTATTGTTCGATTACGTAAAAAATGTTATGACTGCAACAGTAGAGGATTGTCAGGGACTCGGTTTCACAAGTTCAGACAAAGAGTTCTTCTTGCTTGTTCCTTAAAAGATAAAGTCTATAATGGTAAAGAAATACGTAGTATTGTTGTACAAATTCGTAAACTTTATAATCGCTTTGAAGGAGATACGAGGGTAAAAATGTCTAGAGTACTGACCAACTCTGCAGAGTTAATAGATGGTTTAAAGAAGGCATTTCCTATGACTAATATTAGTACAATGTATGCTGAAGAAATGGATATTTGTGATCAAATAAAACTTGTACATCAAGCAGATGTATTTCTAGGTGTACATGGTGCTGGTCTAGTTCACTTGTGGTGGTTACAAGATCATGCTCTGATGTTTGAACTTGTACCTCGATCACAACTATCAAATCCTACCTTCAAAATGTTGTCTACCCTAACTGGTCGACGTTACTATGGTTACAATGGAGTTAAAGGTTCTGAGCTAAATGTTAATGTTGATGTTATGGATGTTATAAAACAAATAAAAGTTCAATTTTAATTTTAGAGTAATAATTATTGTTACATAATGAGAATTTATATAAATAAATTTAGTATTAATAAATTAATGGCAAGTGTTTATCTGTTGCAATTAGTACTTACTAAGTGAATACCTTTTGAATAGTAAACAGTGGTCACAATTGACAAACCTCCTTTTCAATGCTCTATATTATCAATAATTCAATCTGAATTGTTGTGTATCCACCTTTACTGATTAATGGTCTATGTACAATCTCTCTACTTTCATTGTTACCTATATATCTGGGAGATTGATGCATGGCTAAAGACAGGAATGCTTCTATCACAATTTTCTGGAATATGTGTTGCAATTACAGATAACCATTAATAATAAGTATCATGATAATGTACCACTGAACCATTAAGACTGGATACACTGGCATAAATTAAAAAGAAATTGAACAACCTACCAGATGAAATAATTGATTTCAATATAACTAACATACAAGACTACATATGACAAAAGAGGTATGGGAGGCATTATAACAACTAGGTAAGGTGGTGTTACATTCATTAACACAAAACTACAGTAAGTACTTAATGTCTTAAATTGATGTGTTCTCATTATCAACTATCTACAACACACAGAAACATGATATGACTCTGTAGATGGTTTCACTGGTAAGTATATTAAATGTATATATACTACAAAAATATCACAATAGGTGATAGGGGATAGTAAGTGGATAATTAGTAAATAAGAATATTTTTACTTTAGATTTAAAAGTGATTAGAGTTTCACACGATAATGAAGTGGATTCCACAGAACAGAAGGGACAAATGAGAACAGAAGGGACAAATGAGTTTTGTGAAGCAGATGAGTGAGAAAAATGGATGATAAAAGTGAGAGGATCAAAGTGATGAGAACCATGACTTGGAAGAGATTTGTGGATGAAAATATCAGAAGGAAAATAAAGAAGGTTGTTAGTAATTTTATAGAGAAGACATAATTTAGAAATAGAGTGATGAATTCAAGTTGAGAACCATTTAAGAAAAGAGGAGAGAGTATGATTGAAAAGAGGAAGACTTGTATGAGATGATCATGTATTTGCTTTTTTTTGAATTGATGGTGAGATGATGAGAGTTAATCCATGATGTAATGAGATAGATGTTGGATTGAACAATGGACATTGAAGTTGGAGAAGAAATTTCTTGATATAGAAGAATGTCATCAGCATAAAGGGTTAGAGTGGTTGAAGAGAGGAGGGGTACTTTAGCAATGTCATTTATATAGATGATGAATAAGAGAGACCCAAGAATGGAACCTTGGGGCACACAGGAGGTGACTTGAGATTTAGAAGATAGAGAACCATCTATGATTACATGTTGAGTACAGCCTTGTAGATAACTATGGAGCCAAGACAAAAGAAGAGGAGAAAGATCGAGTGAATATAAGATTGTAAGGACTAAGGAGTCGAGTAGGAGGGCTTGTGAGGGCAAATGCTTTTGTGAAACTCACCCCACCCTCCACATCAATAGACGCAAAAATGTACAAGTACAATTTAGTTCGTAACGATGGTAACGAGCCACGCCATACTTTCGTTGTGGAAGGGGGCGAGCCAGTTTTTTACATCATGCGCTTTCCAGTGTCTGCAAAATTGCTATTAACAGTTGTTTTGTTCACAACAATACTTGTGATAGTATTTACTCTGTTTACGATACAGCAAGAAAATGGCAAGCACTCCAGACATCTTGAAGAGAATACCCTCCAAAGAATTAAACTATTAAAGACATTGGATATGCAAGATAATAATTCGTTTATTGTCACTAATTATTACAATGTTTCTACTACTTCTGATCCTTTTGTGTCAAAAGACTGGAAAGAGGGATCATTTTGTAATGAATTTCTTTCACTCAAGTTTCCACTTCAAACATCAGTTTGTGATGAGACATCAGATCGTGTTATTTGTTATGGAACACCTCACGATGACAAAATGGGTTCCTGTATTATGAACAGAATAGCTATTGATGTAAAGACATTTTATAAAGTCATGTTTGAAAAACGAGACTCAGTTGAATCATCAGATTCTTTATGGTTACTACATGATAATGACCATGTTTCTCCTTGTCCTAAATATAACTTTAAAACATTAGAAAAATACATGGCTGGTGGTGATTATGTAAAGCGTTTAGCAAAGACATCCATCTTGTCAGTTCCTCAAGGTACATGTACTCAATGGATTAATGGTACTTCTTTTCTCTTTATTGGTTTTGATGTTCATATCTACTTTAAGTTTCTCTCATGGTTCAGTCTCTATAATGGTGTCTTAAATTATGAAGATAAATCACACCAAGCTCCAACAGTGATTATTAGAATACCACAGACAAAACATCAATTTTTATTTCCTGAATTTGAGCGACTATTATTTCCTGATACTACAGTTGTGGCATTACAAGATTTGTCTGCATCTGAACTAGGAACAATATGTTTTGAACAAATAATAACTACTCCTTGGGCTTTTTCTACTACTGCTTTTCGATGTAAAATGGCAGATGCTATTGTTCGATTACGTAAAAAATGTTATGACTGCAACAGTAGAGGATTGCCAGGGACTCGGTTTCACAAGTTCAGACAAAGAGTTCTTGATGCTTGTTCCTTAAAAGATAAAGTCTATAATGGTAAAGAAATACGTAGTATTGTTGTACAAATTCGTAAAGCCTATCATCGCTTTGAAGGAGATAAACTGACTAAGTTTGAAAGAGTATTTGTGAACTCTGCAGAGTTAATAGATGGTTTAAAGAAGGCTTTTCCTATGACTAATATTAGTACAATGTATGCTGAAGAAATGGATATTTGTGATCAAATAAAACTTGTACATCAAGCAGATGTATTTCTAGGTGTACATGGTGCTGGTTTAGTTCACTTGTGGTGGTTACAAGATCATGCTTTTATATTGGAACTTGTACCTCGATCACAACTATCAAATCCTACCTTCAAAATGTTGTCTACTCTAACTGGTCGACGTTACTATAGTTACCATCAAGTTGAAGTTACTGGCAAAAAAGTTAGTGTTAATGTTGCAGATGTTATAAAACAAATAAAATCTCAATTTTGATCATTGTATAATATAATTGTTTCAAATATTAATTTTTTATGTGATAATATTAAATTATTCTGCTACAAAAATTCTAATTCAGGGCAAAATTGGTGTTCAGAATAAAAAGTGTCAATGATTCTTGAGTCTTTATACTTCCCTATGGCAATATCTCATATTAGATATTTTCATGACAATCTACAATTCTCCTTTCTTTAATGAACGGTGCAGGGACTTATCTAGACTACCTTGATTGGAGATGTGTTTTGACTAGATTCAGAATTGGTATTGGCAAATTTCAAATAAATACGAGTCAAAATCACAGGCCATAACCTATACCAAAGGATGAATGTTTGTACTAATATTGTTTGTTGTCTAGTTTAAAAGTAGTTGATGCTATGATAATGATAAAATATTCAAAGTACCTCAATCATCTTATGTCTCTCTTATCTAATCTTTATATACTCCCAGACTATCCCTCTCTTCTTTAAATAAACAATTTTGTCTACAAACTCTTGTTACATATATCATTATAGCTAATACTGTAGCTAATATTGCCTACCAGATATTTACTGACAATTAAAATAAAGGTAGGTGTTGTGAATTTCGTATACTCAACCTATTTTTGTTATTTGCAATGAAAGACTTTTGCCTGAAATTGGTAGATCATTAAATGATCTACCTGCACGAGCAGTTTCAAAGTAAACACCTCTCCTTGAAACAACGGAAATTATCAAAATGTCTTCGAAATTCACCACGCCTAATTTAATTTGCTGAAGAGACACGCCTAAGCCAATTCAGGAAAATGAAGTCGTTTTGTAAGCTAAGAAGAGTACTGGTATTTTTCTTTGTTTTGTTAGTCATTCTCTGTGTATTACAAATATATCATGCTATGTTTACTCCTGTAAGACGGTCTAAAGGTATTCGAACAAGTGTTCCTAACAACGATGTAATACCAAAGGTATATAGCGAAATCCTCCCATCCCACGAAACCGCCACTTCTTCTCACTCACCTGTCCTTACCACTAGCCAGTCTAAAGAAATTACATTCGCAACAACGAAACAGTTGTTACCTACATCTAATGTAGGTTCGTTATGGCAAAAGAAGGAGGGCCCATCTTGGCCTAGGGGATCATTTTGTCAGTCATTTATTGTTGATACGTATGATAGAACGAGTGTTGTTTGTCCCAACAGACTGACCTGTTATGGATCACAACACAGTAAGAAAATGGGGAAGTGTACAGTACATCAAATGGCTATTCAACCAAAAATACTTTATGATGTTCTGAAAACATTGAAAGTAAAAAAGATTGCTAGCTCTGAGTCTGTTTGGTTATTGGATCCTCCTGGTCAGTCTTGTTCAAATCCTAATTTTCATGACATTGGACATTATATGGAGGTTGATGATATCATAATGCCAATAGTTAAAATGGCAACTTCAGTGAAATCCAAAGGTAAATGCAATCGCTGGGTGAATGGCACCACATTTTTCTATGTAGGGATGGCAAAACATATTTATTTCAAGTTTTTAGGATGGTACAATTTATTCCGAAGTCTTAGACAATACAAGTATTTACAAAATTATACAATTATTAGACTCCCAGAAACCACAGGCAAGTTTGCCTTTGAAGAATATGAGCATCAGTTGTTTCGAAATGTGATACCTCTTGAGACTCTTGAAGATGAAGTGCTATGTTTTAATTCTGTTGAGTTAGTCCCATGGGCATATTCGTGCCCTCTCTTTCGATGTAAAATGGATGGAGTCTCTTTAAAACGTAAATGTTTAGAGTGTAATGGATTGGACATGGAAACAGACTTGATTGCTTTTAGAAATCATGTTATTTCATCATGTTCTCTACATGATGAGATTCCAAAAAGAAATGGAATAAAAACAATCACTATTATTGAAAGAAAACAGTATGAACGATTTAATGGAGACAAAGCTAAAAAATTTCATAGAATATGGACAAATTCTGATGAATTTATCTCAACTTTGAGGAAGACATTCCCACAGGTTAATATAACTGGTGTTTATACTGAGAAACTAAATGTTTGTGATCAAGTTCGTATAGCACACAAGACTGATCTGTTAATTGCTGTACATGGAGCTGGACTGGTCCATTTGTGGTGGCAACAGAGTCACGGTCAAGTTCTTGAGTTGGTCCCACGTTCTCAACGAGGTAATGCTGCATTTGTTACCTTATCAAAACTGATTGGACGCAAGCACAAATTATGTAACCAAGTGAAGGAGAAAGGTAACAATGTAGTAATTAATATCAACAAAGTTATTGAAGAAGTCAAGACATTAATAGCACAATCATCAAAAACATAAAGTACTTACATAATAGAGTGCCATTTTTATAAAATTATTTATTATCTAATAATGCTAACAAACGTTGTTTAGTTTTTTTGTTCATGTGACCACCAGCTCCACACAGTACCAAGGCTTGTAATTGTTTAGTGGAATACTCCTATATAGAATATACTACATGATTAGCACTTCATGATCACTATGGTAACATACAGTATGTTGTATTAACCAGGACTCCAGGTCTGATTCTGAGAGATAATAAGCTTTAATATAATCTTCTACAAGACCATGATTAGGTAAAGGCCTACACAAATGCATTAATAAAATATATGTGTATATAATATATAATAATAATATATATATGTTTATATATTATGATTTGGGAAAGGCATATACTAAAGTCATGTAGTGTCCTGGTACCTTATGTTACTAAGTTTCTCTAGTTTTGTCCGGAATTGTTGGAAATCTAATTGCATTAAAGCTCTACCTTCATTACTGCACTTCTTGGCTTGAGAAAACCTAAAGGGACATTCTCACTCATTAACATTTATATAGTTAATTACCCCTCAACAAAAACTTGACACGCTGAAAGGATAGCTTTATCCCATAACACTTCTAGTGATTCAGAAGGAATATGAACTTGTCTAATGTAACAAGATATGTACATAATGTTACACTAGAGTAATGTACTTGTTAATAGCTAACAAGAACTCCTTGTATCTTTCAAATTCCTAGAGAATATATTATTTTAGCTATTAATTTATTAAAGACTTATAATATACTTAAATACTGTGATCATGAAAAAAAATTGCAAAAATTTTATCAGAAGCTTCACAAGTACCTGTTTTAATTTAAGAAATTAAATCTCAAGTTAATATCTAATCTAAACCTAATATACTACTGATATGTCTCAGTAATTATATTAGGTTATATAGGACTCCCCCACTTACCATAAGAAGGTGATCAACATAGTGACTATGTTGTGACATAATATCTTTAATGTCCCATTTTACTGAAGACATACTTTGCAATATCTATATAAGAACCTACTAATGAGGAGGTGTGGCTTGTTTACTGACCTGATCACTAGGTAAACTCTTAATAGCTATAGCAGTGTACACAGGTACTCTCAACTCGTGACATGGAGTCACAGTCTATCATAATAAATACAATCTGTTATTATCAATAATGATAACTGTACCTGAGAAAAGAATTGAGTTAAAAAGTTTCTATTAGTTTCTGGTATAAGGTTTTCAAGATGTGGAAGAAGATACTCAAACTGTTTAGCTAAAAATACCCTAACAATTAACACAATATAATACTCCCACATACACCCACACATACAATGACTCTATAGCAACAACTCTAAAACTCAGTCCATATAAGCTGGCAGCATTATCTAACTGAAGAAAGGGGTTTGCAACAGGATATGGTACCTACATTATAAGAATCAACAGATCACTATGTCATCAATTAATTGCCTTTAAATTGTCTTCAGGAGAAACATTAGCATCCTAAAACATTGTATTCATTATATTATTTAAAGAGAGTAAATTACCTGATTGACCAATAATGTATCATTGATACGAACAAGAGATGTAGTCAATTTAGCACTTAACACTCTACTCTCATCACCAGCAATCTGATAACACATATAAACAAACCAGGACATCAGTAAAACTTACAACATCTTGTGCAAAAAATGTATAAACCTACAATGCTGATGATTCATTTTACAATATATCAACCTGCACTCACAGCATATAAATAGTAGTCAAAGAGATGAGATAAACATTGTAGAACATCGTATGCAATAGGTTGTAGAACATTCATCATTTGCATATAATTCCCTTAAAAGAGAGAGGAGTATCTCCCTGTTCTAATTATAATTACTTACCAATAAATCTGACTACAGTCAATGTTACATTAGCTAATACTGGGCCTCGTACACTCTCAGATCGATGACGACGATAACTAGAAATTAAACTGAAAATCATGTGAAAGTCATGTGACAGTTGTATGATCAATCTAACTTTGGTATTTCTCCAGTATTTTCATCAACATAGGATCTTTTGAGTTCCTCTAGTAATAAAGAATAGAGACACGCCCCCTAATTAATAATAATCATACCTGGTACATCATCATCTTCTCTTCCTTCATCATCACTTGTTGTCTCTTCAAACTAATTAATTTAATAACAGTGACAATTGAGGGGACTTACTCCTCTCGTATCCATGACAACATCTTCTACATCCTCTTCTTCTGGTACTTCACCAAATGGATTATCATCAACGGAATATCGAGTAAAAATATTGTGTTCAGAATCTGTTTAACAGATTTAGAAAGCATATTTCTATGAATAAACCTCACCAATCTTTTTCACAGGTATAGCAGATACCTTAGGAGGGCTAGTGGGTGTGGTCATTCCTTTACGCATAAAACGAAACTCCTACAAAATACTGTGACATCACTGTTACATCATATGACATCATTACCCGAAGAAAGTCAACAGTAAAGTTGGAACGTATGGGACAGACCACCCACTGCTCATTTTCTAAGAACAACTTAAGTTCTTCTAGTCTAGCTCTAAATATATTAAATAAAATGAGATTATACAATTTGATAATTACCTGTGATAACAACGAAAGTAACTCAAACTTTGTTGACGCATTGATTCTTGTAACTTGTCAGACCCTTTACCACAAAACTCAATTCCAATACTAATAAGTCTATTGTGACAATATTATGATGTATTTTATATGATAGCCACACCCACCTATTAACAATATCTAAAACACGTATAAAGTTATCATATTGGAACTGTGACATGTCACACCCCTCAAGATAAGGACGGACTTTTTGCTGAACATCCTGTCATAAGAGAATCACATGATAATCACATGACTCATTATTATTACCAGCCATATTCTAAGAAGACCATTATCCAGTTTTTGTTTAATGTAGTTTCGATGAAATGTCAGTTCTACAACCGAGGTTCCGCCCACTTCATCATTTTCATCAATCACATTTTGATCATATTCAATGTGCCATTGACGAACTTGATAATAATTGTGCATAATAGTCCATAAAACCTAGTGAGAAAAGGGTTAATATTATTATTATTATTATTATTATTACCTTGCAAAGCTCCACAAGACATTCAATAAAATTATCAGGATCAATTAATTTACACAGATTGGGATAGTGAACTTTAACCCCTGACGAATCCAATGTATTTGGCTAAATGGGGGATTATAGTAATATACTCCTGTAATTATATCAATAAATTACCTTGACATATTTAGCTACAACGTTGTATGCCATATCGTGTATAGCAGTTGTAAATTTAATGAAGAGAAGGTCATTAACTCTCTAATTAGTGGGTGTGGTCAATTATAAGCAGTACTAATGACTAACCTGTGTTTTACCAAGTATTCTATATGCATCTTGCACAAGTTGATAACGATGATCATTAAAACTTGCTGGAATTTGACCTAATGCTTGTTCAAGCTCATTCTAATGGGATATTCAATAAATGGGTGTGGCATGTGGGTGTGGTTTACTTCAATTGTTGTCTGATTATCTTGTAAAGATACAGCCAATTGTCTATATTATAACACAATAACATAATACAATAGAGACAATATCTTACCTAACGCAACTGAATTGTTTATAAGTTTCAATAGCTTGTTGACATTGTATACATATTCTAGTAGCACTAGGATAGTCACCATCCTAAGGAAAAGATATAGAAAGAGTTGTCTTCTGTTTCTATTGAGATAATTGTAACTGACGTCTAATAATTCTTTTAATGTGGTCTCTGCTTGTTGCTATGGTAACAAATATAATATCCTACATTCAAAACAAGAGACTTACTAAAGTTTTGAATGTTTTGAGTATTTGCAATAAAATTTGGAGTCTTTTTCTCTTCCTGTGTTTTGCTAACAGACCCAACCCACCATTGGACACACCCTCTTTTGCCATACGTAACTGTCTGCAGTAACACATCTATTTAAACTCCTAGCCATTCATTTTACCTTCTTGCATTGACACAGGTTCTTGAAGCATCTTGCAAAGCCACCTCTAAAGCTGTAACATTTTCTAATTCCTAAACACATTTCATAACAATAGAACATATGTACAACTGTCTTACTTGAACATAAGCAGTATAGTTAGCAAACACTAGGTCATAGATCTTGCGATAAATCTACAAAACCACAAAGATAAAGATCAATATCAGCAAAACCTACAGCACTGTCTTGTTTCTTGAGGACCAATATTCTATCCATTAATTGATCAATATTAATGTCAGCACCTTCACCTAAATTCTAAAAGACAATGTGCATACTATACAACTATCATTTTACTGTGAGCTCATATTGTGCTGTGTCAACTTCATCTCTATCTTGAAAATATTCCTTGTCCATACTCTTGATAATCTTAACGGAAGTTGGTAATTATAATAAAATGGAGGTCATTACTTCATCAATCTTGTCATCTTGATGTTGTGGGGAAGTCTCTATCTATAATATGACTAATGACCTCATCACTTTACATATTGCAACTTACAGGATGAGAGGTTGAAGGCAGTGGACTCTCAATGTCTTCATCTCCTGTTCTTTCTCTCTATACAATATGTCAATATATACTACCCAAATTATGTTCCCTTACCTGTCTGGTTAGAAGAGATTTGACTTTAGTTTTAAGGTTCAAAGGAAGGGTAGCCATTCTGAAGTGGGCGTGGCAGAACAACGCGGAGGTAAACGGAAACATTCTGAAATTTATACAGAAATGAATAGGGTCAAAAAATCCGTATACTCTCTTGATAAAATGGATGATTTGAGAGGTCCACCTCTACCTATAATAGAGCGATACTATCATAAATATTATGCAATCGGTATGTAATCATTAAGTTCACTTAATAATATATCAGATGTTATTAGATGTAAAGGGGATACCAAGAGCTGATCAATGTATTCTTCAACATAGTAACAGGTGAAGATTTTAATGAAATCCAATATACAACAAAATTGTTTTATTTTTATAGAGTCTTAGTAATTTGTATAGCACCTTTACATCCACTAGTAAACTCAGTAGTTGAAATTGATCGTATTGAGTATCAAATTGGTAAAGTTGACAGAACACATAACCCAGTGTCAGGAAAATACAAAAGTTAGTGTTAAATATTTTTAAAAATAATATTTTAATTAAACGTCTAGAGGGTGGTCAAAAATTAACTCCTACATCACCGTTATGTATTGTTCATGTTAAAGGTGACAAAAATGATCAGAAGTTTGTGTTGTACAGGTAATTATTTGTTAAGTGTCCACATGTTATCCTTTTCAGTTGTGTTAAAGGGACATTACTAGAAGTTAATGAAAAGTTATTATCTAATCCTCAACTTCTACAAACTCATGTTAGTATACTAGTCATGTGATTGTTTGTGATTGTCTTGTAACTTGTTCCACAGCCATTAGGTGAAGGATACATAGCAATAGTACTACCTAACAAAGTTGTAGATGCTGACAATGTCTGTAAACAGTTACTAACTAGTGAACAGTATTCTGCATTAAGAGGAGACACCTTGTAATATCTCATGTCACTACCTTGCAGTTATATTTGAATTAAATTTTATTATAAATGAATACAATATATGATCTGATATATAATTTGGTTGTATAAAGAAATATATGATATGATATAATAAATGAAATAAACTATGAAAGAATAAAAGTTCAAAAAATGTTCAGATTTGTTGTTCAACTGGTATCATTTCAATATCATCTGTTGGGAGTAGATCTTGTGTTTCATGAGAGTGAGGGAGATTTCTCTTCTTAAGATAATAGAGTGCAGCAAACTTCATTATTGTGTATAATATGAACATAAAAATAATGATAGACATAAAATGCCATACAAAGCAAGCAACAAGAAACATATTCTCATTCATAGTACCCTCCCATTTGTCGGGACCATACACAACAATGCCTATCTCAATAAGCCATGTACCCTGTAGAGTGAGTCCAACAGCAAGACCTGCATTGATGAGAACATTTGTAGCTTGCCACATTCTCAGCAATGAAAACATTAGACAACAAGCAATGCTAAATATCAGAAAGATGTGTACCAGGACATCAAGTGCTTTACGATCATCATCAATGTGAAAATAAAACACAATGAATTCCACCAAAAAGGCCAATGCTAAGAACAATTGTGGTGTGTGTTTAGGATAACGAATACATAATGAGAGGAGGTCAACAATACCTGAGATAATAAAACAACAATGCATTGTCATATGATGAAGTTTTACCAATCCATTGAATTGATGATGTTCATCATACATTTGCCAAACTTCAGCTTTTACATGGCCATTCTCTTCAGTCACAAAGAATGCCTCCATGCACACACCCATTGCTGGAAACACTATCTTTAGTACAGGTTCAATTGGCCAGCGTGGTACACAGCAGAAGGGAATATAAGATTTGCTCTTAATATTGTCATCTCCCATTCTTCTGTTCTTTAAGTTATATATTGTGCTAACATGGAGCCAAATTGAAGCCAAGATCCACCAACCTCCATAAAGTAGGAAGAATACACCAGGTATAACATGACCTCCTAGACTGCCCATGTTGCACGGTTAGCAACAGATCACTGGAATATCTCTCTCTGTCCTTGTTTTCTATACTTTGTAAATGAATGAAGGAAAGGAAGGATATTGTAACATTATATACAGGAAAGAAACCTGAGATATTATGCATACATAAGCCATTAAACTAATTTTATTATGACATACTGCAAAGTACAAAGTATGTGTTAATTGCTTGTTTGCAAGATTGCTAGCTCTTTTCTATGGTATACATAATCATATTTCTGTTAATTTTGATCATTGCAACAATGACTTCATACATTCCTTAGGTTACTTGTTATCTTAATTACAAACTTAGACTTTCCTTGGTAGGTCTGTCAAAGTTTAATTACATTTATTTGTTATAACAGAACACCATATAGTGTAACCACTAATAGGTCCTAGGAGTTTGTTTAGTCCAAATAGACTCCACCAGTTGGTATATTATGTAAACATATACATAATGTTACATTCTATTGAAGTAATTACTAGTATGAAACTGTTCGTGGGATTCCATCATCACCAATTGCTTTGATCTTAAACCTTCCTAAATACTACTATACACCACACTATAGTTGTCACACATCCAGAAATAACTGATTAATAGAGATTTCATTATTTTAGTAAATCTGATATTACAATACACAATATACTAATGACATTCCATGAAAAGACAGCAATAATTAACATCATGATCTGAAGGATCCCAATCTTGATTATCATATAAAATCACACCCACTTGGATAAACCATGTCCCTATGCCATTTATATCAAGATGTTCCAATGATTATGAGATAGTATCATCATCATTATACTATACTGTTAATAGACCCACCTCAGACCTTAAACATTCACGAGAATATGATGCAAAGTCAGTAGTGAGTCATTCCTATTATTGTAATATTATAATTTATAATTATAATAATTATTATAATAATAATTATATAATAATTATATAATAATTATAATAATTATTATAATGATTATTATTTATAATTTAGACACATGTGGCAAGCCATATCATTACATTAATACTTATTGGTCAAATATTAATCAGCTGTGCAATGTAATTCTAGTTAATAATAAGTTATTATTGATAAAATGAAAAAAACTAAGATGTTCAGATTTGTTGTTCAACTGGTGTCATTTCAATATCATCTGTTGGCAGTAGATCTTGTGTTTCATGAGAGTGAGGGAAATTTCTCTTTGCCAAACTTCAGCTTTTACATGGCCATTCTCTTCAGTCACATAAGAAAGCCTCCATGCACACACCCATTGCTGGAAACACTATCTTTAGTACAGGTTCAATTGGCAAGTGTGGTACACACCAGAAGAGAATATAAGATTTGCTCTTAATATTGTCATCTCCTATTGTTTTGTTCTTTAAGTTATATATTGTGCTAATATGAAACCAAATTGAGGTCATGATCCACCAACTTCCATATAATAGGAAGAATACACCAGTTATAACATGAACTGCTAGACTGTCCATGTTCTCTTTCAGTTATGCAGGAAAGAAGCCTTACTGATTAACTATCAATTATATACCTTGTGCAAGCCTGGCCCTGACCAGTAGACATGATGTATATCGTGTATCAGATGTACTACTATCTACATATGCTAATAGTCTTGATTAGTATGGTACCGCTCTTTTCATACCAGACTAACTAGGAAACTGTAATAAGCAATATAATAAGCACTCTTACCAGTTGTTGTAATAATAATATTAACCAATCCAGTTAGTATATACTACAACTTTATCATAACTGAAACACAAATACAAATATATTATCAAGTTACAGTTTCAGCAACATTATTGTTAGATATGGTATCATTATTGCCTTCTTCAATAAGTTTTTCCTCTTCTTGGCTGTCTTGAATGACAGGTAAGAGAGGTAAAGGTCGAAGTCCACGTCGTCGTCCTTTACTTTGATATTTTATAGAACTTCTCCAACAAGCCAGCATTACGATATAGATAGTTATCACACTACACAATATACCAATGATGTGCCATGAAAAGACAGCAATAATGAACATCATATTGTCATGATCCGAAGGATCCCAGTGTTGATTACCATATAAAATCACACCCGCTTGGATAAACCACGTCCCTTGCAGTAAGATACCGAATGCTAGTCCTCCATTAATAAAAAGATTATTTGGTTTCCACATTCTTAATGCAGAGAACAGTATACAAGAGAAGATGACATATGTCAATAGAATATGTACTGAATAGTTGAGATCATCTCGACCAATGGCATGAAACCAAAACAGAAGACCCTCAATGAAGAAAGCTAGACTGAGGAACAGTTTTGTAGTTGAAGGTGGTATTCGAATAAATAAAGCTACTAAGTCGATTATTCCAGAAAGTAGAAAGGTACCATACATTGTGATATGATGTAGTTTTGATTGATCTGAAAAACTGCCATCAGGATTATGAAGGTGAAATACATGAGCAATTACTTTTCCATCACTGACTGTCAGAAATGCCTCAACAAGAATACCCAAAAATGAGAGAGTGAATTTCATAAAAGATTCCACTGGGATGTTACGACAAAATGGTTGTGGTATATATGATTTTCGATTTAGCTCCATATCTCGTTTGAACTCTGAATACGATAATGAGGTAGTTCCTGTATGATTGGATGAGCTATTACTCGTTCGGCTTGATCGGTTGATGGTTGATTTGTGAGGTGTAGTTAATTGTAACCAAAATGAAAGTAGTAGCCATTCCATTCCATAAATTAGAAAGAAGACTCCAGGAACAACGTGTCCTCCAAGACTTCCCATATTTGTCCTATCTATGAATAAGAGAAATAAAAGTATAAAAAGTAACTTCAGCGACCACGCCCTAATTAATTATATTATTAATCCTCAGCCACACCTCCTCTTATACCCAACATGACAGAGGCAACTCTCAACAATTTATTTCCAGCTATTGCTGAGTCGTTTGTCGTTATTCTTATTGGATATATATTTGGACGATTTAAATTGATTGATCCGAGTGAAGCTCGTAGTCTGACAACATTAGTTGGTAAACTTGCTCTACCAGCACTTTTATTTCGTAACTTGGCCATTCTTGATTTAAGTAATGTATCCTGGAGATTTCTTGGTAGTATACTGACAGCTAAATTTATAGTGTTTGTTGCAGTAGCTATTATAACATTTATTGTCTCTCGACCTTGGCATATTGGTAGGGCCGGCCTTTATGCTATATTTACTACACAATCTAATGACTTTGCTCTCGGACTTCCAATCAGTTAGTGTTGATATTAGAGTTCATAACATATATTTCTATTTATAGTACAGGCACTGTATGGTGACAAGCCACCTCCTTCAGGAGAGTTCTACTATGCAAGTTATATTTATTTGGTTGCTCCGATATCATTAGGAATACTCAATCCTATTGGTTTCTTTATGTTAGAATATGTTAAACAAAGTCAGAAAAGTCAATTTACGTTGAAAAAAATTCCTCAAGTAGTTGCAAAGACTTTGTTCTTTTTATGCATTAATCCTATAATATTTATGACTGTACTTGGGATTATTGCTAATGTTATCAACTCCTATGCTATCCATCATGGTCATGGTGCACCATTACCAAAGTGGCTTGATCATTTTCTTGGACTACTAGGAGGAGCGTATGCACCTTGTGCTCTATTTAATATAGGTTTATTTATGGTAGGTAAAATCAAAAATGTCACTGGTATTACATTATTGGCGTCAGCAGTGTTAATATTTGCAAAGAGGTTTGTTTATTAATGATCTCTATATGTTATATGAACTCTCATTGTTATAGTGTTCTAATGCCACTAATTGGATATGTAGTAATTGATTTGTTTTTACCTGCAACAGTAATGAATACTTCAGTTGAAAAGATTGCCTCCTTTGGGTTTCTTTATTGTACATTTCCCACGGCTCCTACTGTATTTATTTATGCTTCACAATATTCAGTGGCTGTTCCTATAGTAAGTTAGTGCTGTATTAAATAATAATTGTATATATTTTCTGCATAGATAGCAACTTCAATTGTATTTGGGACATTTTTATCCGCTCCATTAATGTATGTGTCAGGTCGTATGGTGTTGATCAAGACAGCCAGTGAAGATTCCTATCAACATATTATTTCAAGTACAAAACATAATGTTTGCTATATTTCAATGTTGTGTTTGGTAAGAATCTATTTTGTCATTATGTTATCAATGACTCGTGTAGGCTTGGGTCTTCCTCTTGTTTGTGTTGTCACGACGATATCGTTCGTATCTTCATGTTATTGTCATGCATCTCATTGTAGCACAAGTAAGTCTGTATAACATATTAAGATAATGTTGTGTTAGTTTTTAGAGTGTTTAGGTGGACTTCTGTTAGATTTTGTGAGCTCTAATTCATACTGGATCTACTTTTTATTTTCACTGTTCTTTATTGGTGTATTTGCCTCTCGTCTCTGGACAGCATGGCTCACTGTTGGAATAGTAATTTTGACTAAAAAAGGACCGAAAGTAGCAGAGAAGGTTTGGCTACCAATGATGCTTTCATCTTGGAGGTAAGGTCTTCTTACATTGATCTATATATTACTTCTTTCTAGTATTCCAGTAATAGTGACAATACTATTGGTAGTATTGAGTGCAACAGTAGAGACAAAATCAAAAAATATGATTGATTTAAGTTTCTTATTTGGTCAAGCCCAGGTATACTATTACTACAATGATGTATCTGTTATATTGTATCTAATATTTATAGCTCATTATATCAGCTTTATTTTTACTGGTTGCATTTGTTACTGGCTTTATATGTACTATAATACTAACACTGAATTTAAAACAATCATCTCGTCATCGTCATGTTCTTAATGATGACACTAGTCTGTTGACATGGCAACAACCTAAACCATCATATGGTGGGACATCTGTTCTTGAGTCATCTACTGGTAATCAGACCCAGGGTAATAGTAATAGTAAAGATTACACAATGCCATGTAATAGTAATAGTAATAGTAATAGCAATAGACAACTTAAAAGTCAATGTAATAGTAATGGTAACAGTAAAAGACTTCCATGTAATGGTAATAGTAATTACACCTATGTAATTGGCACTGCTGTGTGATTTATCTCTGCTTATCTGAAGTCAGTGAAGTGTGAAATTTTTATCATAATACAAGAGAATTTTTCAGAGGAAATTTTTTCAGGCCCGAAAGATGCTCACAGACAATATTTTTGAAAACCTTATGAATATAAAATATAATCCACATCTACTTTTAAAAGACAATTAGTTTATTCATAAATTGATCACAGTTCAATGTAATAGTAATTGTAATACTATTACATTGAATTCAGGGTTTTCAGTAATAGTAATAGTAATATATTACTTTCTATAGTAATAGATCCCGTGTCTACTGGTAATAATGATGGATCACAACAAGTACTTACTAAACAAGAAGATAATCGTTCCATTAATACAATAAAATCATTTGGTAACACACCCAGTGCTGGTACATCTGACAGAGATACTTCAGGTAAATCATTGACATATTTTGTGGTTCTTGTTCTGTTTCTTCTTTTCTCTTGTGTTGTGGTAAGTATTGATATAATTATGTATCTGTTATCAGATGATTTATATTAAGGGTATAATGGTTGTATTATGGAACTTAGTTCACAAAGAAATCAGTGGTGTCTTTATTGCTGCATCTGTACTAGATATTGTAACCAACTTTGGACAGGTAGAGTTCATTGACCAGTCTCTCTTATATAATGTCTAATGTATAGGGATTTTTTGTGTTTGTTGCTTTTGGATTTGAGAAGCATTGGTTTTGGGTTGCTCTATATCAAAAGTAAGCAAGAAAAGGAAGACATTATTAATATCTTGTTGATAGAGTCAGACGTATCTTTTTTAAAATTGAGAATGTGGTTTTACCTGACCCTGATGAATTGAGTGGAGTTAAAGTTAATTTGTGTAACATGTTTAAAACACAGTATATGCCAACTTGTAAAAATGATATAGTCTCTGACAAGAGGTAAGGAGATAGAAGTGTCTGACTATTCCATTGTATTTTAATAGGTATTATTTCCAGACCTATTTATCAGTATTCACAGGAAGTGATATGGTTGATTGGTTAATAGGACAGGGCATTGTATCTACAAGAGAAGAAGCTGTGGATTATGGGGAGACATTGCTTGAAGGACGAGTTATTGTCCATGTGATGGAGGAGCATTATTTTCATGATGAAAACTTCTTTTATAAGTTTTTGAACTAACAAACTAGTATTAAAAATAATGTATAATATAATGTATAATATAATGTAGGTAAATAAAGTAACATAGGTAAATATATATTATTTGTGAAGTTTATGTTGGAGTCGTTCAGTGAGGTAGACTCCTGTTTGATTAGAAAATAACTCAATTCCTTGTGCAACTGGAATACTACTGCCATCCACTCTAATAAAAGAATGGTCATGTTTTGGTCTGTTTCTCTTCCTTCATTGTTTATGTCGTTGATATAGATTATACCATCTAATACTAGCTAATACAGTAATGACTACTATCTTGAATCTTCTAGTGTTGTGACGACGTGGCAGTTGGGGAATCCCCTTACCACCCATATCTTGAATCATCATTAATGTTGCTTGTTGTGTGTGATAAAAAGCATCTAATTCACACACAAGATAGAATTTCTGAAAAACGAGCTTTATATTGTCCTTCAATATATTACAATATATTACAATATATTACAATATATTACAATATATTACAATATATTACAATATATTATAATATATTACAATACATTACAATATATTACAATATATTACAATATATTACAATATATTACAATATATTACAATATATTACAATATATTATATAACAATATATTACAATATATTACAATATATTATAATATATTATAATATATTATAATGATATAAAATGACTGACTTCTTTTTGTGATGGTGTCAAGCGAGATTGTAACCCACTGTTCTCTCCTTTTAATCGTGCTACTGTTACTTTCTCTTGTAAGTACTGATCCACGACTTTAGTCAACTCAGTCAACATGACAGAGACAACTCTCAACAATTTATTTCCAGCTATTGCTGAGTCGTTTGTCGTTATTCTTATTGGTTATATATTTGGACGATTTAAATTGATTGATCCGAGTGAAGCTCGTAGTCTGACAACATTAGTTGGTAAACTTGCTCTACCAGCACTCTTATTTCGTAACTTGGCCATTCTTGATTTAAGTAATGTATCCTGGAGATTTCTTGGTAGTATACTGACAGCTAAATTTATAGTGTTTGTTGCAGTAGCTATTATAACATTTATTGTCTCTCGACCTTGGCATATTGGTAGGGCCGGCCTCTATGCGATATTTACTACACAATCTAATGACTTTGCTCTTGGACTTCCTATCAGTAAGTTAGTGATGATATTAGAGTTCATAACATATATTTCTATTTATAGTACAGGCACTGTATGGTGACAAGCCACCTCCTTCAGGAGAGTTCTATTATGCAAGTTATATTTATTTGGTTGCTCCGATATCATTAGGAATACTCAATCCTATCGGTTTCTTTATGTTAGAATATGTTAAACAAAGTCAGAAAAGTCAATTTACGTTGAAAAAAATTCCTCAAGTAGTTGCAAAGACTTTGTTCTTTTTATGCATTAATCCTATAATATTTATGACTGTACTTGGGATTATTGCTAATGTTATCAACTCCTATGCTATCCATCATGGTCATGGTGCACCATTACCAAAGTGGCTTGATCATTTTCTTGGACTACTAGGAGGAGCGTATGCACCTTGTGCTTTATTTAATATAGGTTTATTTATGGTAGGTAAAATCAAAAATGTCACTGGTATTACGTTATTGACATCAGCAGTGTTAATATTTGCAAAGAGGTTTGTTTATTAATGATCTCTATATGTTATATGAACTCTCATTGTTATAGTGTTCTAATGCCACTAATTGGATATGTAGTAATTGATTTGTTTTTACCTGCAACAGTAATGAATACTTCAGTTGAAAAGATTGCCTCCTTTGGGTTTCTTTATTGTACATTTCCCACGGCTCCTACTGTATTTATTTATGCATCACAATATTCAGTGGCTGTTCCTATAGTAAGTTAGTGCTGTATTAAATAATAATTGTATATATTTTCTGCATAGATAGCAACTTCAATTGTATTTGGGACATTTTTATCTGCTCCATTAATGTATGTGTCAGGTCGTATGGTGTTGATCAAAACAGCCAGTGAAGATTCCTATCTACATATTATTTCAAGTACAAAACATAATGTTTGCTATATTTCAATGTTGTGTTTGGTAAGAATCTATTTTGTCATTATGTTATCAATGACTCATGTAGGCCTGGGTCTTCCTCTTGTTTGTGTTGTCACGACGATATCGTTCGTATCTTCATGTTATTGTCATGCATCTCATTGTAGCACAAGTAAGTCTGTATAACATATTAAGATAATGTTGTGTTAGTTTTTAGAGTGTTTAGGTGGACTTCTGTTAGATGTTGTGAGCTCTAATTCATACTGGATCTACTTTTTATTTTCACTGTTCTTTATTGGTGTATTTGCCTCTCGTCTCTGGACAGCATGGCTCACTGTTGGAATAGTAATTTTGACTAAAAAAGGACCGAAAGTAGCAGAGAAGGTTTGGCTACCAATGATGCTTTCATCTTGGAGGTAAGGTCTTCTTGCATTGATCTATATATTACTTCTTTCTAGTATTCCAGTAATAGTGACAATATTATTGGTAATACTGAGTGCAACAGTAAAGACAAAATCAAAAAATATGATGGATTTAAGTTTCTTATTTGGTCATGCCCAGGTATATTATTACTACAATGATGTATCTGTTATATTGTATCTAATATTTATAGCTCATTATATCAGCTTTATTTTTACTGGTTGCATTTGTTACTGGCTTTATATGTACTATAATACTAACACTGAACTTAAAACAATCATCTCGTCATCGTCATGTTCATAATGATGACACTAGTCTGTTGACATGGCAACAACCTAAACCATCATATGGTGGGACATCTGTTCTTGAGTCATCTACTGGTAATAATGATGGACCACAACAAGTACTTACTAACCAAGAAGATAATCGTTTCGTTAATACAATAAAATCATTTGGTAACACACCCAGTGCTGGTACATCTGACCGAGATACTTCAGGTAAATCATTGACATATTTTGTGGTTCTTGTTCTGTTTCTTCTTTTCTCTTGTGTTGTGGTAAGTATTGATATAATTATGTATCTGTTATCAGATGATTTATATTAAGGGTATAATGGTTGTATTATGGAACTTAGTTCACAAAGAAATCAGTGGTGTCTTTATTGCTGCATCTGTACTAGATATTGTAACCAACTTTGGACAGGTAGAGTTCATTGACCAGTCTCTCTTATATAATGTCTAATGTATAGGGATTTTTTGTGTTTGTTGCTTTTGGATTTGAGAAGCACTGGTTTTGGGTTGCTCTATATCAAAAGTAAGCAAGAAAAGGAAGACATTATTAATATCTTGTTGATAGAGTCAGACGTATCTTTTTTAAAATTGAGAATGTGGTTTTACCTGACCCTGATGAATTGAGTGGAGTTAAAGTTAATTTGTGTAACATGTTTAAAACACAGTATATGCCAACTTGTAAAAATGATATAGTCTCTGACAAGAGGTAAGGAGATAGAAGTGTCTGACTATTCCATTGTATTTTAATAGGTATTATTTCCAGACCTATTCATCAGCATTCACAGGAAGTGATATGGTTGATTGGTTAATAGGACAGGACATTGTATCTACAAGAGAGGAAGCTGTGGATTATGGGGAGACATTGCTTGAAGGACGAGTTATTGTCCACGTGATGGAGGAGCATTATTTTCATGATGAAAACTTCTTTTATAAGTTTTTGAACTAACAAACTAGTACTGAAAATAATGTATAATATAATGTATAATATAATGTAGGTAAATAAAGTAACGTAGGTAAATATATATTATTTGCGAAGTTTATGTTGGAGTCGTTCAGTGAGGTAGACTCCTGTTTGATTAGAAAATAACTCAATTCCTTGTGCAACTGGAATACTACTGCCATCCACCCTAATAAAAGAATGGTCATGTTTTGGTCTGTTTCTCTTCCTTCGTTGTTTATGTCGTTGATATAGATTATACCATCTAATACTAGCTAATACAGTAATGACTACTATCTTGAATCTTTTAGTGTTGTGACGACGTGGCAGTCGGGGAATCCCCTTACCACCCATATCTTGAATCATCATTAATGTTGCTTGTTGTGTGTGATAAAAAGCATCTAATTCACTCCAAAGATAGCGTTTCTGGAAAACAAGAGCTTTACATTGTCCTTCAAGTTGTCGAAGAGATAATGCTAAGTGCCGACACTATAATTGAAAACAATTATAATGATGTCATGATGGGTGTGGTCTTACTTTAGTTTCGCTAGTTTGAAGAGCATTTTGATACTGTAATTCTTTCATATGCTGTAACATAATACACAATATATTAATTATACAATATATTACAATATATTACAATATATTATAATATATTACAATATATTACAATATATTACAAAATATTATAATATATTATAATATATTATAATATATTATATGATATAAAATGACTGACTTCTTCTTGTGATGCTGTCAAACGAGCTTGTAAACCACTGTTCTCTCCTTTTAATCGTGCTACTGTTACTTTCTCTTGTAAGTACTGATCCACAACTTTAGTCAACTCAGTCTCTTTATTGTGTAAAGCTGATTTCAATGTTAGTACACACTCTTTCTCCTTGTGTAAACATTGTTCAAATTGTGCTTTCTCTTCTGATGTTACTTTATCACGATCTTCTATTTCAGCTAATAATTTAGTTACACGTGTTACATTCTCTTTAAGAGCATTGTTTGATTGTTTAGCTTCTAAATGAGCTTGTTGTAATTCTTGTTGAAGTGTAGACAGCGAGTCTTGTAAGTGTAGCTCAGTTGTACTAGTACGAGTTGACATTTCTTCATACTGTTTAACAAGTTGGTCATATTTATCTGAGAAATCTTGTTTCTCTTTCTCTGTCTGTTTGTGGTCAGCGAGAACTTTAGAGTGTTTTTCTCTCTCAGTAGACAGCATATCTTGGTATTGTTGTTCAATATCATTCAGTTTCCTCTGATAATCTGAAGCTTGTTGTTCTAGCTGTTGTAGTAACTGTGTTTCTCTACTGGTAGAGTTATGAAGCTCTTGTTGTAATTGCGTTAATGTTGTATTTGCTAAATTCATGCTCTGTTCTAACTCAGACATGGTCTGTTCAGCAGAAGCAATATCTTTCTTTAGTGAATTGTTATCAGCTTTAAGGACCTCTATCTCTTGTTGTCTAGTAAGAAGAGTATTATTTATTATAGTAACAGTACCATAACATACTGTCTAGTTTCTTGACATAATTCTTGTACTTCATTAGCATCTCTCTCAAGAACTGGAGCTAGTTCCTATATATTACATCATAACCATATATAATATATTATGTGCATATATATATTATGATTACCACATATATATTATGTGTGTGTGTGTTAGCTTACAGCTATTTGTTGCAGGAGTATATCGTCACTTGTGGGTGGAGCTCTTGAAAGAGAGAGCTCCTTAATTTGCAATTTTAATAGAGCTAGTTGACCAGCATATTCATCCTAATAGTTTCAATATTATAATACACAATGTATAAAGTAATATATTTGCCTGTAGTTTTTCTTCTAATTGCTTCATTTCCTTCTCTCTTGTTTCTTTGGGATCTTGAACAAATTCTAATTCACTACATTTCTGACTAAGTTCAGATTGCACTTGTTTTAAATTGTTATGGAGAGTAAGTACCTGTCATTAACAATGTAGTTATTATAATTATATTAAATTTAATATATTACTTGTAGTTGATAGTATTCTTCTTTCTCCATTCTCTCTTTCTGTAATGACTTTAGTTGATCTTCCAGTTCAGCTTTAGAAATAGTTATAGATCCTAACTCGTTCTCTCTCTCTTCAAGTTTAGTTTTTACTTGAGTAAGTTCATCTTGAAGGCTCTGTACATGTACAATGCTCTTTTCAAAAGCTTGAAGATGTTGTGTAGACTCTATCTTAAGTTGACTTAATTCATCGTGACTTGTTCTTTCTTTCTCTTCTAGACGTTGACATAATTGAGACACTTTATTTGATGATATTTGTAGATCATGATGTAGTGTTTCCACTTGACCAGTTAATGTATTAATTTGTTCTTGTAATTTGACACAATCCTCTTCAACTTGAGATTTCATGGTGAGAGCATCTTGGACCTCTGTCTCTCTCTCTTTTAACACATTCTGACATTGTGTTAGTTCCTCTTGGAGTTGACATTCTGTTGTTTTGCTCCTCAATATAACTTCGTTAGCAGTTGTTAACGAGGCTACAGTATCTTCATGTTGTTTGATAAGTTGTGAATAATTATCTTTTTGTTGTTGGAGTTGTTGTCGTAATAATTCTGTTTTGTTATCAAGGCCAGTAACTGAACAAGCTAATTCATGTTGAGCTGTTGTTAATTGAGATGTCAATTCATTAATTTTCTTTAATAGCTCCTCCTCTTTTTCCTCTTTAATTAGTAATTGTGCAGGAAGGTCCTCAAGCTCATGAATACGATTATCTTTACTTTTTAATCGAGCCTCTAAATTATTACGACTGGTAGTGAGTGACTCCAGCTAATAAACAGCTCGTTAAATACTAATTAATTAAGTGGGAGGGATTTACCTGTTGTCTGAATTGCGTTTCATTGTTCTCGTTTTTCAATTGTAATTCTTTGTTAATTTGTTGTAATGCTGAGAGTTTAGTCTGTAATGTGACTATTTCATGTTCAAATGTAGATATCTAGAATAAACATTATCATAGCATATATTAGAGCTATTGTATTATCTAACTTGTTGTTGGTATTTTTGACAAGTCTCTTCTTTGTTGTTTATTTCTTCTTGTTTGTCATTAAGTTGAGTTTTTAACAAAGTAAGACTTTGTTCTAAATGACAATGTTCTTGCAACAAATGTTCTGTCTCAGTTATTAGTTCTGTAGTCTCTTCTCCTTTAGATTGTCTTAACATTTCCACCTAAAAATATTATTATTATTATTATTATTTTATAATAGGAGGATACCTCAGTAATTAATGATGCTATCTTCTCTTGAGCTCTTAACAGTTCATTATTTGATGTCATATGATTTGATATCTGATGTTGAAGATGTAACACCTGATAAATATACAGTCATATTAAGTGATATGATAATATATTATACCTCTTCTTGAAGTCGTTCAACATGTTGTAATTGACTAGTTAAATTTGTTTGACTTCTTACAAGATCTCCTTGGACATCTCCCAACTGTTGTTGATATTGTATGGCCTATAATATACTATAGTAACTACCAGTACTAACTTAATGTCCATACTATAGTAACTACCAGTACTAACTTAATGTCCATACTATAGTAACTACCAGTACTAACTTAATGTCCATACTATAGTAACTACCAGTACTAACTTGTGTTGAAGTTGTGAGAAAATTCTCTAACAGTCTAGTCACAGATTGGTAGAGTTGAGATATCATTTCTATAATACAATAATAATAATAATAATATTTATATAACATAATGTCATCATTTACTTTGTATAGTATCAACATTATCTGTAATCTCATGACTTGGTTCAAGTTGAACTATACTTAACTCAGGAGTGAAGTGGGTGTGGTTATCAGTGACTGTAGAGTTAAGTGATAATATTGTTAGATCGTGTGGTATTAATTGACCAGATGTTATAACAGGAGTTTCCTCTTCAGCTAACATAGTAGAGGGTGGAGCCGTTGGAGTGTCCTCATCACAGGATGCGGTATCTTGTGGTCGTAAAGAACGTATGACACTTCCGATATAAACTTCATTTGACAGGTGACTAACAAAAGGGGAAGGAGCTTGTTTTAAAGCCCCTTCCGTTTGAGCTCTTCCAGCACTAGTTTGCTGACTTGCCAATCCACTATCTCCAGTATTGATGGCTTGGGTGAGTTTGTGGGATGGGTCAGTGGGTGTGGTCTGTACAATAGGATATTGTTGTAATTGAAGAGGCGAAGTCCATTCTGTTGTGGGTGGAGTTACAGGCTCATTTGAAGGGCTAATACTAGGAGAGTCCTCTTCATCTAATAAATCCTCAGGATATTGGTCAGTTTTGGGCAAGACTGCCTCAATAGTTGATGATAATGGTAATAGACTAGCTACTGATTGTTGTAATAATGTTAGTGCATTATGAAGAGCATCTCTGTACATCATAATAGTTTATAATGTATAAAATAATAATGTAATTTACCTTTCTTGCTGTACTTGACTAAATTGTTTATGAACTAATTCAAGAGTATGACTATCTTGTTCATGTCTCTCTTCTGAACTAACTTGAAGTTGTGTCAACTGTTCAGTTATCGAGTCCAATTTAGTTTGGGCCTTTGACAACTAGTTATTTATTCATTAAATTGTCATTGTTATAATATTAGTACTTACCTCATTATTATGGTTAGTTTGAAGTCTGTCTTTCTCCTTCTATTATACCAGTAGTAAATGTATTTAGTATTTATGAACATACCTGATATTTCTGATGAGTTTCAACCAACGTACTTTCAAGAGCTGCCATTGCTTGCTGTAGTTCAGTAACTTTATTCTCCCATTGTTTTCTTTGAAGTGTAAAATCTTGAGTTAATGTATCAAGAGCAGTTGACTTGCTTTCTTCCAACTCCACCTAAAAGTAGAAATTTAAATTTTTATCCGCCCCATTCACACAGGTCATGAATATTATTATACCTTAACTTGTTGTAGTTCTACTTCAAATTTAGTTCTAAGTTCTCTCTCATTTTCTTTTAGTTGTCTCTCCAGTTCTTTATCAAAGCACTCACTAGTCATGACATGTGGTTCATCTCTTGTAAGTTGAGTATCTGACATTGTTCTAGCATTAGTTAGAGCTTTGTCCACGATAAAATGAGAAAGAGTTTTCCATTCTTTTTCTTTGAGTGTACTAGTAACTGCTTCTATTTCTTGTTGATGAGTTATTTCTGTATTACTCAATGTTTGCTGCAACTCAAATACTTCTCCTTCAAGAGCACTCTGTACTTGTTTTAAACTAAATATTTCATTCCCTTGTTGTCTACATTGTTCTCTTAACTTCTCAACATCATTAGCCATTGTTACATGAAGAGCTTTTAATTGAACTTTAGAGACCAGCTGTTTGGCAAGGAGAGTATTGTTATAGCATGTAGTATGAGATAGGTCATCATCATGTCGTCTGTTCACACTATCATTGTCCATATCTCTCTCGTCTAATTCTACATCTACTAATGGTCTGTCATTATCAGGTGCTTGTTCACAATACTTCTCTTGTATCTGATGTTTAGTTAGTGGTATCTTCTCATGACCACTAGAAAACACATCTTCATAAAGTTGTAAATTGTTAGAGTCAAACAAGTTATCCTCAACCATTTCGATCACTACAGCAATAAATGATACCCTCAATTATAAAAAATGTAAACTTACATTTATTGTTTTGATTCAGATATAAAGTACTGCACACCACAACACATGGTTTGAATTTGAAATTAAACTATTGCAACTGTATTTCTATTTAGCGCCCATCAGTCTAGTTATTAATAAGTTTATGATTATTGAAATAAAATTAACTATTATTAAAAGTTGATAAAATAAATTACACCTAATTATTTCATCTAGTTATTATTATTAGTCGTTTATGTTGATGTTGTCTCATATTTATGTTGTAGGTTGACTCGTAACTCATCTGGTACTTCCTGTAACATTAATTGATTGTCTTTCTGGTTTAACCAGTTATCTCGTTCTGTCTCAAACTCTACCTCCTGAGAATTAAGTTTTTTCTCGATGCATTCCAGATCAATATGGAGTTGATCACGTTGATGTTGTAGTTCTTGTTCGTAACGACTTTTCTCGTAAAGCAATTCTTCTAGACGTTGTTTCTCTGCTAACCTTCTCTCTAATTCAGTACGATGATAAGCAAGATCTTTCTCAAGGAGGTCTTTCTCACGGAGTTTTTCAATCAATGATTGTCGTGATCCTGCTAGTGATTTTTCTAATCTACCTCTCTCATTGAGGAGTGAACTCAAACGATCTTCCACTCTATGAGAAGCTTGAATTTTCTTCTTTAAAAGTCGCTGTTTGCCCTCAGCTTCTGATAACTGACGCTCAAAATCTTTTTGGATTTCAGCCATAGCTATTTCACGTGCTTTAAGTTGAGCATTTAAATCAGCTATTGTTTGCGACTGATCCAATAATGTATTCTAAAAGAGAAAGAAAAAGTTAATATTTAGTTTTACAAACACAACTTGTATACCTGTGCACTTTGTAGTTCAGTGTCATTTTTGTCTCGTTCTTGACAGACCTTGAGATAGTCCTCACGACATTGATCTTTTTCTTTGAGCTCTTCTTGAAGTTGTTCCACTAAATTTATAGACTGTCTTAATTGATCACTAATATTAACATTTTCCTCCTTCAGCTTGCTATGAGCGTCAGTTAAAACTTGTAGCTGGTTTTTCATATCTCCATTTTGTTGTTTCATTTCTTCAATTTCAGCATTTCTTTGTTGAAGTTCTTCTTTTATGGAGGTAAGTTGAATTGACTGTTCATTTAATTGTTGTTCTAATTGTACCAATTGTGTAGATTGTTCTAATGACTGCTCACTCCACTCATTCTCACGATAGCTCAATCTTTCCTCTGTTGTTTGTACTTTCTCTTGAAGACTTTTCTCTCTTTCAGACCATTCTTGTAACAGACTAGAATATTTTTGTTTAGCATCTTCTAATTGTGAATGAACTGTTGATAATTCTGATAGTTTTATTGTTTCTGCACTTTCTTGCCTAAGTTGACTTGTTAGACGTTCTTGTTCTAATTCTTGTGTCAGTTCCACAACTTTAGACTGTAAAGTTTGGTTACGACTAGATAATGAAGCTAATTCATCTTCTTTTCTTTGAAAAACATCTTCAAACTTGCTCTTCTCTTGTTCATGTTTTTCCTTAGTTTCTAATAAAGTGCTCTCAAGATCAAATACCTTCTTTTCAATCTCTTCAAGTTGTTTTTGTGTTATTAAATGACACCTTTGTTCTTCTTGTAAGCCACTCTCAGCTAAACTACGATTCACTTGACACGCTTTTAATTCTGTCTCATATTTCTGACATTGTTCCTGAAGTTGACGGGTCATTCTTATATCTGATTCTGCTTCATCTAATTTCTGCTCCAAGTTGATAATTCGAGTTTGTGCATCTGTCAAGGCTTGGTCACCAGTAGCAGTGAGAGACTCTTTAAGTTCCTGTAAAGTACGTACATTGTTGTCTCGAACTTGTTGAAGCTCTGCCTCCTTTTCAATGCTAACCTGTGTCTTAATTTTATCAATTTCTTCATGTAGTAACTCTTGATAGTGAGCTTCTAAGTCGGTTTTCATCTTCTGTATTGCATGAGCATGATTCTCTTTTACAACGTTCATACTCTTTTCGTGATCATCTTTGAGTTTCACTTGAAGGTCTTCTAAACTTTGATTTAAAGTTTGTTCTAAATTTCTCTTTTCTTCTTCTGCTTGTACCACTTTAGCTTGTAATGATGTTATCTCATCCTGGAACTGACTTACGGATATTTCATGATCTTTTGTTAAAGTTTTAATACGTTCTTCTCTTTGACTAACTAAATTCTCTACAGTTTCTTGATGTTCTTTCTGAAGAAGCTCTAAAGCTGTTTTATGATCACTTTCTTGATTACGATAAGCATTAAGTTCCTGTTGTAACTTGGACATATGAGCTTCTGCAAATTCAAGGCTAGCCTGTGAACTGGACTTTTCAGAGATGCTATTTTCAAGAACACTAACTTGATTTGAGTGCTCAGCTTCAAGATTCTGTAATTCAGTCAAATGTTTGTCCTTCATTTCTTTGAGAGTTGTGTTATGTAATTCGACGGTCGTCTTTAATTCATTCTGTAAATCTTCAATTAATGCTGATTTTTCGTGGACTAGTTTCTCGTAATGGTCAGTATATTCCTCTTGAGATAATTTAGCTTGTTCTAACTTCTCTTTGAGACTCTGAATTTCATCTTGTTGACTGGATATTTTTTGTTTGTACTGAGTGTGAAGTCTTTCTTCCATCTCTTGAAGTGTTTGTAAATTTTCAGTTTGGTTAGCACTAGACTGTTGGAGACGAGACTCTAAACTAGCAGCTTTGGTCTTCCAATCTTGGAGTCGTTTCTCAAGATCATGACTGTCATCTTTAACAGCTTGAAGTTGACGAGAATGATTCTCTTGAAGTTGAAGTATTTGCTTCTCTGCATTTTGTTTCTCCCTTTCCAGTACTGCTATTTGATCAGAAAGACTTTGAGTTTCTTCTCTCATTTTGACAAGATCTGTCTCTATGTCATGTTTTTGTTCATTGATTGCAGTAAGAGACGCTACATATTGATTGTGTAATTGTTTGATCTGTTCATTGGCTAATGATTCGAGTTGTTGTCGATTAGTTTCCATAGATTGTTGGTAACTTGTAATAAGCTCCTGTTTTTGGCTCTCATACTCATTTTGAAGGAGTGTCTTTTCTTTTTGATGAGCTAACAAGATGTCTTCTTTTTCTTTCTCATGAAGTTCAGACAACTTGTTCTTGAGTTGTTTAATTCTCTCTGCTTCTTTTTCTGTGTCATCTTGAGGAGATGAGTGTTGTACAGATAGTTCTTGTGTGAGACGTTTAATGTGAGCTAAATGTTTGTCATTTTGTTCAGTTAACAATGTCTCTCGAATTTTCTCTTGTTGGTGAAGTAACTGCTTTAATTCAATAGAATGAGTCGACTTTAATTCATTCATTTCTTTCTCACGTGTATGTAACACTTCCTCTGTTTTCAAGAGAGTTTCTTGCAATGAAGCTAACTCTGTTTTATAGTGAGCTGTGACTTGTGCATTCATTATGGCACCTTCATATTGTTCTTGAAGATTATTAAGTTGTGATTGTAAAGATTGGTTCTCCTCTTGTAAGGTACTGACTAGTTGACTTAATTCCAATACCTGTGTTGTTAATGTACCGTTATGTGTGTGGGCGGTAGTGACTAATGGAATATCGGTAACTAATCCTGAATCAATGCTGGATATCCCAGATGTAGGAAAACTGGTTGTCATAGCAGCAGAATGGAATGTATCGTTTGGAGGTTTATCCTAAATAATATCATTATTATTATTATGACAAATAAAGTGTTATCACTTACTTCGAAAGGCGAGTGAGTCCCCATCAAATTAGCATCAAATGAAGTTAATTCTCCAGCATCACTTGTCATACTGATAATACTGTCATCAGTTTCATCTATTAATTGCTTTGGTTTCTTTTTCTTTGTTTTTTTCTTCTTTTGAAAGGCTAGTAGCTAAGAAACAAATAAAATATTATTAAATCAAATTTAAAACTTACTGCATCTTTCCCAGCCTGTAGTTTGGTCCTTCTTTCTTCTTCGTCCATAATTACAACTTTTACTAATGTGACAAAAGGAGGGACCTCAAACCACCATGCTTTAATATAGGGTGGAGCTTAGTAGTCACATGATTGTCATGTGTCGAAGTTCAGCTGATAAGCATGGCTCGATTTACAGAAGGACTCGAATCAGTACCACACATTTCAGAGAGAAACAAAACTGGTCAACCAGCACTTCCATTAAAATATGAATTTTCTCGTCCATTTTTTTTAGAATTGACTCAAGAGCAATTTGATAACTCTAAAGATCATGGTCAACGTATAGTTCTTACTCCAAACAATGTCTCCAGAATGCCTTGGCATGCTGGATATGCAGAAACAATTAATTCTGGCAAGAGTATTTATGTTAATGAAGATCAGGCATCTATTCATGTCACAGCTCTCTCTGTCTCTGATACAGAAAAAGATTCAACTTCGTTGATTTCATATGTCATGTTTGGTGTGTTTGATGGTCACGCTGGTACAGGGGCGGCTATGATGGCATCACACACTCTACACAAACATATTCGTGACAAGTTCAAGAATATTCGTCATTTTCTAGTACAAGATCAAGCAGAAGTCATAGCAGAGGACGATCCTGGTCTTGGCTGTATTACAGAACCTATTCCTAAAGAGTTGTTAGTCATTGGAGCATTAGAAGAAGCCTTTGTTGAAATGGATGAACAGATACGAGCAGAACGTAATACTTTCTTAATTAAAGGGGGTTGTACAGCAATGGTAAGTCTTTTCTTACAAAACAAGTTGTATGTAGCAAATGCTGGAGATTGTAGAGCCATTTTGTTACTTGATAATCTCCAAAAAATTCATCCAATGTCAATGGATTTTACACCTGAAACCGACAGACAACGCCTCCAGAAATTAGCTTATCTTCAACCTCAACTTTTAGGACGATATTTTGGCCGTTTAGAATATCAGCGACGTCTTAGAAAGAAAGATATTGGTCAGCGGATCTTGTATCGTGATCGTCATATGTCTGGATGGGCATATAGAACTGTCTCCGAAGAAGATGTTAATCAAGTCCCTATGATTATTGGTCACGGGAAGAGAGCACGGTTGATGGCAACTATCGGTACAACACGTGGATTTGGTGATCATGATTTAGAGGCCCCCGGAGGACAATTTATTAAACCACTCTTATCTCCAGTACCTGAAGTTAGAATATGGGACCTATCAGAACATGATCATCAACCAAATGACCTATTGATTATTGCTACTGATGGTCTATGGGAGAGATTTACAAATGAAGAGGCACAAGAGTGTGTTCAAGCAGCGATGGAGCGATTCCCACACGATGAAAGACTTTATACTAACATAGCCAAGGAACTTATAGTTGCTGCGAGAGGTGTGTTTGGTAAAAAAGGATGGCGTACAGCTAAAGAACAGAGTGCAAGTTGTGATGATATTACTTGTTTTGTTATTCCATTACACATGCATGCTACTTCACCAATGCCTGGTTGTTTGGGAGAAGCTTATGATCACGCTGGAGTTGATTATACTTCAGATCCTATCAAATATGTATCTGGACCGAATGAATTGATACAAGATTTTACTCCTATTGATGAGGGATCTCAATGATTGTTTTTTTCTTTTTGTGCGTGTTTGGAAAATATTTTAGTCGCCATTTAATTTTGACGTTGATTACATTTTATTATTATTAAGTTATCAATAAAATTTGCTGGATGTAGCGCGTACAATGACAGTTACATAGTGACGAAAAGGCTATATAAATTAGTGTATCTGTCACCTACCACTGCCAATTTTGTCAGTAAACAAGATGGAGCAGTTGTCTTTTCTTCTTATTTTGTGCGCGAGTGTTGTAGCTATGTCATTTGATCTCAATGGCCGAGGTATCCCTTGTGTTTATTTAATGGCTACTTAATCATTTTTCGGTATTAGATTATTACAGACAAGTTCCCGATATCAAAGAGAGAGAAAAATATGATATTAGATTTATGGAGTATAAAGAGATGGCAAAGAAATACAATATTAAAAGTAAAAGAGCTACACCTTCTAATGTAAGAATAACAAATAACAGTCCATGTTGTATCTATAGTACTGCACAGATCACAACCATACAAGACCACCATTTATATTATACATCAGTATATATTCCACCTGGTGATCAAGCTGATAGTTTGTGGTTTGAATTAGCAGATCTAATTGGATCGGGAGACTCTAGTAATCCTAATGTATCTGAGACTGACCTTCAATATTTAAATTACCAGGTATATGCTAACTATATAGTCTATATAGTAACCTAATTATCAGGTATAGGCTATAATAATAATAATAATAATAAAACCAATAATAATAGTAACACGTTATTTATCATGTATATACCAACTATACAGTCAATATAGTAAGTAACACAGTTAGGCAAACTATGTATTCCATATATAGTAACATGTTTACAGAATGTGTGATCATGTGGTTTGTATTAGGGGCTCTCCTTCCTCTATGATATTTCTTCCTGTCATATCTTTAGGTATGGAATTTGAAATTCGAGTTCCCTTTTTATGGCCATAAAATCAATAGAGTTGCTGTGGCAACAGGAGGTACTAATACTGATATTGTGTGTCTTCATATGATGTAACATTTGATAGGTTTCTTATATACTGGGACATTTTTCCATAGCAGAATTCATTTGACCCAATTTATTGCACCCTTACAAGCAAACTTTAACCCCTCTCTCAATGACACTGCAAAATTAGTGGTTTACACTACAGGTTTGATATGTTCCTTTCTTATAGTACATGACTACATTCTTAGATACAAGGTTTACTGTCCAATGGGACCAAGTTCATAATCATGATCATGTTGGAGGTACAATTTAGTACATTAATTACAACAATTATTTTCTGTGTAGAGGGTCCCTTCTCATTTCAAGTGTCTTTATTTCGTAATGGTACAATCCATTTTGTATATCGTGAGGTACTTATCTCATTTTAAAAACTGGTGTTGTGATCTCTCTCTATAGATACCATTAGCTGTTAATGAAATAAGTAACGATAACCATCCTGTTGAAGTAGGATTAGCTGATGCCTTCTATATCGATATTAATGTAGGATTCTGTAAGAGATATTAACTATTATTAGTTGTATATATCTGTGTTTCTAGTTATCTATAGATATGTTTATGAATACTCACGAATACAACTTAATAGCACTCAACGTCTAGAAAATAGTGCTTACATCATTACACCTGTTAGAAGTAAATTATCATAGATAAAGATATGGATATTATTATATTGTGATACTATAGATTGTGTGGTTGGGACATCTTGTGAGACCTGTACTGCCATTACTGATGAGAGTCTGTTTGACTGTGAATGGTGTCCTAATATTTCCAGGTAGTTTTTATAGATGTTATTATTTAAATTGTTCTCAGATGTTCTGATGGTATAGATCGTCACAGACAAGAATGGTTTGTTAGTGGTTGCTCTAATGATGTAAGTTACTAGTAACATCTTTTACTGTTTTATCTTTACATCATATATAGGCTGTAGAGACTTGTGGAAGTAAGTGTGTGTCAAGTTACTGTCCATTTTCATGTAGTTATCTCCTTTCTTTTAAAGCTTCTTCCTCTCCGTCATCTTCTCCTTTATCATCTACTCTTCCCTCTCCCTCATCTTCTCCTTTATCATCTACTCTTCCCTCTCCCTCATCTTCTCCTTTATCATTTACTCTTCCCTCTCCCTCATCTTCTCCTTTATCATCTACTCTTCCCTCTCCCTCATCTTCTCCTTTATCATTTACTCTTCCCTCTCCCTCATCTTCTCCTTTATCATCTACTTTTTCCTCTCCCTCAGCTTCTCCATCTCCCTCACTTGCTACTTCTTCCACTAGTCTTTTTTCATCTCAATTCTTTTCTTCTATGTCATTAGCTCCAATATCAACAAGTCCTTCTTCCTCAGTTCACTCAATGATGCCAACCTCAACTATTATATTTACTCCTACAATATCAAGTCCAAACGCCCTGTCAACTCCTGTTGTAGCTGGAGTTATAATTATCATGGCCATAGTTATCATAATGATTGTTGCTGTGATCATAATGAGTGCAATATTCGTATATGGTTATAAGAAACCACAGTCTCGTTTAGGGCTATTTATGATTGAGGTATTAATAGTGTTCTAATGTCTTTATAATCATTTGTTATTGTAGCATCGTCCTAAAGCAAGATCATTAAACAAAACAGTGAAGTATGAAGTACATGGAGAGAAAACTATCTTATATTAATATAATATTGATATTTTTAACATTGAAGTTGCTACATAGTAAATAAAATAGTTTGTGATCTCATTAACTGAAAAATATGGACGAATTAGATCCCTTAGTGAAGGGCAAGTTAACGAAGCTGTTTGATTCACTGGACACTGATCAGAGTGGCTATATCTCATTGACAGAGTTTCAAGAAGCTTGTTCGAGATTATCTTTACAAGTAAGTAAAGAAGATTTACAGCAATTTCTTAACGCTGATGTGAGTGGAGATGAAGAACTTGACTTTCATGAGTTCTGTTCTTTCTACATTTATCGTTTACGTCGTGTTTTTAACGATATAGATTGTGATGGTAGTGGTCACATCGATGTAGAAGAACTGAAACGTGCATTTGATAAATTAGGTTATAAGGTGACAGAGAGAGAAGTGAAAGTGTTGTTAACACAAGTTGACACTGACAAAAGTGGATTCGTTGATTTTAAAGAGTTTTGTGATTACTTTGTATCTTTGCCGTCACCTTCAGTGAGGTCAATTATAGAACAATGGGCCTCTGGATTGTCTGTAGACGTGGGGACAGATCTAGCTCCGCCTCCTCTCCCTCCCCCTTCAATTGCAGTCTGGAGAGCATTATTAGCAGGGGGTGTGGCTGGGGTTGTTTCAAGAACAGTAACAGCACCTCTTGAAAAGATAAAGCTGTTAGCACAGGTAAGTTGGAGTTTTAAAGGAATCTGCTTAATTAGTCATTTAGACTAGTTCTTCAGGATCTATACGACTTTTACCTACTCTAAAATCTGTTGTAAAAACAGAAACATGGACTGGTTTATTTGCTGGTAATGGTGTCAATTGTTTACGAGTGTTACCATTTTCAGCTCTTGTCTGTCTGGCATACTCCAATATGGCCAAAGTAAGACCAGATCAGAATACTTATAAATTTGGTATAGCATTTTCCATTAGATAGTTCAGGGACAGCTCCACTTTGGAGGATGGGTGCAGGAGCAATGGCTGGTGTGTTTGCAACAATTTTGACTCATCCAATAGATGTAGTACGTGCACAGTTAACAGTCCAAACCAGTACAACTAAAGGTGACCTCATTATTGTAATAGTGTGCCATTATTATCTCATACAGGGTTGCTACCAGGTTTGAAGAACCTCTACCAACAAGAGAGACTACGTGGCCTTTATCGAGGTCTTGGACCGACATTATTATCAATAGCACCATTTATGGCTATACAACAGTCTACCTATGATGTATTAAAGCACCAAGCCTCTCTTTACGAACTGCAGTCATCTCCTCTGTTGTTTCTGACTTGTGGCAGCATTGCTGGAGCTAGTGCACAAACTGTGAGCTGTGTACAATTTAATGTGTTAATCTTGTGATCTTAAATTGTTAATGTGATTTTAGTGTGATTTTATTGTGTGTGTAGGTTATTTATCCACTAGATGTAATAAGAAGACGACTTCAGGTTCACGGCAGTCGACAGGTCTTGTCTCTTGTGCAAAGTTTGTCAACTAAACAGTTGTTTGCTGGACTATCAGCGACTTATCTAAAAGTGATGCCTTCAGCTGCTATTAGTTTACTAGTGAGAGATGCTATATTAGGAAGACTTAACAAATAAATAGTCATCATTTTAAGGTTTCCAAATTGACTCAATGACATTCCAACTTGTTACATCATTACGATTCCATCCATTCTAGAAACAAAACAATAATAAAATATTGTCATATTTACACATTTTATTTACCATAGATTTCATGTCATCTTCAGATATTTCAAAGTCAAACACACTAGCATTCTCTTCAATTCTCTTCTTATTACTGCTTTTAGGAATACAAATATATCCTCGTTGTAAGGACCAACGAATTAAAATTTGAGCTGAAGTTTTACCATATCTAAAAGTGATGACTATTACACATTGCACCACACACACAGTCACAAAATATTGGACTTACTTTTTGGCCATCTCTACAAGCTGTGGATCATTAAGATATTTTCCTTTAGTTAATGGAGAATAAGCCTGTAAAACAATATCTTGTGATTGACAATATGATACCAACTCTTCACGGGTTAAAAATGGACTAAGTTCAACTTGATTCACTACACAATTAATGGATGTATACACAAGAATGGACACATACTGAACTAACCAACAGGTTTAGTATCAGGTCTAGCTTCTAATAATTTCTCTAAATGATGAATATTAAAATTAGACACACCCACTGACCTGTACAATAATTATACAAGTGCTCAAATTGAGTAAACTATACTTAATAAATCCTTGTTTCTGTAACTCAATAAGAGTGTCCCATGTCTCCAACACTTTGCCACCAGATGGTGAATGTATTAAATATAGATCAACATAGTCCAAACCTAACCTGTATAAAGATGCATAGGAAATAGCCTTCATTAACATACCGTGTTAAACTTGATTGAAAGGCTTTCATTGTACTCTCTCGACCATGTTCAGTGTACCATAATTTTGTTGTGACATATAATTGATCACGTGATAGGCCACAACTCTTAACAACCTTACCAACGTCTTCTTCATTGTCGTAGAATGCAGCAGTATCTAACATCCGATAGCCATACTTGACAGCATAAAGACCAGCCTTTTCTGCTTCATCTTTCTCTGCAAGAAATAACCCCAGTCCAAAAATAGGTATTGAGTTGCCATCCTTTAATAAAATACGACTAGACAATGAGGCCATATTAATCAACCCTAATAAAATCTATGACTCTTTTAATTATAATGAATATTTATGACTGATTATAATTCAAACGATCTGAGCATGCTCTGTTCATTCCCTCCAGAAGTAATGGAGCTTGTAGAAGAGTGTGTGAATAATAAAGGTTTGAGTGACTATGAACTTAAACGATTGGAAAGAATACAAGAGAATAAAAAATTGGTACAATAATTTATATTTTATTAATTTACATTATAATTTGTATTAATTTTAGATAGAACAGTTATTTCCAGATGGTACAACCTTAGAGCCTCCATTACTGAGAAATTCTAAAGTAATGTAATACAATTTATAATTTTTCTATTTTATTTATTAACAGGAAAGGACACCATCCAAAGTTCAATGTAGTCCATCATCACGTCGTCAACTCAAGTATACAGTAGTAAGACGTAGTCATCGCATTGCACAACACAGCGACTATTATGATGGACCACTTACTAGAGCTATGAAAAATAGATTAGATAATGGAGACAAATTAATGGATGGACTTGAAGATGAACAGGAAGTTCGGCGCATTGTCTATACTCCTCGAAAGGTACAATGTATTGTCATAATACTCTATTGACATATTATATTAGCGTAAATATACTGCTATAGAAGACTCTTTGCCAATTGAACTAGATGGACAACCTGGTATTGAAATAAAGTTTGTAAAGAGAGTCGTTGATTCTACAAAACATAAAGTATATGATCGTATCAATGTAAGTCAATGTGTTTGGTATGAATAATTCATGTGTTTGTTTAGGGAACAACTTGTCATCAATGTAGACAAAAAACTAAAGACCAGAAAACAATTTGTCATAATAAACATTGTAATGGAGTCCGTGGACAAGTAAGCAGAAAAGGTGTGGTCTAATTATAATGTATCTTGAATAGTTTTGTGGTCCCTGTCTGAAGAACAGGTATGGTGAAGATATACGAGAGAAACTGGTTGATCCAGTAAGTCTAGAGTTTAGGTTTAATTATTTTATTGCTATATATTAGACATGGGTGTGCCCTCCATGTCGTGGAAAGTGTAACTGTAGTTTTTGTCTGCCTAAAAAAGGCTGTCCACCCACGGGTATAATGATACATATTGCTAAAGAGGCCGGCTATGACAGTGTTCAGGAATACCTTGAAAGGTATAAGTAATAATTGATGTTAAAAATATTTTTGATATTTTCTTAGGTCTAATTATGAATATTAATTATTTATCAGTAAAACCTTGGTTACCATAACAACTGTGGATTAGCTTTGTATCTTTCAAAGTCACTTTTGTTATAATAAGATAATTCTGTCTCGTTTCCTAACATGGTATTGGTGACATTTTAATTAGCATGGGTGTGGCTTACTAATATTAGCTTGTAGTAATGTATGTGATGGATTTAAAACCCATTCATCGTGATCTAATGTAATAGCTGTGTCATTAGTCTGGGGGTGGAGCTAATCATGACATGTAGAACCTTATTTCACTAACCTTAGCTCCATGAGGATACGAGTTTATCTTCATACAATCTATTAGAGTATAATTTGTAAAACACTATAGAGAAGACAATTACCATAACAATGCTTCTTAAATGGTGGAGGTAGGTTGGGTGCAGTCTTTATATCTACATATCAATAGTAGTCATCTTTTACAAACATATTGACATACCTTGATCTATATGTCTCATTAATTGTTGAACAGTACAATGTGGATCTACTTTTAAAACGAGAAATCTGATATTTCGATATTCAAAGGAACGTATTAAACGTACAGTTACTAAATAATAACTTCAAATATCAACACAAAAAGGATCAATTCCTTACATGTCCAAGGTTCTGGTTCACTCATGTCAGCAGTAGGTGGAGTAATGGGTGTGGCCTCTCACATAGGCGTGGCGTATATTATAATACAATATTTAACTATTAATAAAAATTATATTTCTGTTTGCTATATTAATATGAAACACAAGTCTTGAAAAAACATAACAGTTGCAATAAAAGTTGACATATCATTGCTAATAATACAGATTTATAATATCTTGTACATTAAATGGGTAAAGTTTCAGGTGATTTTAAAGATGCTATTCTGAATAATCTATTAATTATAACATTAAACATGTCATATTTATTATAGTGAACACACTTACTTATCAGAAGCATATTTCTGTCTAATAGCTTGTTGTGGGTGACAATGGGCCATTGCATGTGTCCTGTGTAAGTCTTGAATACAGTGACTTATATCGGCAACATTATAGCCAGAATAGTACTGCAATAGTGGAGGCTATAACAATGAGACAGATATAGAATGTAATGAGATGATCAACTTACCCAAGGTACAAGACCAAGACAATGACGTGCAAGGCAAACTGCTGAACCAGCAATCATTGATGGCAAATATTTGAGGAAAGGATCTCCATCTTGTAATGCTAATTCACAAATATACTATTATACAAATAATTTATATGTTCAACTTGTTACCGTACTTTAGATAACAAGTCCAATTGTTGTTCGATAGAACTACTAACTCCAGAAGTTAAAGTAGTTGATAATTTAACGAAACGTAATAAAAACGTGATAGTTGTAGGTTGTACTAATTGAAAATTTAACGTTTTAAGAATATCCTTCTCCATTTTGACAATCTAAATGAAGAGTTTATCAACATGTCATTATTAACATATTATAAGTACTTGTTTTTTGGTATAGGTATCATCAGTGATATAAGCAAATTCACCAATATCAGGAGGATAAATCTCTTCAAATTTTGACGCTAAATAGAGGCTAGTAACTCCAACCAGTTGAAGTTTAGATCGAGGAACAGATACACTCGATAAATATCGGTCAGTGTAAGCTACTGCTATATAAAGAGTCTCTGGAAGGAGATTAAACTCATCACAAACTTCTACTAGCCAATCGACCAGTATTGCTCGCATTGTATTAGTTATATCTGGTTGTATTCTCATATAATTATTACCAGGATGTAAATAGCTCTGTAGAAAGGAAATGAATTAAGTAGGAGATAAACTTATGTACCTCAGATTGTTTGAGGTGAGCGAAAATATCTAAGGTGTAATGACTTGCAAAATCATCGTCCAAAAGATCAAAGTTTATCAAAGGAGTTGAAAAATATTCGATAGGTGAACAGACCAACATTGGAGAATCTAATTTAAAAATAATTAGTGTTTACAAAATAATTATCTACCAGGAGAAAAAGTATTGAATGTAGTACGAAGTGGTGCTGCTGTACAACCAGGTAGAGGACGAACAAGTGATGGTATAGATGAAGGTAAAACTAGAAGAGGATCTAGATGAGGAGGTAAAGATACTTCCTGAGTGAGAGAGAGAGAGAGAGAGAGAGAGAGAGAGAGAGAGAGAGAGAGAGAGAGAGAGAGAGAGAGAGAGAGAGAGAGAGAGAGAGAGAGAGAGAGAGAGAGAGAGAGAGAGAGAGAGAGAGAGAGAGAGAGAGAGAGAGAGAGAGAGAGAGAGGAGAGAGAGAGAGAGAGAGAGAGAGAGAGAGAGAGAGAGAGAGAGAGAGAGAGAGAGAGAGAGAGAGAGGGAGAGAGAGAGAGAGAGAGGGAGGGAGGGAGAGTTAATTGATGTAAGTAATACAAACTAACTAACCTCTATTACTGATGTGTCCTTAACATGGTGGTGATTAGTTAGAGAATGAAGAGCAGGTCTTTTTGAAGCAGAAGTAGGACAATTTCTTATATTTCTTTTCAAAATTGCTGACGAAATTTTCCCAGGTCCAACTCCAATATTCTCCTGATCCATTAGTAGAAACTTTTCCATTATGGAACTTGCTCAAAGAAATTTAAAAATCACTATATTGGTTGCTGAGCAACAGTTTGTCTCGAGTGAAAGCGTGTTATTGACCTCAAAAATAAGGCAAATGCCTTCTTCTAAGGTAATATCAGAGACAGAGGCGAGGAAGGTCAGTGGACCTTCTACTAACACCTTTTCTTTAATGTTTATTTTTGACAGCTTCCACTTTTGAAATTTCCCGCTTAAAATAGGCGGAGTCTTTTATAAATCTTTAACCCTTTAAAGATTGACGTGAAATGGAGACAATACCTTCTTCAATGCAAAGTGTAATCTGCTATAGTCCAAGTCAGTGTTGTTAATAAGACTATTTTCTAATATTCTTATTTTAGGAGATTTTAGATTAGAGCATATACCTGTACCTGATGTTGGTGATGAGGAAGTCTTAATCCGAGTGTTAGCTGTTGGTATCTGTGCTGGAGATGCCAAAAGATATCATGGTGCTCCTTACTTTTGGGAAGGTAAGAAAGCATTTAAGAGAGTTTTAATTTATTGTCAAGACAAGGACGTGATGGAAAACCTCCATTTGTTGAGGCACCTGTTATATTGGGACATGAATTTATTGGAGAGGTAGTAATGCTTGGACCAGGTTCAATATAGCAATCATTTACATATAATTATACTTCAATTAATATAGGAGCTCAGACAAAGTACAATTTGGCCATAGGAGATTTGGCAGTGTCTGAAAATATTGTCCCCTGTTGGAAATGTTCAAATTGTATTGCAGGAAAATACAACTTGTGTTAGTAAAAGTTATTATTAAATTGAGTACATTTCTGTGCATTTTTAGGTTTACCACATGATATTTATGGTGCTCATCAACGTTCTCAAGGTATGATATACTAAAGTGATTTTCTATTCATTTGTTTACTAGGTGCTATGGCACAGTATATGAAGTTTCCCAAAGGAGCTCTTAATCACAAAGTAATTGCCTGATCATTGTAGGGGCACTAACTTTCTTTAGGTCCCTAAAAGTATTCCTCCTTGGAAAGGAGCTTTTATAGAGCCTTTAGCTTGTTCAGTACATGCAGTAAACTTAGCTGATATACAATGCAATGATGTTGTTGTTATTTCTGGTTGTGGAGCCCTTGGTATTGGAATGGTAGCTGCTGCTAAACTCAAATCTCCTAAGATGTTAATTGCATTGGACCTCTTTGATTGGAAAGTATTAAAACAATGAAATGATTATATATTGTGTATGTGTGTATAGACTGAAGTAGCTAAAGAGTGTGGTGCTAACTTTGTCTTTAATCCTACACAATGTAATGTTGTACAAGAAGTCTTAGCTTTAACTGACAAGACAGGCTGTACTATATATATTGAAGCAACTGGTAATCCTGCATCTGTTAAACAAGGGTTAGTTACTATAGAAGGTAATAGTGTCTACAGAAATGTATTAGTTTAGATATGTTATGTCATGGTGGAACATTCATTGAGTTTGGTGTCTTTGGTCGTGAAACATCAATTGATTGGGGTATTATATCAATAAAAGGCAAGATATGAAAACTATAATAATAATTATTACTTTATATCTTATGACAGAAATCACTGTGAAAGGTGGACATTTGAGTATGTTTGATGTATATATTAAATTAGTTACTATATTATATTATTAGGTCCGAACACATATCCACAAGCTATTTCTATGATAGAAAATAACCAGATACCACTGGAGGTAATATCATTACATCATTATGACATTGTTTATCTTATGTTAATAGCGTATTATCACACATCAATTACCAATGACAAAACTATTAGAAGGAATCGAGTTAGTATATCGTGGTGATGTCTCAATTAAGGTTGTATTAATACCATGACAGTACAATAGATTGTATGTATAGAAAAGTGATTTAGAGTTACAAAGATTGTGTTTAGTCAGTTTAGCGTTTTCCTTTGGCTACAAGATTAATCAAATTGTCAAGTTTCTGTTCAATAGTTTGTAGTCGTCCATTTAGACTATCTGTTGTATTACTCATCCAATATTCAGTGATAGTATCTAATCTATAAGGAAATGAATTGATTAGTTTCATTGTCAAATAATTACTTTTTTTCCAGTTGTGTTAATCGAGTTTCTACAGTTGAATTACATGCTATAGTTAATATTTGAAACAAGAGACTAATCTGAAAATGATATTCATACCTCTTTTATTAGTTTTGCAATGTTTGTTAATTAATAGGGGCTCATCCCAACGATTAGCTGTATCATGTCTCCATGTTCTGACCTATAATATTGAAACTAATAGTAATGGTAGTCTAGTTATGATACAATACCCATAAAAATAGACAGCTTCTCTTTAATTCTTGAATTGTCAGGGATAGTGAGGATAGATTGGCCTACATTTAATAAGTTTAGTGTAGGAGAGAATCATTAGCTAACCTCAATTATTTTGTGATAGATTGCTTCTTTTTGATGTGGAGGGTATGTGGTAGGCCCTCCACTAACACACAGTTCAATATGTGTGGACAACATTGTTTGTGTCCATGTCACATTGAGAGTGACATTGTCAGATGTGATATTAACAAGTACACGAGGTGGTATAATACAAGTCTTTGGATGTGGTAGAAGACGCCAAAAGTACTTTGGGTTTTTAATGGGTGTTAACTAGATCATTGTTGATGTTTAATTCAGTGATACTAACTGTCTTACCATTAGTTGAATAGGTTCTTTTATTGGGTCATCTACTCTTACACTGTAACTTTGCGATTGAGTAGTCTAATGAAAAGTAATGTTCTAGACTTATATTGAATGTAGACACTCACAGCATAAAGTTTAGTTTTATTTAATCCAATTTGTTTTATTTGAAATTCTTGTATTGTCTTTTGCCATGTGTAATTATTAGCTATAGTCCAGTTCATGCTGATATCTAAAGACCTATTACTACTCCCTTGTAGAACAGAACAATTAAGTTCTAAATGAGGTGCTGACCCTATCACTATTTAGTAGGTCAATAGAGTATTATTGAGTGTATAACAGACTCACATTTTGGGTTCATGGCTATTTGTGCGCCTATATTATTATTGGAAGGATAGCTCATGATCTACAGAACATTGATAATGTGACACACTCATATAATGAAAGAACATACTTTTAAATGATATTCACAGCCAAACCTTGGAAAATTTGTTGGTTGATTAGCTTGAATTACCAAAGAAGTATTACTCTGATAGTAAACATAATCACATAACTAAGATATATAGTGTCATGTTACCTGTGAAATGTCAAATGAATATAATTGATATTTACCACCACACTCTGGTTTGGCTGATAACACATGTAAACTATAGGAACTAAGAAACTCATGTCCTAATATGTAGAATAATAATTAGTGGGAGCAATAAACATGTGATCTTAAGGAATAACAACAATTAACCTTGTGGTTTTTCCCACGAAACAAAGATAATTGCATAACCAAGATAACCAGATCGAGTGTCTTCTTGATATTGTAGACTAATTTGATTTGCATTTACTTGAGATGGATATTGATTGCCTGTAAATATTTTTAAAATATTCTATCAATGTCAACATTAGGAGGAGTATCAACTCTAATAATATCAACATAGACTTTAAAGAAATTCAATACTACATGCTAATTGCTTCTACTTTGACAGCAGTTATATAATACAAATATCATTACCAGTACCCATACAAACTAAGTCTGACCTTTATACACACACAATATAGCTTGCGGAGAATACTCTGAATGATTAGAATATGTGACAATAGCCACAGACACTTGTATTTCACGGCAAACAAAAGCAGATAACCTTAAAGGTTGAGTTAGATCAGTCTATATGACAAACAACACTTTAATGTCGTTACAACACATTTACATTACCTGCCAGTAATAACGTGTAACACCTTCTTTTAAATCTGATACTTTAAACAAAAAATTGACCCAACCAGTAATATTATCATCATGTGGAATGCCACTTTCAGGAAATTTTACAGAATAATAGTACTCATTTCCTTTAGATGATGGCAACAATTGTAGAATGGGTGGACTTAATGGAGATGAAGGAGCTGAGTCTATTAACATTGTCAATACAGTATTATGAAAGTTCACTCTGACATAATACCTTGTACGTTATCTTGAAAGTATTCACAACCTTTTCTACAGTATGTCTTTCGCTTTAATTAACGAAATAATAATTAACAAGATTTAATTTTTTGACCTACACATTTTCTTAGACAATTACTATCTTGAATTGAACAAGAATCTTTACCACCACAACTTTGACGACATTTTGAAGACTATGTTAGAATAACAAGATATACATTACATGTGGTATGCTTACACAATTGTCACGACATTTATTGGTTGTTAAGGAAGGAAACTGAAACCTCACTAAGCAACCTAATCGACATATCTCCACCTGTTGTGTATGTCACAGGGAATGTAGTGCTTGATTGTTAGTATACCTTTTGATATTTGTGACAGTTAGCAGTTAATGCACTATTATTCAGGGATGGCCAAACTGGATAGGTGTCCAAAACTGGCTGAAAAAAACGAACGATTCTAACACCTCTGCGTTAAATGTTTAGTGATTGTACTTAAAATGGAAAGATTGCCCACTTAAAACTTGCTACCCCTACACTGTGTTGTCTGGGAGTAGATGAAAGTCATAGATACTCCTTGGCTAAAGATGCTATAGGGAATTTTAGCATGTTTACAACTAGACTTGAAGCAGAATTACATCTGCTGCAATTATAGGACAAAAAACTTATTGTATATAGGTTTTATTTAAGAAGCCACTACAGGATCGATCACCTCATGCAATGAATTATACAGACCTGGTGTGAGACATAGTCTCATTCAACTGATACATACACCTACACTGATAATATGGGAAGCTGTCTGTCTAAATGACATTTCAAGTTAAATCTAGTCAAAACAATGTTTGGTGTCCACTCTCATATAGTAGATATTAACTTACTGGTAACTCCACCTGATACTTTAAGAAGTGAACAGAAGTGTCATAAAAGAAAAATAATAATAATGAATTATTATCAGTAAATACCTGTTTCAAGCACCAATGATAGCATTTAATAGCTTGTAGGTAGTTGTCTTCTGAGTGAGAATATTGTAGAGAAATCTTATTGCAACCATTAACAGAACAGCAGCGACATTTTGCCACAATAAGGAACAAGACAAGATAACCTAATATAATATTCATAGCCAGGAGTGTTGCAAAAATATCATGAACTCTACAAAATGCTAGCTTATATACGTCCTATAATAAAGGTGTGGCTACTCCGCTTTGCTGGGAGTGTCCAAATTAAGCAGGATATACCAACATGTGCCGTTACTCTAAACAGTCCTTGCGTAATAAAATATACAAAACCGCAGGAAATTTTCTATTTTCAGAGCTATCATGATGAAGACCTACTGTGTGTTTGTGCTACTTCTTAGTTTGAGTGGTTGTTGTACTGCTCAGTCTACTGAAAGTGGTGATGACTCAACTGACAATGTAGATGAGGATGAAATTACCGTTTGCATTAATCCACTCAACGCTAATAATGAAACTAGTACTGCAATTGATAACCAAACAATTGCTCTTCTCTATGGGAAATGTCTTAGCATTTGTCTTGTGGAGGTCAGTTTGTGGAATACTTATTTAACAATACATCATAGTGTTGTTTTTATTTCAGTTGAAAATGAATTCAAGTGATGATTGTGTGCAAAATGAAGTATGCAAACTTACAAATACAATATTCTCATTGTTATAAAAATTATCTCTTATGTTTCAGCTTCATAATCATATACAAAGTGATGGTTTTTATTGGATGAGTGACTTAATGGACAGTAGTTGTTATCTTGTTGAACAGGTAAGTGGGACTAAGTTGTGTATTTGGTTACTATGAAAGATACACATACATCAAAGTATTATAAAATTGTCTTCAGATGTTCCTGTGTACTGAAGGATGTTTTATCAGAACTAATATAAATTCCGTTGATCTCTGCACCAGTACTTGTGTAAGTTTGTGATTTGTTATATATTCAAAATTATTCATAATCACAGATGAAATCGTGTGAAGATAATTATCTAAAGACTAACGTTTCAGTTTGTGTAAGATATCACACCATTAAATGAAACTGATTGGTTGTTTTAAGAGGTCTTTCCTCTAGAATAATAGAGTTCTTGTTTGTTATAATTATAAAAGGGAATACTATAACTACAATAAGCACTCCCATCATAGATAATATATTATAATGTTATATCTAATAAGATAATATCCAATATATAACTATTTAATATAAGCACCAAACACCACTTTACAAGGAAATGTATGCTTATTGTAGCTTTGGTTTGTTGTTTTGTCATAATTTTACTCATAACCTTTTTGGGACATTGTTTTCTCAACATTAGAATACTGACTTCTTTATTTTATTAAAATAACCGATCAGTTTTACAGTTTATATGAAACATTTATTTATAATTGTTTATTTTCAGGAGAGAGAAACATGTTTACTCGGTTGCAAGGCTTATGAATTTTACAGTGATAACAGTGAGACTTAGTAGTTTAGTTTCAGTTTTACCTTTTCTTTAGATATTCTGGATGCAATTATGCCTGCTACTAATGCTTTTAGAATTAATCAAACAGAACATTATGGCATATACTCAATACAATTTGCAAACTTTGAAGTGGAGCAATCAGGTCTTAGTGATGATGATGATGATGTATTTACAGTTATAATCCAAATCACTGTGTTGAATGACAACAAAACAATCTTTGTAAACAAAGTAAGTATATTTATTTGTTGTTGTTATTAAACTTGTTTATAGCCTGGATTAGTCAGTCAACTTAACCTTGTTGAGTACATTTGTCATGACATCAATATATCATATGCTTGGGTGAGTAGTACTGGTGAGGTATCTAAATATTCACCATCTCAGACAATATTCGTCAAAGGAGGTTTGTTGACTTAAACTTTAGTAATTAGTCCAGTTCTTGTTTTTCTTTATAAGTAAACACTTTTACACAAACTGCTACCTTCCTTTTTGAAGTTGTAACTGTTTTTTTGTTCGTTTACATTATTATCTTGTTACAGAAACAGTTAGTCAACCACTCAGTGTCCCTTATGGAACTATTGCAAAACATTACACATATGATGATAGACATGGATATTTTGGACACTATCAAGTCAATATATCATGGACAAATCCACCAGGTAATTTCTAAGTGTTTGTTAACTGTTGTGACCGAATTATATAGATCTCATTTCGATTGCTTACTATGAAATTCATTTGATTCACGCAATGAATTGGAATCATTGTCGTTCTGCAATACATTCACCAGTCCCTCATTTTAACATGGTAAATATAACACTGAAGTCAGTTGTTGATAGTAGCACTATTGCCTCTTACAGGCTCAATTAAGTTATATCATAAAAGCACGAGATCCAAGTGAACCACCTTTTGCCGGATGTCTATATGAAGTGAAGGTAATTGCATCTGTTGCTGGTATTGACTTGAGTTGATAACTATAGATTGTCAGTGTACCTGTCTCCTCAATATTTCAGTCTGTTAATACTACCTATTATCTTGTTGTTCCCACTTGTAAGTTGCAATCATTATATCATTGTTCGACTGATGTTACTAATTGTTATTTAAGCATAATTCTGTACACTTCAGATCAAACAACAGATCCAATACTCCAATGTAGTCATTTTCTAAACACTGAAGCTACATTTACTGTGACTATTAATGTCACTATCACTCATTACATAGCCTTTGAAAATATACTGGATTCAGTATCAATAATTCCTGAATTATTTGAATACAATGAACACAAACAGAAAATAGATCAAGACTCATTTGCACTGATTCTGAAAACAGTCAAGGTATGTCTCATTTTGTTTTTCTAACAAGTTATACATTATTGTATTTAGCCCGATACCACTAACCTTGTTTACAATATATCAGGGGATTTTTTACAGCCAAAATCAACTGCCAACTATGAGTATAAATTTTCGGTAAACAATAATTTTGTTATGTATACAATAGACTATCTAACACATAGGTAACTCTGGATTGGAACTATAAGTTGGTATTTCGACCTAATGTAATAACACAAGCCTGCATTATAAATGGTCTTTCTCCTCAACCTACTACAATTACAACTTTCTATTTTACACAACCTGTCATTAGAATATCATTTAGTTTTATAAAAATAGCAGTGACCTGGCTACCTCCTTCATCAATGAATGGACGGTTTACTATGTACAAAATGTGTCTATTGAATAACCCATTAGACTCAACTCAGGAAGTCCCATCACCATCCAATTGCTTATCAATTACAAATGTAAGAATCATTTCTGTTGTGTTCTTTATTTTTGCTTTTAGGTGACACAAACATTTACAAAATGGGAACCTGGATTCATTGTTCACCCTAATGTTCATTGCTTCTATCTTCAAGTTAGTTTTTAACGTTATATTATCATATCTATGATCTGATCAGATCCAAGCAATAAATGGGTACAGAGCAGGCAACTGGAGTGCCCCCTTAACAGTTCCTTTGGACAATCAATGCAACAGTACTGGTAAGTTAGTTTAATTATGTTATCATTTGATCAATCACTATAACAATACAGACTTTGCTGATACACCAACAGAATCATCATCTCAAAGTTTGTTAATATTCATTAATCCACTAATAACATTACTACTTGATACAGTAATCTTGCCGTTAAAATCAACAGACACGCAAGAACCCACTCAAAGTTTGTTAATATTCTTTAATGTACTATTGACATTACTGGTTGATACAGCAATCTTGCCATCAAAATCAACAGACACGGAAGAACCCACTCAAAGTTTGTTAATATTCTTTAATGTACTATTGACGTTACTGGTTGATACAGCAATCTTGCCATCAAAATCAACAGACACGGAAGAACCCACTCAAAGTTTGTTAATATTGCTTATTTAATAGCTATTTCATTCTCTCTACTAGCAACAAAAGGAGAATCTCAAAGATCATCTCAAAGTTTGCTATTATTATTATTCATATACTATTTCCTTATCAATTGATACAGCATCTTTGGTTTTGTCATCCACATTTATAGCAGGTGGACTGTTTGTGATGATTTCTATTGTAGTGATCATTTGTATACTCTTCCAGTTTAAAAGGAGAAAAAGAAGACTAGAATTAGTTCAAGAAGTAGTTATCTTCATGACTCAACACTACTTATTCAATTATTTTTGTAGGATATATTTAGTGATCCTATTTTCAGGATGGGAAAACCTCGATTTACACTATATTCTCCAGAGTATGACTTGTCTATGGATGACTGGGAAATCCCAGCATCTCAAGTTAGTCACAAGTCTTGGAATATATTATGTTGCTTTTAGGTCATCATTGAATGTGAGCTTGGACAAGGAGAATTTGGGGAAGTTTTCAAAGGAACAATTGCTGACATTAATATTAATCCCAGAGTGCGTGCATTAATCAAGCAATGTTATTCCAATAATGTAGCAATAAAACTGCTGAAACGTAATGCACACATTATATTGTATATTATGTAATAATGTCACAATAGCTTCAGCTACTGGTAATGAACGTCGTGATTTCTTACAAGAGATTGAACTAATGAAGAAAATCAGTGAAGGCAATAATCCTCATGTAGTTAACATGATTGGTTGTGTTACAAGACAAGAACCACTTTGCCTTATTACTGAATTTGTTAAACATGGTGATTTGTTGGGGTACCTTCGAGCTAATCGCAAAGCGGTATGGAAATAGACAACATCATGTTCTTATCATGTGTCACTTTTTAAAGTTTTACGAACCTGGAGGACAGAATCCCTATCCCGACCTTGAAGACCTGCGACCAGTTGACTTGATTTCATTTACATATCAAATTGCTTCAGGAATGGTATTGTGTCAGTAAACTATTATTTGTTTTCATATACTAGTACAGGAATTTTTAGCAAGTCTTTCAATCGTACACCGTGATTTGGCTTGTCGTAATGTTTTAGTTGGAGAAGGAAAAATTTTGAAAATTACTGATTTTGGAATGTCTCGAATGGTGGAAGGAGATGTTTATGTTAAGACTACAAAAGGACGACTGCCATTAAAATGGATGGCTATTGAATCTATAATTGATCGAGAGTTTACTAGTGCTTCTGATGTCTGGTCATATGGTATTACACTTTGGGAAATTGTCACACTTGGTGAGTAGACTAAATCTGAGATAAAAAGACTTTCTTTATTAGGTGGATTTCCATATCCCACTATTAACAATGATGAACTACTTATCCGACTTAAACAGGGCTACAGGATGGATTGTCCTGAAAATTGCTCAAAAGAAATGTACTTAAATGTTTCAATATTTGTTGGCTAACTAACTGTTTTTTATCTAGTTATGAAATCATGCTGGAGTGCTGGCATGAGATTCCATCTAAACGTCCTTCATTCACAGTGATACGAGGCAAAGTTGACAGTCTCTTATCTGCTCAACAATGCAATGCTTACATTGACCTTCGAACAGATGAACATAGTGATATCTATAATGCCCAGGAAGATGAAGACAACTCAGAAACCATAGTCCAACGACAATCACCTTCTCCCATTCGCTTCAGTAAGATATCATTGTCTTCATCACCAAGTATTGGTAGTTATCAATCAGCAGATCAGGATGTTATCAGGGTAAGTTAAATTAGTATTATTAAGTCTTTGGTTCTAATCTTTTTAGGTGACCAACCCTTGGCTGAGAGAAATGTCACAGTCTCACGGTCAGCATCGTCGCAGTTCTGTTAACCTTTCTCCTCATTTGTCTCATTATTCTGTGTCACCACGTCCTCAACGACCAACCAGTTTGGCATTGTGGGAAGGACTTCAAGAGAACTGCTATGTTGATGAACCTGCTGGAGGACCTGATATTGTCATTCATGTCTCATCCAGTTCATCATCTCCTCATCATTGACAAATCAATCACCAAATTTGCTTTTTTTAAATAGAGTAGTGGATGAATATTGTGTTGTTTTTTTAAATAAATATCCCTTCATTTTTAGTCTAAACATGAGTAATGTTTTGTATAAACAGGATATCATAAAGGTGATTTACTACTCATGGAGGATGAGGTGTAAGGGCAAGTTTACCAACTAAACCACCTAATTGTAGTAAAACTTTTAAGTTATCCTTTACTGAAATGGTTTCAAATTGTATGCCTTATATGGTATTAAGCTTTTATTATAAATTCACAAGTCAGACCTTTGCAGTTATCAGTTGGTTACTTCATCATGAACTTCATTTTGTTCCTGTTGGTTGTTCATGTTGCAGCTCAAAGTGGTCCTGTAGCACCTTCTGCGAAAAATTTGAAAGTTGAAATACAGACTAATTGTGACCAGCTAGGATATCCTGTTCTAAAATTTACTTGGGAAACAAATGATCAAGGTTAAATATCTCTTACTTATATACTTCAAACACTCCATAATAATTTCAGAGTTGTTGAGTTATTACAACGGTATACTTGAGTTATCAACAAGTGAACAAAACCCAGAATGTGAAGAAGCATATTATATAGTAAACATTGACCAAGTAAGTACATATACTCTGATGACATTGTACACACAATTCTTTTCACTATACAGGACCAAACGAATCTTGAAATCCGAGCTATGGAAAATAACACATATCCTCTATTTTATTGCATGTACACATTTACTGTAAGTGATTTAATGACTTTGTCTAAATTTATATTCTATTATAGTTAGTATCTAATCCTGGAGGAGAGAACACAAGTGTTAATTTTTACACACAATGTTAGTAATGAACCTTACATTAACTCTAAATCTAGTTATAATTGCATTTATTCATTCTAGTGCCAGTAGAAGATCCAAAGTTACATTATAGCTGTGATGCTGTTTTTAATGCTAGCTCACTATCTTATACATTGAGTTTCCAGTGGTCATTTCAGGACATTGACTGTCTCCTCAATGCTGCTATTGACAGTTTCCACATCACACTTTATAGTGAAGGTTTAAATGAAACAAGATATATTACACCTCATGTATGCCTTAATAAAGTAATTAATGTATTATTACTAATGCCTTTATTATAGGATATTAAATCTACTGAAGGATACTTGCTCACACTAAGAGATCAAAACATTCTATATAACAGTGTCTATCGGTTTGAGGTAAGGCTAAGATGATTGTCTTCATCTTTAATTTTTAATCTCCACAGTTAATCACTGTATCTAATGGGAACATTTCTTATTATACCAACTTAAGTTCAGTGGTTGTTCCATTCTGTATTGTATTAGCTCCACCTGTACCACCTCATCCAGTAACTCATGTACGGGTGGTCAGGTATGAAGTAATAAATGATGTAACAGCAACATTGTCTGCAATTTGGAGCTCTCCTAATATAACCAATGGAGAAATACATGATTATCAAGTGTGGGTGGGAACAGGATATGGACTTCAACCTCAAGATGATACAATATTTACAGTGACTGTGGTAAGGCCAGCTCACTAGTACTCTCATCACCTGTTCATTATAGCCAGGAAACCATTCTTATGTTGATGTTAACTTTCCCCTCAATACTACTGACACACTCTACCTTCAAGTAATTTACCACATGTCAAAAGAAAATATTTTAATTTTGTATAGATAAGATCTACAAATCAGTACTGCAGAAATCCACTTATAACAAAACCTTGTTTTAGTAACTGGAGCAGTCCAATTATTTTAAAACCAACTGTGTGCTATCCATTTTCTCATAATTTGTCAGTTCCTTACACATCAGAACATGATGCATTATTTCATGCTCGTTGTTTTGCTTCATGCATTGATGAGGTATAGAATAATTATATTACAATTAATTGATAATAACAATTATCGATATAGTTTGCATTAGATATGGTCACAAAAATGGTAAGTTATTATCTAATAATATCTGTATTAATATGAAGGCTCATTAGAAAACTATTTGGCCATCAATCACAACAGAAAATCTTAAATGTTCTACAAAAAACAAGGTCTGTCTTCAACATTAATAAACTAATTAAATATCTCCTTGATAGATATCTTTATGCTATGATGGATGTGTGGAAAAAGGGACTTTTCCATCACGAAAGACTTATGTCTGCACTGACAACTGCGTGAGTTTGTTAATGATACTTTTATTGGTGTATTAATGTGCTATAGATAACAAAATGTAAGTCAAGTTGTAATGGAAGACTGTCTTGTTCAACTGGTGAAAAAAGATGTCAAAGAAAATGTGTAAGTTTGTGTAATTACATAATCGCAAAATATACTGCATATTTTTAGATTTCAGGTATCTGTCGTAAAGGTTGTCGTTTGTATGATAAAACAACAAATGTCAATATTGGTATGGCTACATTATAATACAATGATGTGTTAATTTTGTAATGAGTAGGAAAAGTTCCAGTGGCTCCACAAGGCTATCCTAAACTCATTCCCACAACATCATTTGATGGAGGAGAATTCAATGTTCGTTTAGCACACAACAATGGTAATAGACAAGAAAGTGACCACACCTTTCTAATCAAAGTCCAGACTAAAGAAGGACAAGTTCTCTATTTGTGGCAGGTACTTTTGTCAGTCAATATGTAATAGACACTTATGACTCATTATGTAACAGCCTACTCTAACCACACTAAACGTGACATCATTCAACTGTCAACCCATTACTGTGTCTATTGCCGTGGTAACAGGAGAAGGTAGTAGGTCTTCCTATTCAGATGCAATTGAATTGTTTTCATATGGAGGTTTGTTGTCCAACAGTAATGAATACCAATAATATCATGTTTGTAGAAACTCGATTTGCTGATCATCCTTTGGAGTCTTCAGTTGTATTGGATGTAAAGGAAGACTTTAGACGTAGATACTTTAAACATGCAATATTTAATATCAGTTGGAAACAGCCTACAAGTACAGCACTTGTTTATTTATAATAGTTCTATATTATATTAGTTGGATTGGATCACTTGAAGTATTATGAAGTACTCCTCTTCCCTCTTTCAAAGTCTTGTGGTGGTTCATACAAAAGACCTCATTCATATCATGTTGAGAAGGTAATAACAAATATTATATTTATGAATTATTGTCTGGCATAGAACACCACTAGTTTAATCATAAAATCTAAACGACGTCGACATCCTCCAATATTTGGTTGTTCTTATTACTTTAAAGTTAGTTATAAATTTAATGTATATAAGTAATGTATATGACTACACATTAATCTCTTAACAGATTTACTCCAGACCTTCTGATCCAAGAAAGGAGCCAGCACCTTTTCTGAGAAACATTCGTCAAGTGTCTGGAAATCCACCTAAAGCTAATTTCACATGTATTCGAGCACAAGAATCTTCAACTGGAATAGTTTATGGTTTTGCAGCTTGGAGTGTACCATGTGATGTTCATCTTTTGGAGACAATTCAAACGTTTGTCGTATGGAAACAATTTATAAGCAGTAACGGTCCTAAACTAAATTCTCATTTAACTTACATTAAACCTCTAGTAAGATACACTTTATTGTATTGTTGTGACAATATCATTTCAGCTAAATCAAAGCTATTACACGCATTCTTTTTTCTTCACTCCAAGAACAGATCAATATGACATACTACAAATTAAAGTAAGTAAACTTTTTACAAAAAAATGTTTGACTTATTTCTTCACCTGTTAGCTAACTTCTCAGAGAAATAGCACATTGTCATGGCGACTAACTCCAGAAGAAGTATACTGTGACATATCATCTCAATCCTTGCCACCAACAGTAATTCAAAATCTAACAGTACAAGAACATGAGGTGTCAGATGATTATTTTAATTTGACCGTAACATGGTCACGTCCACTTAAAACATATGGAAACATTGTCAAATATACAATTGTTATATCAGAGACTCCATTGATACCTCATCAACAAACATATTATGGTTTATCAAACACTGTCAATGTGAGATGTCAAATTTATTAACTATAAATAACTATATAATATTTTAGACAGGAGAGGTAGCTAGAATTACAAGAATTAATACATATTCTCCAGATTTTCAATGTTTCTATGTTCAGGTATTTCTTCTATGCATTATTCACATTGATAATAATTTTCACAACAGATAAAAGCATTCAATTCATACAATGCAAGTAACTGGAGTGATCCCATTGTCATCAGTAAACCTTTAGCACAGTGCTTATCAATCAGCACACCATCACCATCACCATCACTATCACTATCAACAACATCATCACTATCTCTATCATCATCTGTGCCATCATTGGGTGTCTTATCATCTTCATCATTAACTACACCAGGTATATCTTGTTCATTATTTGATTATATACTATATACAATTAGTGCTCACTTCACTACCAGTACAAGGATCAAATGTACAAGACATCTTAACAATTGGACTACCTCCACTGGCTCTTGTTATTGTACTCATAATCATCATTTTACTGTTAATAGTAGCTGTGTTCATCCTTTATAGAAGAAAAAAGAGACTACAGAAAGCTTTTCAAGTAACTACTAGTCCCTGATATCATTAAAAAATTATTTTCCCTCTAAAATAATTTAGGATCCAATATATCAGGAATGGATGATGGGAAATATAGAAGGCCAAAATAAAGTTCAACATGAGAATCCTTATGGGAGTTTTATAGATGAGTGGGAATTACAACCAGATATTATAGTGAAAGATGATATGATCAGTGAAGGAGTTTTTGGTCAAGTTTATCATGGTCACGTTCGAGGTCCTCTTCAAAATAAAAAACTTACTAGTCAGTTCCGAAATGCTGTCACACTTTCTGTTGCTATCAAAATGTTAAAAGGTTCACTTATAATAATTATTATTGAATCAATTATATTGTCTTGCTCTCTTAGGCTCAGCTACTGGTAGTGAACGTCATGACTTTATAGAAGAGATTGAACTGATGAAGAAAATTAGTGAAGGCAATAATCCACATATTATTCAGTTCATTGGTTGTGTCACAAGAAAAGAACCACTTCAACTAATAATGGTTTTAATTCAATATGGTGATCTCCTCCACTATTTGGAATATATCCGAGATAAGGTAACAGAAAGCTTTAAAAATAAATAATCTATTGTTGTGTAGCTTCATCAAAATGACAAACTGAAAGATAATGATGATGGTTATATACAAATTTTACCAGATGATGATAGCCGTTACTACAATCTAGGAGAGTTTACTCCAAGTGACCTTCTGAGTTTTGCTTACCAAATTGCTTCAGGAATGGTATGTCTTCAATGGAAAACAACTGTCTTTATTTTATGATATTTTTATAGGAATATTTAGCTGACCTCAGTATTATTCATCGTGATTTAGCATCACGTAATGTGCTAATTGATGAAGGAAAAACCCTAAAAATTTCTGATTTTGGAATGTCAAGAATGATTGAAGCTGATGATGTTTATGTTAAACGTAGTCGAGGGAGGTTACCTTGGAAATGGATGGCCATTGAATCTCTTGCAAATCGAGAATTTAGCAGTGCTTCAGATATTTGGTCTTTTGCTGTGACACTTTGGGAAATATCGACATTAGGTACATAAAATATTATAACATCATATTATTTGTTAATAATTTAGGAGGGTTTCCTTATCCATCTGTACCTAATACTGACATGTTAGAACATTTGCAAAATGGTGGGAGATTAGAAAAACCTGATAATTGCTCAGATGTGATGTAAGTAAATTTATACATCAAGTTTTGTCATTAATTTTTTATTTAAGTTACAATATAATGCTTGAATGCTGGAATGAAAATCCAAAGGAAAGACCAACCTTTACTGAACTTCGTGCAAAATTTGATGGGCTAATATCTGTTGAGAATGAAGCACCTTACATTGAATTATCTGTTGATTTTCGACAGCCATATTATAACATTTATGATGACGATCTCTTTGCTAATCTCTCAGATGATGATGATGATCTTGAAATTAATATTGAGGTAATTATATAATAATAATAATTATTATTATTATTATCTTATGAAACAGATGAATAAACAAATTGTGTCTTGCTATGGTGATGATACACGACCAGTTCATAATTATGATCATTTAGAGGAACTTGTTGAGCAAGCGGAAGACAAAGAAACTGAAGCTGCTTTTTAAAATTTTGCTACTTTTATTGACTTTGCATAAAGCTGCATTAATTTTTATTAATTTTAATATATTAACTATGCCCCTCCCATTGTAATGGCTGACAATATTTCAGTATCCTCTACATTGAGCAATGCCTCTGGTATATATATAGATATTGTGATGATAATCTACTTTCTTCACTAGTAATAAGTTTTGATTTTAATGCTCAAGATATTCATTCTTCTTGTCCAGAGAAACTAGTCTGTTTGATATAAGTTAATATAGTCATTGATTGTTTTTGATATCATAGGTTCTCTGTATTGATTTGTCTCAAGATGTGGTCACAACCAAAGTCAAGTCAAAGGAAAAGTAATGATATTTTTCAAGTCACAAATGCATGTAATTATTAGGGGTGACATTGATTTACTCACTGTCTGGAAGAATGCATTGACGCAATTTGTTTTTAATAAATCATTGTTAAACAACCAACATGAGTTTTCATTAGTAGTACTGACAGATCAAGCTAACTGGGTAACTATTATCCATCATTTCATTATATAATCTATTTTCTAATAGTTTTGTGATTTCAATAGTGATCCTCAATTAGTATGTGATGCATTAACAACAATAGAAGCTGTTGATGAAACATACCAATCATTTGGTATGTATATCTTATAATGAATTAATTTACTTTTTGTGTACATAGACACTGCTTCCTTGTTTTCACTGATGTAAGTTGTCCTCTGACTTTTCTATACTTACTTGTGATCATTTAGTCACGAAAATTGTCCACCACCTAACTCAATAAATGGTTTGCCTCCTTTTATTGTCAGAGTTATTCTTTTATATGGTCGATCTCATTGTCTACCAGTCTACAGAGGATCAGCTGAGGTAAAAACGTCTACAATAAACAAGTGATCTCTGTTTGGTATAGGCTCATAGTGACTTAATGGCATCACCATATTTCTTTATGGACATTCTCTATTCTCATGAACCCCCTAGTGGGAAGAACATCTGTCAGGTAATTAATAATAATACAAAACCAGCACTTATTATTATTTTTCTTTAGAGTATATTTGATATTTTGTCAGAAATCTATCCCAAACCTAAAGCACTCGTGTTAGATTGGTCTGTTAACTTGGTCAAGTTGTTCAACTGTTTTGCAAAACTACTTGCTCATCCACTACAAAGACCAGTTCAAACATTAATGGACAATAGATTAGTAGTAGGAAAAAGCTAATTTCATAACTTCATTTAAAACTTTATATATTGTTTTGATGATCGACTAGTTAGTCCTTTGGTAGTTCAAGGCTGAAACGATCATGTCCACCTTTGATCCACACATCAACATGGTATAGTACGTAGGTGTACAATACAATATAAACATTATTGTCTACATTCAGTACTGGAAAACAAACCTCAAATGGTAATAGTATAGATAGAATCAAGCTTTCCAGAAGCAATAGGCCAGGCTAGAAAGAGAAGAGGATCCAGAGAACAGAGAAGATAATATTCACAGTAGCCATTGCTAGCACTCCATGTGCTTTGTCAGTGATTTTGTTACTTTAAGACTTTACTATGTCTAATGTTTTATCTTTCAAAAAATGGAGTTACAAAGACATTATTACTTCAGAGGTCACTGCAGGACTTCCCATCCACAATGTATTTTCCAACATTGTATGGCCAGCTAACAATCTTGTACAGGAACTCATTGACTTCTTTAATTGCTTTAATACATGCACCAAATGGTAGCAATAGAATATACACTCCAGCAACTAGTCCAGCAATAGGCCAAGCTATGAAGATGAGGACAATAATCCATAGAAGAGAAAAGAGCCACCCTAACTTTGCCATATCAGCAGAGTCATGTGATGATGTATAGTACATGGTATAAACATAACAATAAAAGGTACTAATACAACATATTCATAACAAAATAAATAAAATATATAAATTATGCTGGTGTAGAGAACTGAGTCTCTCTTGGTATAGTGATGGAACTATACACATTGTCTATAGCTTGCCTGTTGTTGGTATCTGTTGAAGTATCTCCAGTCAATTCCTTCATGGGTTGGGTACTGTCATCAGGTTTAGTTTCAGGCTGTAATAGAAGAAATATATTTTCAGATATAGTTATATTGTGCAACATACTGTGTCTGGAACAGGTTTATGTAAGTGGCTTGTCCAATATTTTATGCAGATAGCTATTAATGCTACTAGCGTTAACATAATCAGTAAAACTAGTGAAGATATGACACCATATAGTATATAAATAACAGACAATGATGAAGTACTACTGGATGAAGTACTATTAGATGGAGTACTAATGGATGGAATACTATTAGATGGAATACTAGTAGCTGATATAGATGTAGAAGGATATGTAGAAGGAATGGTCAATAGAGTGTCTGTGTCAATGGTCAGTACTGTAGATGTAGGCGTGGTTGTTGCCATAGATATGGTCGTCATGTCTGTATTCAAATTATTGATAGTAGAGCTAACTAAATATGTTACTGAAGAGTTTGGTTTTGGAAGAAGACAACTGAGCTGAAGAAAACTCAAAGATAGAGGCATACTCCAGTTACTCCATTTAAATCCATTATAAGAGCGAATCTAGTTTGAATAATAATATTGTTAGTGATAATGGCATATGTACCTTGATGTATGGACAGGAATGTAACATGGTAATATTAATGACTGTCTTGGTTTGGCTATCCTAATAGAAACAAATGACATCGTGATTACATCACACATATATTCTCACATTTACAATCTGAGTGTATTCTCCAATGTTGACTTCGTACATAATAATTAGTCCATATGTGAATGTAGGTGGAGTCCATTTAACATTAAGAATATCACTATTATATTGTGACACATTAATAAATTGTACAACAGTAGCAGGTAGCAGTGGTAAACTAGCATCAATAGTACAAGACAGTGGTTGTGGTACTGTACGCCAATAAAACATATTGTTTTTGACTGGAGTCACCTTGAATAATGCAATATAATACACATCTTCATATATTGAAGAATTACCTTTACAGAATACTGGTAACCTGATAATCTGTTATATAGTGAATAATAGCCTAAGTCTTCATAATAGATGTACTGATCTTCCTGTAATCCAACGTAACCCTTTTACATTTCAATTACATTATTATTACTTGAGATGGTATTTGAATAGAATGTAATTGCTGCTGTGTTGTCTGGTTCACAACAGATGTTAATGTAATGAGATAATGTTGAATAAAGCTAAGTGTCATATTGGTTAATGACCAGGTTATAGAAATAGCTACAGTATTGTTCTGTTGTATCTTTCCAGAACAACTTACAGTCATGTTTGGAGCTGGCATATTCACTTTATAGAGACAATATGAAGTTATCACAATATAAATGTAGACTCACATTTTGGTTTCATAATTACACCAAGAGGAACTGGATTGGTAGGGTCAGTAGGTTGAGCTAGAAGCTACGTACATAATAATCATGTTAATTAAAGGGGTTGCAAAGATAATTACTTGAGTGTAATAAGTACAATGGAATAATGGAGGATCATCAGGTTGAGTAGCTTGATAAATATACCAAGTGACATTCTAAAGATAAGGACTATATTTTGTTGTTACAAGTATAAACATACCTTGTTGATAACAACAGGTGTAATTTGTTTGACTGATCCCCCACAAGTTCCAGTAATTAATGTTATAATTAACTCATAATGGCTCAAATATTCTACACCTGTGAGTAAATAGCTTAACAATAACAAAGATGTGTTGACTGATTTACCTTGAGGGGCTGCCCATGATATATTGATAATAGAGTGTCCTAAGTAATCTGGACGCATATCTTCAGTATAATCAAATGTCAGAGTTTTTCTATCAATTTGTTGAGGATAACGAGACTCTATTGTGAAGAAAACAGACAAAACATTAACCTCAATTAAATTATGATGTACTAATTACCTCCTGGAACACAATAGGATTGGACAGGAGAATAAGCTGAGATGCCAAAAGAATTAATTGCAGCATATGATACATTAACTATATGACAACTATACCAACTTAAATTAAGTTGTATATCAATGAGTGCTGGCTAGAGGTGAATAGTTAGTAATGTACACAACTTATTATCACATTTACCTTCCATAGGTATTGTGTATGATACTTGTCTTGTAATTTGATGATAAAAGAAGTCAAAGATGAGTTAGAAGGATCACCTGATGGTGTCCCAACAACAGCCAATCCTACATCATTGATAAACAATGATAGGGCTTCACTAGGTGAGTGAGGTAATTTTCCTGTCAACAAAAGTGAAGAGTAAAGTACTCACTAGTTTACATGAGAACTACAACTCTCAAAGCTCTAGTTAATTTGTGGAATGTATTTTACCTGTTAAGCCAATTGTTAAGTATTCCTCACAACCAAAACGGCACGCAGTAAGTCGCTATGTAATAGTAATCCATAATGAACATAGTCCACTAAGCTGTGGTCACTTACACATCTTCGAATACAGGTAGTATTAATATTGTCATAGTTACAAGTATAATTTGTAGGACATTGTGAACGGCATCCAGCATACTATGTTAATGGAGGACATACCACATTAGATTAGTTATTTTACAAAGATAACAATCATGGTTGTAAATGCCTGGTGTTACTTTGACTCAAATAACAACATAGGTGTTTATCAAAACTTACACAGTAATCTCGACACAGTTTATCTGTAAATTGAGTATCATTTCCAGATCTCAGTAGACATCCATTTTTACACTCTAATATCTGTAAACATACTCATACTCATACTCAATAATTGTAATAATTGGTTGTAATTAGTTTAGTGGCTGATTACATTATAAACAATAGAATACCAATTATGGGAATTTATGGCAACTATGATAACACAGGTGCTATTGTTTACCTTCTGGAGGAGGTCACATCTGATAGAAAGAGAAGAGTATGGTACAGAGTACCAACTACCAGAAGATCGATAATAGTCCTGATGGATAAAGAATGTTATTAACCACCTGGTTACTAGAACCACAAATAGCTCCAGAAAAATGATATTGTGTTATGATTTGTATGGAATTAGATCCACCCAACATTAGTGGGACAATTTCTACTCAATATTGTGGCTACTTTGTATATAATAATGACAAGATATTCAAAGGTGTCAGCACTTATATTACTTATATTATTTACATTAAAATCCTACTAGTTGCAGCTACCATAGTAACAAGACATACTGATTGTATCCACCCAACATCACTCACCTCTGGTCGAAGTAAATCTTTGTACTGTGAATAGACCAAAAAATTGATGATATTACATGTTAGATGTATAGCAAACAACAGTATTTATTGCAAAGACATTATTTATTGCTCAAAGTTTTGCTATATCAGCTTAAAATAAACTTACTCTGGTCAAGCAAGCTGTGTAACATTGTCCTTCCAAAATTAAGTCAGCTTCAGTTGCATTAGTCGTCAAAATATGATCTTTAATGGGATAACAAGCCTCTTGACAGCTTAGAGTTAAGCTGAAACAAGCAAATAGACTCAAAAGTAGATTGTATATCCTTGTCATTGTTGTCGTCCTTGCAGAACTCCCAAATCATAAGGTTTTATAATAATTATAACACGTGGGTGGCCGACTGCTCATTTATAGGCTGTATATTCCACTTAGTAAATTTCAGTGAGTAGTGTGTAATGATTAGTGAGTAAAATTTACATTCCACTCATTGAATTTCAGTGAGTAGAATCTACATAATTATTATAGTACGAGATCCATGTTATTCTTAGACAGACAGACAATACACAAAAGGAGTGGCTTATGACTACATTCTACAGCTGCACTATCACTTAGTTTACACTTCAATATGAGATTACTACTAGTTTTTTTATGGTTGATGATATGCAGCACTACTACCAATGCAGGGTGCCATTATGCTAGACATCCTAGTGTGCCAGCAGATTCCTGTAAGCAAATATTGGATGTTCAATCAGAATGCTATGGAGAGAGCGGTTGGTTTTGGATTAAAAAAGGAGGAGGAGTTGAATCAGTTTACTGTGATATGGATTACAAAGGTGGTGGATGGCGACGTGCATTATACTTTCACAGTGCTATTAATGACTCTTGTCCAGCACAGTTTGTTACCGAGATTATCCATGGTCATCCATACTGCAGGAAGGAACCAGGAGTGAAAGAGTTGGGGACATTAGATTATGTAATAACAATATGGAATTACGATCAATCTATTACGTTTACTGAAGTTCGAGGTTATGTAAAGTTAAGAGTAAGATATAACTTTTCTCCAGATGGCTTTAAAGAAGACTTAACTAGTTTCATGGAATATGGTCACATTGATGGCTTTGAATTCTTTACTACTTATTATCCTGCCATTCCACACAGGCAATATTTTAGTTATGTCATTGGTTCCACTACAACATCAAGGTGTCCAATAAATGGTGGTACTGGCGAGAGTGGAGGGCAACCTTCATATCGTGACAATATCTTTGCATGTGATGAAATTGATTTGAGTGGGCCAATGGACTCTGACGGATTCTATCTTCAAGAATTATTTGGTCCCACATGTGTACAATGTCCTGCTGGTAGTCCTTGGTTTGAACAACGTTTTGCTGGACCACTGGCACTCACTAGAATATATGGCCGAATTGTGAACACAGAAAGCTCTGATGATGGCATCTATCTCACTGACATGGAATTATATGTTAGGTAGTCAAATAGTATTATATAAAACAAATAGGAAATTAAGTAATTGATTATTGTGACATACACATAATGTTAAGCTTCTAATGGATAATCAGGATCATTGCAGGGTTTTTCAGATAGTTTATCTCGATCACGACTTAGAGACTTCCTCATATCTAATGCATCTTCATCATCGTTAACACCAGCATAATAATTTTCAATTTTACGAAACACTTTGTAACCCAGATTTTTATACATGACAATAGCAACTTTGTTGGAAACTCGAACAAACAAATCCACAAAATAACAATGTTTGCGTTCAGACACTTCCTCTAAATTCTTCATTAATGTAGCTGCTAAACCAATTCTTCTATACTCTTCAGCCACAGAAATAGCAGTCACGTGCCCATGCCAATCTAATGGATTGTTTTGTCGAGCTTCTGACTTGCCCATAATGTACCCCATCATTTTACCACTAGGAGATTCTGCAACAGTGAAATATTCCGGCCATTTTGAAAGGTAAGCTAAATAAAATCCCAAATTATAAGTTTCAGTCAACGGATCTAAATTGACGTTATTATAATGAAAGAGATCTTCACAAGTAAATGGTCTCAATGCAGTCATTATGAAGAGAGTTAATAATTATGTAGATCACGTGATAATAATTAACTATAGTGTATGGAGGAGGTAAGTAATGGTAAGGGAGTTCTTTTACAATGTTTTATTGTAGTATACACGACAATGAGTTCACCTGAAGAATCCAACTCATATTTGGGAGGGGGATCACCCCATAATCAAGGAATATCAAGATCTGGTTCTATAGGAGGTCATCGTTCTAGGTTACATTTAACGTCAGATATTTCTCTTGATGAAGGAGATGTACTTAAGAAGATTAGTGAAGAGGTGTGTGTCATCAGTGACATCATTGTGACATCATAGTTGTAGGCTGAAGAGAAATTACTTCATGAGAAGAGAAAGACAGATGAAGCCCGTAGTTATTGGCATCAAAAACGTTTAGAACAAGTAATAATTGTTATTAAAGATGGGTGTGGTTTATAGTTAATAGGCTAATTATTCTGATGAAGAAACAGAAGTGTCTGGATCACCTGATGGACTCACTGTTACTTCAACTCCATTGGGTAGATCAACCACGCCCATTTCCCGTCGTTTATTAGTCAGTGTTATATCTTATATCTGTTAGTATTGATATCTTATATAGGATGATACTGGAGAGTATAGTCCTAATTTATCACGAGGAAGTAGGGGCTCAAGTCGAGTAAGTCTCCATTAAACTGATTGTTATTTTGTTTGTTACATAGCCCTCATCAGCAATGGGACAGAGTGATGAAGCTGTTGAACTTAGTAAACAGTGGCAGGTATAATATATTGTGATACACTAACACATTTTTTGTTTTTTAGGATAAATATAATGAACTAGAGAGTAAATTTAAAGACGCTCTAGTTTCACAAGCTAAACTTTATGACGAAAAGACAACTTTAGTATATCAAGTAGAATCATTAAAAGATCAGTTAGAAGATGTCAATCAAACATTGTATGAACTTAAAACAAACTCACAGAGACAGCATTCAGTAAATATAATATAAAAATAATGTTCTTTAATTTGAGTCTCACTCTAGCAACTACTCCATGCTAAACACACTGAAGACACCCTCCATAGTGACATAGATCGACTTAAGAACCAAGTCAGATACAGAGATGACTTTATGGAGGTACTATTTCTTTTTTTGTAACTATTATATTGTTGTCATAGCAACATGGACTTCGTTTACCTACTCTTTTTGAAGAAGATGAAGAAGAAGAAGAACAAACAGCAGCCGCAACAATTCAGTGTATGTTTTAGACCTCACAATGACATCATTATGACATCATATCTTAGTTTTTCCTATAGAAGAGAGAGATAAGTTGTTACAAGAAATTACAGAATTGAAAAATGAATTAGAGGAGACCAAAACAAATATGGTTGTAGCTCCTTCTTCTGATTCCTTGTTGAGAGGAGAAGAAACAAAAGATATTGTCCGTGAGTAAAACCCTGTTATGAATTAATGCAATGAGCTTGTTTAGGTGAGAGTACAAGACTAGTCAGCGAATATAAAAATAAATTACAATTGTCTGAGGCAGAAACTTCAAGACTTGATGGAGCAGTTAGTACTCTTAACAAAGATAATGTATTATATTTTTATTATTTGTTAGGTTGAGAGATTAAAGGGGCAAGTCAATCGTTATAAAACACAAATGGAAGATATGGTAAAAGAGATTGTGTCTTTTTTATATCTCACGTTGTTACAGGAAAAAAGAGAAGATGATTTGCTTAAAGAAAAGAGGAGTTTATCACGTGAGGTAATGTAGACTATTATTATTAGCTCTGGTATTATATATACATATAACAGGTTAGACGATTACAATCATCACTAGATGATGTAGAATCTGAAAATGAACTATTAAAAAGAAGAATAGAGCAGATGAGAAAGAAACAAAAAGATTGATTGATTCCGACATGTATCTGGGGCCTGTTGACTCCACCCACATTGTCTCTTATTTGTATCAGCATGTACATGTAGTAATTTCAGCAATTAGATTCCATCAAAATGTGGGTGTGGTCATTAATTATTGCATTCTAAAATGGAACAACAAGTGGTTGGTGTATTACTCGGAGTTGGATCTCTCGCTGTCGGATATTTGTTTTCCAAACTTGCTGCGTGGAATAGTCAAGAAGCAGAGCATCTCAAAAACGTTCCACGTTATTACAAATTCTCTGAATTAGAACGAGACTTAAGTAATTATTCTTCGGGAGTCCAGTCTAATATTTTAGTAGAAGGTGTGGTCAGAAAAGATGGTACTTCTCTCTTCTCTGATGCTGCAGGCGTTGATGGTGCTGGTAAACTAGTTTTAACAACTGATGTTCGTAAAGTTTTCAATGAAGAGACGGGAAAATGGGAAGACAGAAGTGATACACTTACTAATCAAAGGTTATCTGTACCCTTCAAATTAGTTGACCGAGTGGGTGGGGCTATTACTGTTGAAAATGTTCATCAAGCTAGTGGTTTTCGTTCAGTATTACAGCTTGTTCATCAAAGTAAGAGTTCTCCTGAACAACGTACTGTTGGAGACTATGCTACTAATGTTACTATTAATGAAATACCCACTGGATCTAAAGTGATGGAATATATGCTTCTCTATGGCAGTCCATTTGCAGGACTAGGTGATGCTATGCAAGTTGGAACAGGAAATCATAGTCGGATTATATTTTATCCTCAAGAAGTTGGTCGTTCTATTAGTTCACTGATATCAAAACGTGAACTGTTTGCTCAAATTAATAGTACTATTGGTGCTGTGCTAATGATAGGGGGTGCAGCATTAATTGTATTTGCTATTATTCCTTTAATTCAACGACATAGACGTCAGCGACAAGACACTCATTGATAATATTGTTATTAAAATACAATGTGTTGTGGGAGGGGCTAGTTGATGATTTTGAGGGAGGGGCTAATAGATAATGGAGAGGTTGTGGCTGAAGTTAGTTAAGCTATTTCGATGGGAGTCTTCTAATCCTGTAAGTTATAATTAGTTATTATATATCAATATTACAGGATATATTACAAGTAGAGATGTGATACTAATCATACTATTGAGTATTGTGTCCAGAACTCGGTTAATATTATACATCAATTACCAGAACCTCCTGGAACATTACACCTTCATTCTACAGACACTGTAGATATTCCAGATGAAGCAATAGATTGGCCAGTAACTCATTTAGTGGTCACAGGTAGTAATAATGGTTTGTTATATATTTTATGATAATTGCGATGTCTTTAGAGTCTCCAGTATCATCATTACCAGAGAATTTACAGATATTACAACATTTGACTCATTTAATAGTTGTACAATGTCAGTTGGTAAAGCTGCCATTGTGTATTTTAGCTTTGTGTCAACTACAATTATTGGATGTCACTGGAAATAAAATAGTAAGTTGTTTTATAATCTCCTCATTCATATTGCCAATTAGAAAGAGCTACCTGAAACATTATCAAAACTGACAAACTTGCAGAAATTATATGTTATGTGAGTATTACAATAAATGTGTTTAAACTATGTGTTTGTAGGTCTAACAATTTAAAGCAACTCCCTATAGCACTTATCCAATTACCATTACTTGAACAAGTTGAAGTAACTGGTAACTGTAATTTAATTTGGCCTCCTATGGAAATTTGTGAGCAAGGCATTGCTGCAATTAAAGGTTATATTTGTGAGAGTTTAGAAAAACAGTCTGAACGAGAGGACATGTTTAAAGGCACAAAGGTAAATTATTTGATGTGACTAGTTTTATATATTAAGATAGGCTTATGGGAGCAGATTATTTCACAACAGTAGAGAAGTTCCTTCATTACATAGTTTAGTACTAAAGTAAGTTATTTATTTTAATATAATTAGTGGATCTTTTTTAGTTTTCTAATGGATCATAATCCTAATGTTTTAAATGAAGAGCCATTTCTTCCACCATTAATGAAAAAACAACTGGAATATGCTCAAGATTTGGGAAAATTCTCAACTCCATTATCAAAATGTTCTGTGTGTTTAATGTATTTTAGTAGCGAGGCACAATTTAAAGCTCATGTATGTAGAATGAAAACAAATAATGTATTAAATGTAGTTAATTAAATATACAAACTAACGTCTAATAAAACCACAGGATGTAGTACAAACGACCCAATGTGATGTCACATTAAAGTTAGTAAAGCTTCCTGTGTTATAGTTGTAATCAACTCTATAAAATTAAAATAACCCTATCTGCTCTGGTCTTCTCTTTGCCGGAATCATGGCAACCAATGTTTTAACCCTCGTTCTTTTATTACTTGGCGTTGTTAGTGGTAAGTGTCCATTGTATAAAGATGCAGTGTTATGTGTGACCTGTAGTTACTGGTCAGTCGTGTTTTCAACAAGCGACGTGTCGAGACTGTATTAAAAATTCCTCGTGTGTTTGGTGTAGTCAAGAGGTATATAACAATCTAGGCGAGTTGTTTACTCTCTGTATATTAGGACTTTAATATAACCACAAGATGTTTCCCTCGCAATGTTATTGATTCATTTGATTGTCCAGAGAGCGATCAGCAAGATCCTCAGTCAAAGACAGAATATCAAGAGGTATTATGTACACTTGCTGTGTCTGCCGTTTGATTATTTGTTTAAAGGGTACCTTATCTCTGAGCAATTTAGTCATACCAGAGGTCGTCAATATTACACTCAGACCAGGTACATTAAATCATTATAATTGTAATAATTACTTGATAACTAGGGATCCCTGCTACTTTTAACATCACTGTACAATCTGCTCGAAACTTTCCTCTTGACTTATATATACTAACTGATATATCTGCTTCATTAAGTGATGATCTACAAACTTTACGTAATCTTCAGGAAGAGATAAGTAAGTAAAGTGTTATAAAATTAAAGTGATATTACATCTTATCTTTTCAAGCAAATTCACTGAGTAACATTTCTTCAAATTATAAGATTGGATTTGGTACATTTGTTGACAAACCTATTCTTCCTTATTCTATTATAACACGACCATACGATTCAATCCTCCTTGGTTACGGTAAAACCTGCAAGTCAGGACTTCAAGATGATTGTACTAATCCTTTTGGTTATCGTCATGTTTTAAACTTAACAGATAATACAACAGAGTTTGCTGTAAGTTCAGTTGTTCCATTAGTAGTACTTATATAGAGTGTATAGATTGCATTAGCTAACACTGAGAGTAGCTTGGGTTCAGACACATTTGAAGGTGGTTTAGATGCTCTGTTACAAGCTGTAGTCTGTCAAGAGGTAACATATAACATTGTTTATCTTGAGTAATGGATATCAATTAGATTGTTGGTTGGCGATCTCAAGCACGACGTATTGTCCTATATATTAGTGATGCTATTACACATACTGCTGGAGATGGAAGAGTAAGCAATGCATTGTTAGTGTTTATATAGTATCTGTATTAGTTAGCAGCTATTGTTCAACCTAATGATGGTGAATGTCATATGGCTATACCAGATGGAGGTTCATTGTATGAATATTCTGATTGGGCAATTAGAGTAAGATGTGTTATGATTGATACAAAGTTTACACACTATTAGGATTATACTACTATTGGACAAGTTGCTGGAAAGCTGTCTAATTTGGACACAATTGTTATTTTTGCTGTTACAGGAGTTGTAAAAGATGCTTATGAAGTAAGGAATGAATTAATATGGTATATATCATTATGTGTTATTAGGATCTTACTGCATCAATTAGTCGTGCATTTGTAAGAGAGTTGACCCCTGACTCTTCAAACATTGTTGACATCATAGTGACACAATATGAAGTAAGTGCTCTGTTGTAATTTTCTGTGACACATTACGACACTCAGATCTTGAGAGGAACTATATCTATTGAGCCAGAACAAGTTCCTGGTATTGAAATATCTGTTACTCCACTTGAAGGTTGCACGTAAGTAAGTCATATTCATAAACTAGTCTTTAATTGTTTCTTTAGTAATCGTTCATCAAGTTGTACTGCTGATAATGAGTGTAATGAATGTGTTGGTATACCTGTTGATGGGACTGTTGTATTTCAAGTCAATGTGACTGCAGATATCTGTACATTTCGTAACAGGTATATGTGTTTGTAATATATGTAGTATATTTCATGTTGTATTGTAGTTTTGAAATACGCGTTCCTGGATTTGGGCGTGTTGTTGTCAATGCAAAGCCTCTGTGTAATTGTGACTGTCAACAGAATGCGGTTTGTTGTTAATTATGTAACGTGTTAATAATGTATTTTTGACAACACATTAGATACCAAATAGTCCAGAATGTAGGGATGGGACAGGAACAAAAGTGTGTGGTATATGTGATTGCAGGTATGTGTGTGTGTGTGTGTGTGTGTGTGTGTCATAACCTTGATTATATCATTCAACACTAGCTCTTCTGGACAAGCATTTACCTGTCCGTAAGTGAAGATCAAAATATGTTTCTTAATACTTGTATTATAGTACAGGCTGTTCTGGTAAAGGTGTTTGTACAAGTTGTGGCAAATGTCTTTGTAACAGATTCCAGGTAGGATAGCTTTGTTATAATCTACTATCTGATATATCCTCTTATAAGAATGGCACTTACTATTATGGAGATGCTTGTGAATGTGATAACTTTTCTTGTAAAAAGGACAACAATAATCTTCTTTGCTCTGGTAAGGAGTATTTATTAAAATATTTTATTATGTTATATTAGGTAATGGAAAATGTTGTGGTGGTAGTTGTATATGTGATCTGTCTCCTGAATCTGGAAAACCCTTCAATGGTAGTGACTGTGAGTGTACTCCAGAAAATAAAACTTGTTTAAATATGGTCAGTGAACTTTGTGTGTGCAATGTATGAAATTTTGTGCATTTTTATGTAGAGAGGTGAAGTCTGTTCCAACCATGGCCAGTGTCGTTGTGGCCAATGTGTATGTATTGTTGAGTATTCTGGAGACTTTTGTGATAATTGTATTAGAGTAAGCTAGAATGAGTAAAAATAAGAGATATCTATAATTATTGATAGGAATCATGTCAACTATGTAATTTATATCCAAACTGTGCCCTTTGTGGTCTTAACTTGATTACTGATTGTAGTAATTGTACTCAAACTCAAGTCACTATTAGTTCTCAATTAGGTATGAAGACCAGGTCTTTATAAACATTATAACATTTCTATTTTATAGTTTCTGATGCTGAACCATGTACTGTTATTCATGATGGCTGCACATATGATTACTTTATAATCCAGGACACAACGACTGGCATTTATAATATTGTTGTTGATCCAGGTATAACTACTACAGTTATATTTAACTTTGTAATATTCTCCCATATAGAATGTACTGGTGGAGGAGGTGGTAATAACATTGCCTTAGGACTTTTACTTGGTTTAGCAATTGGTATTCCGATATTGATCATTATCATTGGTTTGATAGTATTGGCCATTATTAAATTGCTTTTTGTTATAAAGGTATGTGTCATTAATTGTGTCATACTAACTGTCAAAATTGAATTGTAGGATCGCCAAGAATTAAAACGATTTGAAAATTCAATCCGTGAAGCAGATTGGACAGTAAGCTCTATTATGTAGTGATATATTTTATTGTACTTTATTTTGTAGATTGACGGTAATCCTCTTTATGTCAGTCCTGAAATTGAATACAAAAATGTTGCATACAAAAAGAAGAAAACTCGAGGCTCTATCAAAAAAGACTAAACTAATTTCCTTTTCATCACCCTATATGGTCTTTTTGTTTTGTAATTTTAGTTATAGTTGAATTAACAAGCACCTCCTTACATTTCCGTTTTGAGTCAAACAATTTGAGATATGGCTGTCGGTTGGCTGTTCAGCATAATTTGGTTCTTTGTGCTCATCTTATTGGCCTGGCCTATTGGATTTATTGCTGGTTTCTTTTACGTTCTACTCTCTCCTTTTACTGCCTGTTGTATTTGTATGAGAACTATTACCGACTTCATTATGAAAGGAGTGAATCTACCCAAGACAGTAGCTACGTTCATGGTGTCTGGAAAGTCCTGCGCTGATATTTAAGACATTTTATTATAATTATAATAAAATAAGTTTAAGGATTTTTTATTAACCAATTATCTTTTTGTTCTACAAGTAACGATGTAAATTTCACTAGGGCTGGTAAAATTTCTTGACATATCGGTAAAATCTAAAAATAAATCAGTTTTATTTTCAATTATCATTAAAACTAACCTGTTCTGTAGGTACCATAAAACCAGTATAACTTGCCTTCTCGTCAGGCACAGGTGGTAGCTCCATTGTTAATGGAATAGGATGGTACTGACGTCCTGATTTATCAATGTTACTCTGTAGAAACTGGTCGGTAGTTAGCCTAACAGAAACTTGAATCTTATCAAATAAAGCTACTTACCAATCACCAAATGTTCCTGATGCTAAATAAATAGTTCCCATTTGTTTAGACTTATAATGATGGTGTACCTATGTGTGTATGTATTATTGTATTATTTTAGAGTATAATACCTGACTAGCACTATTAGCTACCCACCGGCTAAAATATTGGAATATTTTGCTCTTATCAGCTTGTTTTGCAGTCCAACCTATTGCATGTCATCAAAGTACTTGTATGTCATATTGTATTCACCATAAGGATAAACAACTTCTTGAGAGAAAGAATGAAAATCAACTGCTCCTAAAATTGGTGAGTGGTCCTTCAGATGATGTATAATAGCATTGACTTCTCTTTCAGACTGTGCTTTGGGACCATGGTAAGTTTCACTACATGGATTACTGGAGCTACCATGCTATGGATGAGGAATATATTTGGTATTTGTATGTCACAAGCTTCTTACTTCACTCCATTTGACATTAAAGTTTCTATTCAAATCTACTCCCACACAATTATTAGACGGAGATCTCTGAGATAGGTTCTTACGCCAAAATCTGTACTTTGGGTAATTAACCCAGGTCAACTAGAAAACATTTTCATAACAATTAACAATATTAATCGATACTTACATAATAACCATCAGGATTAGCTATTGGTACAATAATAAATTCAACTTCTTGTAACAATCTTGCTAACTATGAAGACACACTATATAATTACATCATATTGAGACTTACAATTCTATTTGAGTCAGAGGTAACACTAGCTATCATTTGTGTAAAGTACATACAAATTGGTCCAGTGATCCATTCTCCTTATAACAAAAGGATACACTAATTATTATAATCACAACTTACGTGGATGAAGAAGACACTGTATGTATATTTTAGGTTTGATAGATGTGTTCTCTGTTACATGGACAGCCATAATAGACCTTCCATGTTCAGTATATCCAATAGCATTATAGAGTTTGATACGTTGAGGATAGAGAGAGGCTAATTGCTCAAACCAATCATAAATAGTGCTCCCATTATGCTGTAATAAAGTAGTTACTTACTGTAAATCTTAATATGTTCTTACATAAACTTTGAACCAATCAGTTGTGTCCAATATATTGTCTCTTTTAGTTAGCTGTTGTTGAACAGTCTCATCAATAACAGCCAAGACATCAGACATATTAGAACATTTACTACAGTTGTGTCCTGGATTGGTTGGAGAAAGTACATAAGTTTTATGATTATTATAAGTTAAGACGGAGAGAGATGGATCTTCTTTGAGTTGATTTAGTATCAATGGGTCCATATGCAAACTGCAACAAAGATTAATGGAAAGTAATGACAATGTCAACTAACCATTTCCATATAGCTGCAGTCGATACATTATAATGTAGAGTTGGTAGAGTGGTTGCTCCTGCTACTGTTAGCAAGAAGAACAAGATCATGTTTTAAGTCACAAAGTCTTTTGTTATACCGCCCACGTAAAATTAAGTTGAGGTGTGTCATACTTTAAAGATGGCAGATGACTCAGAAGGTGAAATAAATGTGTTAGGTAAAAGATCAACTCGTAGTAGTGATACAGAGGACTCACCTGAAGAGAAAAAAAGAAAAATAATGAAAGAAATAGAACTGTCTTTACCACTAGAACTTTCAAAAACACAACGAAAGAAACAATTAAAACTTCAATATAAAGATAGAATGAAGAAAGAATGGAAGTATGATCTTAATATAATTAAACTTTGTCAATATATTGTTGTAGAAAACAACAACATAAGAAAGAGAAATTAAAGAGAAGAACTAGACCAAGCCATTTATCAAGTAGTCAATATAAATATAATATTATATGTTAATATAATTCTATTGTAGTCACATCAATGTCTAGCAGTAAAGCCAGCCCTCTTTGTGTTGTTATTGAGTTAGGGTATCAAGATCTAATGAGTGATAAGGTAACCATAGTAACATGTACACACAACATCTATGTTCCTCTTCAAGGATATTAAGATGTTAATGAAACAATGTCAACGTTGTTATGCAATAAATAGAAGAGCTGAGAAACCTTTACAAGTACATCATTTTATTATTACATTTTATAAATAATTAAGACAGTTGTACTTCACTAGTTTTAATGGGAAATGTAAACAAAGAATGGAAGAGTTTATTGAAGGCTACAAAAATTGGGATGTCCATTTCAGAGAAGATGATTTTTTGAAAGTCTTTGATAAAAAAGATCTTGTGTTTTTAACTGCAGAATCACCTAATATTTTAAATGGTATTATTTCACTCTCTTTGTATATACAAGTACTATTGTTTGTAGATCTGGATACTAGTAAAACATATGTGATTGGTGGTCTGGTAGATCATAATCATTATAAAGTAAGTAACCTGGTCTTGTGATGTGAGGTTATTATTATACAGGGACATTGTTATACTCAAGCAGTCACTGCTGGAATTACACATGCAAAATTACCTCTCAAGGAACATGTCTCGTTAACAAGTAGAAGTGTCTTGGCTGTTAATCATGGTCAGTTTGTTTGTGATTATTACTAAAGTTTTCTTTAGTGTTTGAGGTCTTGTTGGCTTATGAGAGTCATAAAGACTGGAAGAAAGCATTTTGTGATGTCATTCCACAACGTAAACTAGCCACACCCATTGATGATAATGAACAATCTCAATAACTTATTATTATAAAGGGCTTTATAGAAAACACATAACACACACACACACACTAAATCTCTTCAAGAAGGAAGTAACGGTTGAATAAGTTTTTTGGTGTGATGGTTGGTAGAAGAGCGATAACACAAGTGACATATCTTTAACTGCGTCTGTGAAATATAAAAATTATAACATGCAATAAAGGGGTGTGGTCTTACAGCATGTTTCTGAGATACACAGCTATGATGATAAATGTGTCCACAAAAGAACATGAGTAAGTCATCACGGTCATCTAATGCAAGCTCTCCTGAACAGTTCAGACAAGTTGTCCACACTATTACAGACAAAGATCATTATATTATAAAATAATAGATACACATACTATCAAAAGATGTTGCTCTACTGTGTAATTTATGTAACTTGTCCATCAAAGTATGACTATAATATAAATGTTGTTAATAAATATTACTCATTAATTATTTACTAACCTATCTTTTACAAGAATCTTTCGGCAGCCTTCTCTCAAATTAACTTGTAATTGATAATCATTTAGTAATTTTCTTAGGGACAATCCCAATTCAGCTATCTCTAATTGATCTGGAATTTCCTATGAAGTGAAATTAAAGTGATATAACTGAACAGATGTGATGCCACGCCCACCTTAATTAGTTTAGTTGGATCAATATGTGTACCAGCATTTTGTAATAAACCAGTTATGAAATCTGTTAAGACAATAAAAGTGGGTGTGACCAACCAATGTAATACCTGGTAAGTTTCGTGAAAGTTGTATTAAATTGTCCCAGAGCTCTTCATCATCTTTTTCTCTAACAAATAATATTGCCTAAAGTGGTATTAATTACTACAAACATATCTGATAACTTTGAACCTGATTTACATCATGAAGTTTACCAACTATTATTTCCAGTGCAGCTTTAGGATTGCCCATACGATCTAGGGAGAGAGAGAGAGAGAGAGAGAGAGAGAGAGAGAGAGAGAGAGAGAGAGAGAGAGGAGAGAGAGAGAGAGAGAGAGAGAGAGAGAGTATATTGTCACATGTCTACTTCTCACCTAACAGAAAGACCATGGCTTTGTGCAGTTCTTTAGCAGCACATACATCAAGAGCCTGGTATCAAGACATTTTATGATACTATTACTAGTTAAATGTACCTTTTGTAATGGAATATCATTACATGCTCTGAGAAAAGGTAGTAGTTTTTTTTCGTCATAGTCAGCATATAACTGAACCTGTCTCTCATGATATTCACTACCTGCTTTGGGATCACGATCAAATAAAAGATCTAAATACTATAAAGACTACATGAGACATTCTAACAAGGGGTGTGGTCTTACTCTATGTAGAAAGTATTCCCATTCTCTTTCACTTTGGAATGACTCTAATTTCTTTACTACTTTACTTGGCTATATTATAAAACACAATACAATAAAATATAATATATAATACTTACTAGTATTCGGTCATTATGACGAAATTCAACTAATAATTCAACAGTCTTTTGGAGTTGCTATGAACAAAATAAAATTTAAATTCACAGAAAAAAATATTTACTTGTTCTCCAAGTTTCATGAGATATTGTAAGTTTTCCAGGAGATTATTATGAAGATTTTTATTACGAATTAAATCAAACACTTCCAGATCTCCTAGTCTATAGTAAATACCTCACATAAATTATATAGGATGGGTTAAATTGACCTGAGATAGATCTCAAGAGCACTGTCAGAGTCACCCATGTCTTCATAACTGTGAGGTCAATAGGTCAGACAATTCTCTCTCAAAATAAAACTAACAGTTTAGCCTTCACTTTTAGAAGATGACTGTCATTAGGATATCTCTTTAACTGGTCCTTCAGGACAATTATTAGGTTAATTTAAGGAAGGTACTTACAGTTAAGGCACTCATTATCACAGCAGAATTGTATAAATCACTTGGCCATTCCTGTATAACTGTATACAAAGTCTAGCAAAACAGGATCAATAAACCAGTTTTACTAGTTTATCCAAACCTCAGTGTCTTTAAGTAAGAAGCAATTGAGAACTGCTTCATAAATTGCTTCACTGAGTCTTGGTTTTTCTTTAGGAATGAAGGGAAGTATAATCTAAAAATAACAAAGTTTCAGACATATTTTATATTTTATATCATTACTGGTAAAACGTCTTCCTTCATAAATTGTAAAACAACATCTCCCCAACGTTGTGCATCATTAGGACCCAAAATATCACAACATTTCCTGGAACATTATCAAATACAGCTGATAAACAACTTCTAACCTGGCTGCTTCTTCAAAGTTAGATGACTCCATTAAATGATAAATATACTGCAGGCCTGCCTCCTTTAAAAGATATAGATTACAATAAATGACATCATTATGACATCACCTGCATTTTCCCAATACATAAGAGTCTTGCATTACTAGGATTTTCAGCAAATTCCATGGCAGCCTAAATTATGATGGTGATAATAAAATAAATATAATATCTGTACTTTGAACTCTTTTTTCTTAATTAACCAATCAACATGATCATTAGCATCAGTTTTTTGAGCTATTATAATATCAATTGGTGTTAAAATGTAAAAACGATCTTCATCTCCTGTTATTACACATTCTATAAACAACAACAATAATATTGACTCCACCCACACAGTATTATTACCTAAATGATATTCATCACATCTACAATAACTATATCCTCGTGGTAACAATTTGTCATTAGTAAGTTCTTTCACAACTTGAAACTCTTCCTGTTCTGGAGAATATTTTCCTGGAGGTGTGACCAGGAGGTGAGGAGGAGGGACCTCTCCTTTATGCTAGCAAGATATTATAATTAACGATAATAATAATAATAATAATAATAATAATAATAATACTCACAATAGCATCTTTTTGATTAACATCAGCATCATATCCTAACACAACCTATGGTGGGTGGAGCTTATTAGTAGTCAATTATTAAAAGGTGAGTACTTACCAAATTCCATTCATTACCATCAACCATAGGGACTACCCCACTAACTAAGAATTCTGGAAACGTATTTTGAGCAACTACAAATGACATTATTTGACTGTCACATGACCACAATAACTTACCTATTCCCATTTTCTTTCTTTTCTTTATCAAAGGGTCAACACCACCAGAATAATTTAACATTTCTATTGACTCTGTTTCTTTCACTTCAGCTACCTTTTAGTAATTCATAATTATGAGTTATGAATATTATTACCTTGACTAAATGACCACGTCCCACAAGCAATACTCCATTCCTGACCCAACATAAGCTACATGGTAATGGAATTGGACTAGAGAAAATTGTCAAGTTAATATAAACAGTTATTATAAATAAACCTTTCCTCTTCAAATTTGATGCGAGTAATAAACTCTTTTATATTGGTGTCATATACAAAAACTGACTGTACAAAATGATGTCACATGACAGTCACATGAGTAACACAACATACAGATTCATTAGCCCAAGCAATGTAGCTATCTCTCCATTTAATGACAGAGATCAAACCATATCCATAATGTAAGTCTGTAAATTTATGTCCAATCATAGGCCATCGTCTTTCCTCTACCATTAATAACTAAAGAACTAAGTAGTATAAATGATATAATATAATATACTTTATCTGAACCAGCTACAAATACTCGACTTGCAGTTCTACCAAAATGAGGATGTATCGCTACAGACTAAATATATACATAATAATAAATTTACTGTTATCAATGATACCTTCATTGCTTTCTCAAACTGAACACTATTATTATATTTAGTAGTAAATAGACCAACAATAGACACCTATAATATATTGTGTGTGTATTAAATGAATTATCATAATATATTAAGAGAACCTTGCCATCGTCTGAACAACAAGCCATAAAATCACCGTCTTCATCAACAGAGATATGATTGATTTGACTTGCATGCTATATCAGAGGAGACAGTAATGATAGTACAACATTAACAGAACAAGTACCAAATGATATTCTCTATCCTTTAAAACAGTCCCTGTATGATCCAGCAATTTGACTGTACCATCATAAGTACCTAATGCTATAAACTAGACAAAGACCGTTATTCCAATTGGTGCCCAGATGACCTTCTTACCTTAGGATGAACAGCCATACAAACAATAACATTTTTAGTTTCTCCATTTGATCCTTGACTTAAAGAATTGACAACTTCTCTAGCAAAACGTTTATATTTCAATAATGGCTCCTCTTCATCTTCACTACTGGAGCCTTCTTCCTCTTCTTCAGAATATTCTTCCTCTTCTTCAGAATATTCTGAACTTTCTTTTTCAGGATTGTCATAGGTAACAGGAGCAGCAGCCATGGTAGGAAAAGTGGGCGTGATCACATCGGTAATGGAATAATAAAACGTTTCCGGAAATAAACGGAACAGTATAATTATAAACGATGAAATTAAACATAGTATTATAAAAATGTTATTCTTGGTTTTTGGGTAGATACAATTCTTTCAGAGCTCTTAATTCACCAATCAAAGCTTGATTTTGACTTTCAAGTACAGCAACTCTGTTTTCTAAGCAACGAATGTATTCTTTCTTTTTACGACGACATTCTCTAGCAGCCTCTCTATCAAACATATTATGATGTACTATTATTATGTAATAGTTTTGCTTACCTATTCTTCATTAATCTCACTTCTCTCTTTTTTGTAGTGTCTTCTGGTGCACTAAGTGACCCTGTACTTAATGATGTATCAGTACGTAATGGAGATTTGCCGAGGGAAGCAACTGATGTCAAAGGGGAACCACCAGCAGCTGCCAATTGAGCACTAAAATCTAAGAGACAAACATCACAGTCTAGTCATGTGACCATTTCTTACTAGACAAAGGATTTGATGATGAAGCATTAAGAAGCGCAGATGATAGAAGGTTTGTAGGTAATTGTAGTGTATTATGACCAGCTAATGAAGCCACATCTACATGAAGTAACAATGATCAAAGACGATAACGTTACTTACTAGCTATTAAAGGGGATGTTGTATTGCCAGACTGAGAGTTTAATATAGCTGCTGTTAATTGTTGTTGAGCATTTAGTTGTCCAGGTAACATCATGGCGGCGGCAGCAAGATGTTGGGTTAAATCATTTGATGGATTGTTTGCAGCAGCAACTGCTGATTGTTGCAAATTTTGTAGAAGAGGGATAAGTGCTGGATTAGTAAGTCCAGCCTGTTGTAGTATAGCAGCCTATGGACTAACTATCAATACAATATCTAAATATTTCTCAAACCTGTTGGGCTGCTTGAGCCTGTGCAGTTGCGGCAGCAGCTGACACAAGAGGGTCCGTGACTGATGGTTTATTTATAGCATCAGCTGATGTAGACAAGTCCTCTAAAATTTTCCTGTTAATAGTCTGTCATTAGAGATTACAAAAGAATAAAATACTCACTTAAAACTGGCTCGCCTTAATAATTGGTCACTGGAAATTGGTGGAGGCTCTTCATCTTCATCATCAGACTGTTTAGCTTTCTCTTGTAATGATTTAGTAATAATATCTGAGCAGTAAATAAAGACTAACATTGTTATTAACAAAAGACTACTACCTTTCTTAACTGGACTAGTAACTTCTCCGTTCTCACCTTCTGAAGACATGCTTCCTAGGAGAACAACATCTTATAAAAGAATTAAACTAGCACATATTATACGTAAAGTGTTATCAATAGATGTTTTACTGTTTTATCGAAATTTCTAAAATATGTTGTTAGATACCTGCGCATAATTCGTTTCACTTACTGCGTTGTAGTGATGAGTCGATACGTCAGAATGAAAGTTAATGCGTCAGCAACGAGAAACAGTGCGTCACTTTCTTTCTCGTTGTTTGTCAGCACAGGAAATTGCTGTAACGGATCACGTGATCTAACACGTGATTATAGGCGCTAATTTTTAAATGGCTAGTAGAAACTCGTGGTCCTCTACTAGTTGTGTTCTGTCTAAAATAGAACAGATTTTGTCTTGTTTTATATGGTATGTTTATATTTAAAATAACTATTTCCATTATGTGTTTGTAGCAAGCAGTTAATGACAGAGCCATATTTGTTATCAAGTTGTGATCACTACTTCTGCAGGTATGTAAATTATATATTTGATCATTTTCATTAAATTTTATTATTATTGTGTTAGACAATGTATTATTGGTGTTGGTACCAGCTGCCCTCAGTGTAACCTTCCAGTCTGGATTAAAAATGTTAATCCCAACTGTCAGCTAACAACTATCCTCTCCCATATTAAAAAACTAAAATCTCTGACCACACCCATTAATAAAACATCAGATGACATCACAACCCAGTCTTCATTTGTGTGTCAGTTGTCCACACACCACAACACTCGTGTACCATTAGCTTCAGTTAATTATCGATGGACATCTCCAACTGAGCAAAGAACTGAAAAGAAGAAAAGACAATTAGATTATGTGAAGTCATCTAAACGAATCAAATATGATGATTCTATTATAAGAAGTTCTAATGTACATTCAACTGTCAATGAAGTTCCACCTACTTCATTAATTAACAAGAGAAATGTACGAGGAGAGACCCCTCTTCATATAGCAGCAATTAAAGTGATATTTTTAACGTTTTTGTTATATTATTATTTCTATGTTGACACAGGGTGATGAGAATAGTCTTACAGCCTTATTGTGTCAAAGTGCTGATCCTAATGTTCAAGATCATGCTGGATGGACCCCTCTAGTAAGTATCTACATAATAATATCTGATCATGATAATTTTTACATTAGCATGAAGCATGTAACCATGGTTACAAGACTATAGTTGAGATTTTGTTAAATCATGGAGCGTTAGTTAATGTACCAGGTTATAATAATGATACTCCATTACATGATGCTGTACGCAATGGACATATGCATATAGTTAGACTATTAGTTAATAATGGAGCTAATAGTTGTCTAAGGTAAGCATATAATATATTACAGCTTATTGATGTAATGAAATAGAAATCAGGAGGGACACACTCCTAATGACTTGGCAATCACTGATTCAATGAAGTTAGCACTGGTATCATCTCCTGAATCAACTGTTGTTCAAGTAAAGAGGACAACCTTCATAATTATATATAAATCATGTTTGACATTAATAGTTGATAACTCCTCCTCTCTCCATCTCAAAACATTATGTGATTATTAGTTCAGGGCTAAAAATTAATCAGAAGGTTAGTTATAACTAAATTAGCTAAGATCATGCTAATTACTAGAAAGAGTTGTACAAAGTCGCTAAATTATTAGGAGCTGATGTTGTCTCTGAGTTCACTCAAAATGGTAAGTTTTATTCACTGATTTGATCTTATATTATCTCCTATAGTAACTCATGTTATTACTGAATCTGAAGGTCTCTGTTGTCCACGTACTTTAAAATGTCTGTCTGCTATTTGTATAGGATGTTGGTTGTTGAGCTATCAATGTAAATTAACAATGTTATCTAGTAATATTAATATCACATTAATAGGGTTAACAAAGAGTTTAGAAAATGGAAAGTGGGTTAATGAAGAGGATTATTTAATACAAGGGTTTTTATTTCAAGGTCATCCCTTATTAACTAATGCTCCCAAAAAATGTCATCTTAACACTCTTTCTAAAGTAAGTATCAAATCACTTTGTGGACTCCTAAATATTTGTTTCACTACAGGCTCCAAGACTATTTGATGGTTGTGAATTCTTCTTTAAAGGTCTGTCTCCCAACCATCAACCCTCCAAGAATGAGCTAGCTAAATTAGTTCAGTTAGCTGGTGGAAAAGTATTAACAAGAGAACCAAAATCATCAGATGAAAATGATGTTATATTTACCATAAATTTTTGTTATCCTTTCCATGCTCCTCCTGGATCAATTTTTACAACTTGTCATACTTTTATTGTGTCAGGAATCACCTCTTCAAGAAGAATCAACTCATGTCTAGCTGAAGTACCTTTTGGCTGGATTTTAGACAGTTTGTCACATTTCAAACTTATAGAATTTTAAATTATAATCTATGGAATTTTAAATTAATCACTGAGTTCTTCTAAAGTGACAACTCGTCGCTTTTTTGTCCTAATAACTTCATCATTATCTGATGTTCTTCTTTTTTTATTTTCTCCATGTTGCTATTGTTGAAATAAAACACATCAATACTTAAAAAAATACATACTTTTGTTTGTAAACCCTCAGTTATTGCTGACACAAGACCTGGATATCTGTTGTCATGGTAACACTACTACTGATATCATAAAGGAACATTACCTTGGTTTTAATTCAGTGTATTTGGTAATGATTTTATTAACAGCATGTGATAATACTCCCTCAGCACCTAAATATAGTATAATTGTCATTAAATTAACAGGGTCAGTGTCACTTTGAAAGACTTCTTTTCCAGGTAAATATTTCAAAGTGTTTTCTAAATGATCTAACATTGGTGTGAGTGTAGGTACAGGATCACTAGTGTAATATGTCATAGATGTCAAATTGGTACAACATACCTTAGTTTTTGAACTTTACTAAGACAATAATCTATAAACTTTGCTATTTTATTGGGCTTTGAAGTAATCCATCGAGTGATGACTGCACTCACTACATAGCTGTAAGAAGATGCAGGAAGAGACAAGAGGTTGCCTACAGCTCCAGGAATGCTTCTAAATAATGTTATTAACAACAAATGATAGTTACACTCATTTAACTGACGGCTCCTGTTTCAAGACAAGCAGTGCTCCAGAAATGGCCTCGGGATGTTCAGCAGGATTAATATGTTTTAGAAGAGTTACAATGTGATGAATTTCAGGGCTTTCAGCTGACAGTAATTGCCATACACAGAACTGTTCAAATGAGTCCCATTGTAAACTAGAGGCTAAACACAAATATATACTATCACTGAACTAGTATACTAACTAATGATATCTTGAAGTTGTGCTTTCCCAAACAATGTTATTTTCTTCAGTGACAAATTCAACATGAGGGCATTCAACTACATTATAAACAGAATGATTTGAACATCAGCAAACATAATGCTTACCTGATGAGGATCAATATGAGAAACAATAATATTGATCACAGTAGAACATCCTATTAACTCATCAGGAAACTGGATCATCGAGAAAATTACAATCAAATAACAACATTATTATTACCTCTACTAAAAGAGTTGGCAATAGCTCAAAGAAAACATCACTTTCTTCATTGGCACAGATCTATAAAGTATGTAGTGTATTGTACTATATCATATGTCCATTACCTGAGTATCTTGTAGGAGTGCCTGCTGTAAGTTTTCTGTTGCATACTTTTTATATTCAGAGAGTGTTAGACTAGACACAAAAGTTAGTAGATACAATTATTATAACTAACTTGGGTGTTTGATATAAATAGTACATGAGATAATAACCTAGTTTTAACTGATATCTTTGAATCATTGACAACAATGGAGTTAAAGTTACAGTGGCAAGACAAGACTCAAATAAATATTGAAGTGGTCTATTTCTACAACAACTAAATTAGCAAAATGTAAAGAAATATACTTACTGAATGGCACATCCTATCTCAAAATCTTCATTCAAGCAATGTGCTAAAGGTTGTGCCACAATTGATAACATCTATAAACTAATAAATTTACACAGACTAATAACACAAAAGTTCTACCTGTTCATCAAGTAATTCCAAAATGTTACATAATAATTGCAGAGAATCACTTATTAAGAAAGACAATGTTAAGACTTTAATATTATGTGACTGGTCACCTCTTAGCTCTAAATTCTTCCATTTTTTCTTGTAGAAGGGTAGGTAATTTATTAACATTGATCCAGGGGTCATCTTCTTCAACAGTCTGTTCTTCTGGCGAAAGCTGTTCTATTATAACTGAGGGTATTGTGATAATAATAGAGATTGATGGTACCTGAAAAGACACCAGTGACTTCATCATCTTCTCCAGTAAGTTCTTCATCAGTAGCAATAACTAAAGAGTTTTCCTCTTCTTGATCAATATCATATGAAACAGTTGATGATGATACTATTGCAAACAATAAAATATATATATTAATTTATCATGACTGTACATTGTGTATAAAGGTCAGGAAATGTTGTTTTTAATAAAGTCTGTATTTCATCATCTAGTTTAACACTGCAGAGCAATGGTTCTAATGATCTAGTAAACCAAATAAATTTGTTAATTATGTTGTGGTCTCTTACGACAATACTCCTTTTTTAACAACATCTTCAAAAGCTGCTTGTATTCCACTTTGTACTGAGGGAGCCAACTCTATACTGAACTGTGGTATAAGCTGTTATAACAGAATATGTTAACATTGTTTAAATAGCAGTAAACTGACTCTGCACACAAAGTCCAGTAATGATATTGTGATTTGTGGATGAGAACGAAGAGAATGGAACATTAGCAATGCAGCAGGTTCTATTTAATGAGTGTGTCTAATGTAAGGTTTGATACTAACTGACCTATGTTCATAATATTATCTAATTCAGGATTATAGAGAAGCCAGTCATAAAAAAGAGACAACTTAGCCTTAGCAAATACAACAGGATTAGACTATAAAATATGGGATGATAAAAGGATTACTTTCTAAGAACATAATCACTTGAGCTAATGAGAGGAGCCAGCCAATGAAAGCCCATCGTGGTAAAATATCTGATCCAAGTATTTCATTAGGTGGATGAATCACACAGCATACAAAACGAATTAATTCAGGAATGACAAACAAACTTTCTGGTGTTGACAGATACTGTTAACAAGACAATAAAGATATATTATAAAAATTTATTACTATTACCTTTCTTAAAAACCACTCTTGATAGCGTTTATGGAGACCAAACTTGACCTGTATAAAAATAATGAATTATATCAGACAATTGTAATCACCTTGGACAACAAGAAATTCAATTTAATTTCTGAATCTGTTACTATTCGACCGGCAACAAATCTTCGAGAAGTACGACGAGTGAGAATCTGAGTTACACCTATAAAAATCATCATAGCAATCCTCCTTTATAATCACAATATTAACCAGTAAATGATGGATCAAGTTTGTCAGGTTTATGTATCAGGTCAAACCAAAATTGAGTGAACTTGGGGACTCTATAATATTACTTGTTAATGTTATTTTATATAGGATCATGTCACCTTGCTACATTTTGTAATAACCTAACTAAGTCTCGTCCAATTTGTAAAGAGTCATTAAACTAATAGAAAATGCACAAGACATATCATTTAATAAAAACATACTTTACTCGTAAGTAATGACAGTGTAAAATCAATTTCCATTTCTTGTAACTGAGCTAGAGAAGATGACATCAAATGAGATGGTAAAAGTGAAAGATAGGTGAATAAGACACTGGTTATTAATGCAGGCTGTGCTTCTAACCAAGCTCTAACAAAAAATAAAAACAATGTCAGAATTGTTGCTTACCTATTGTCAAGAAACAAGTGTAAAAGGTTTTCAGCTAACCAAACATCCTGAGGTGCAGTACTACCAGCTATCATATTGTAATTCATTATAATAATATTTTACTCTTACCTGGCATTTGTTTAAGAAAGGCAAAACAAAGTCGATCTGCACCAGTTACTTTAGTTTGAATGAGCTGTTTAGTTAACCATAATAACTAACGAGAGAGAGAGAGAGAGAGGATATAAGTGACAGTTTTGTTAACCTACTTGCATTCGAGTTGTATCTAATAATTTTGGAAGTTTCTCTAAAATCAAAAGTTCTGTAATATGAATAACCACACCCATACCATCTCTGGTTACTAATGTTAGTGTAGTATAGGACTAAAGACAATGAAAATGACATCATCAATTATTACAGAATTGTACCTTATGACATAAAGATGTGTCAGTCAAAACTGAAAATAACAGAGCTAATGTAGTCTCTTCATGATCTTGTGCACTTCGACACACCTACTTTTATTACTAACTAAATACCTAAATTAAGAATACCTTAATATTAAGTTGATCATAGAGTTCATTTTCCTTCATAGAAGAGGTCAGTGTCGTGAGATCACGATGACACCTCTCTAATCTCTAATAAAATTCCACACATGTTATATTGGATTGGCTACATGTTAAATACCTCATCTAACTCATCTCGTACATCAAGTATACTGTAAGTAAATAGACGAGAACTTTTACCACCACGACTCATGATGGCAAGACCAATAATAGTATACGGAATTGGGTAATTTTTCTACTATTGCATTCTTTAAAGAAATTCAGAATGTTTACGTACACTTCCGTAAATTATCAAGCCCCACCTATTTTATTGTAAACTACAGAAATGTTTCAACAGCAGGTTAGTGTAATAAGTTAATAACAACATCTTACCTTTCTTGTAGTTTTGTTCATCTTTAATTGTGCAGTCAATTCCTCTTCATATAAGGCCAGCCACAGACCTAAGGTAAAGTGATGATATTGTCTTAGAAATTATTCTGCCTTCCTATAACAGGAAACAAGAGATGCTCCCTACTACTTTTAAAGTTATAGAACAGTCATTTCCATATCCTAATCCCTGGGAAAGCACAATGACTTTCACAGTCAAACTAAGTCAGCTATCTTGTCTGGAAAAAGATACTTGTATTGCAGAAGAGAGAGCACAATACTTACAAAGACAAGGTATGCAATCACAAACTTCAAAATTTAAAGGTCGGATTTCACTAACAGCTAATGGACAAAATTTCAATACAAGCAAATTAGTTAGAACTGCAAATATCAAGTCAAAAACAGTTAAACAGAAATAGTTACGAACACGATAATTTACAACAATTTCTAAACATAGAGTTTTGTTTCAAGAGTTTTGCATAACTTGGAGGGGCACATCTACGATATCCAATCTTCACTATCAACAATGGGACACAGCTTAATGTAGTAATAAGTGTCGTCTTCCACACAAAGTCAAAAGTCAACAGAAAACTGCCATCTAACAAAAGATGCATATTATTTATTATGTTGATATATTTTTACCAAAATAATCTTTAAGAAGAACAAGTGATAAAACGTAAATGGCAATGCTGATTATTTCAGCCAGTATCATAAGTCCATGCCATGTTCTAATGGTTAATGCAACCATTAATAATTCAGTCAATATTAGAGCAGTAAATGTGATAGCCACAACATGAATTAACTGAGACTCAAATAGCCAAAATCCAAGCAACATGATAATACCACCTACACAAATGATTGCAATACTGGTGTCATAAAATATAATGTACCTTGATAGACACTGATTAATATCCACAAAAAGAAAGTTTTTAATGACAAGGAGCGACCCTATCATTTGTGATGTAAGAAATGAAGTAAGTTAATGGTTACCTTCATAAGGTCTTGATAGAGTTCTGGATAAGTTAATGCTACATCTGAAGAGACATCTTCATCAAGAACAAGAGAAAATACTGGAGCCATTGTGTATATTGTGGAATAACTAAATTATCTATGATTCAAAGTTTTGATACCAGTAGAGAGTCTTACCCAATCATTAAAATACCCTCGTAAAGAGAAAGTGCAGCAAAATAAAAAATAGCAGAAAAAACTGCCTGAGAGAGAAAAGAGGAGATTGTTTTATGAATTATGACTCTTTTCATACCTGCATAGCTGAAATAATGAGGCCTCTGTGAATAACAAATTGACTGAGTGAGGCAGATCGCTTGTAGCTGTACCACAAATCATGACCACTCAAATATCTTTTTTATTACTTACCAGTTTCTTCCATGCCATAACAACAGTCGACTGATATGACTAAATTGAGTAATAGAAAAATCAGCTGCTAAAGATGCTTGTTTCCCCTCCTATTGTAAGTAATAATGAGTTCATGGGTCTGCATTATTGATTATACCTTGCCTACAACTCCAATACCTACATTAGCTGCTTGAATCATACTTACATCATTACCGCCATCTCCTGTGTATCATAACATTTTACATGAAGATGTTTGTGTGTATGATACCTATAGCGCAAATTGATTTCTTAGTGTATGACTTTAGTAGATGAACTATTTGAGCTTTATGACTTGGTGAACAGCGACAACAAACTACTGCAGGGCATTGACATGCTAGTTCAACAAACTCATTCTCATAATGACGTAGACATAACTTGAGTGAAATGTAATACATTATTATATAAAAATGTACTCACTTCCAGTGACTGGCCTGTAATAACTAAAGCATTATCATTTTTTTTACGTAGCTGATTTAGCTGTGAATGGACCTCAGCCCGAGTAGATACCTTGTATAATACTATAACAAAGATTAATATTAATGACCCAGGTACCTGCTGGAAAGTATAGATTGGTTGATTACGATTAATTAACTTTGCACTAAGAGAAATGGATGTAGCAGTTTCCATTTTATCTCCTGTCAGCATCCATACCTTTTTTACATTACAAATAATAATATTAATAACAATGTTAATACAACGTAGTGGTCTCCTTACTTTAATTCCTGCATTTTTCAATAGTTCTAATGTAGGACGGACATCATTCTAATGTATTACATAATTTTTTGAATAATACAAGCTAACATTACTTGTAATTTATCTTCAACTCCAGTTACACATAAAAGCTCCAAGTTCTCTTCTAAACTATCAATTACAGAAGCACTTTGTACTTCTCTATCTGTTACACTTAATTGTGCTTGTTTGTAATGATGCTGTGTACAAGCAGAAAAAATTTTAAAGTATCTGTTAGAAAAGTAACACATGTTGCTAGAACATTATAATGTCAAATACACATACATTCAAAAGACTCAGTACTTAAGCTTACATTGAAGATGGAAAGTTGATCTTCAGAAAGGACCTTCTTTCCTACCACAAGAGTTCGAAGTCCTTCTCTAGCCATATTGTCACACTGGATACTATAATAATTAAGGTGGTATTGTTAATAGTTAACTTACTTCTTCAAGTAGCCAATCACTGTATTCAACAATAGCATTCATAACAGAATCAGCACCTTTCATATAGAAACTAATTTGGTGTGTGTTAGTGTTCTATGTCAAATAAGATATTAGAATAGTATTAAGTATGAACATACCCTCACAATGATACCCATCCTTTTCCTTTCTGATGTGAAAGGAAACATGTGTAATATATCATATGTAATGACAGTGTGGTCTGGTAGTTGTAGCTGTAAAGTAGAAATTGTTCTAGAGATCAAAGTTACTCCAACACTTTTACTCCATTCAACCAAAGCAATCTTTGTAATTAAAATAGCATTTTCTACATAATAACAATATTACTTCATCAGGACTTGAAGCTTGATAACAAAGACTTTGTAATGAAGGGCCTTCTCTAGAAAACAATAAAATATCTGTTTCATCATCTTCAAGCGGTTCTTCATGTTCTTCTTTGATAGGATTGACATTATGACAAAGAGCTAGTGCTAGTACACTCTCTAGTAACTTTTCTACATTAAGTGCCTAAGATGATGAAGTTACAAAATGACAACTTAAAGACTTTGTACTAACTTGACTTGAGGATGGATGACTACAAGTGTAACACATACTAAGACATCTTCGAACCTGAAACCAAAATTTTGACATAAGGAATATTGACACTTAGAGTAACATAAGGTATGGCTACTACTGCTGCTACTACTCAGTCATTTTCAGAAAGCAATGGATGGACTTTATTGCATCGAGCAGTTGCCAAAAATTACTTTCCACGAGTAAAAAAGCTATGTCTTTCATTTCCTGAAGATTTAGAAAAGAGGACAGCTGATATGGAGAGTTTGACACCACTTTTAGTAGCAGCTAAGTCAGGCTCTATTGAATCATTTCTTGTGTTATTAAGAGCTGGTGCCAACAGTACAACAACATCTGGTGATGGACTGTCAGTAGTACAAGTTGCAGCTTCATCAGGTCACGTTCATTTGATACTTGCTATAATAAATGAACCTCCCTTCACTGGTAATGGCATTCTCAGTCAAGTGTGTTACTATGTGCAGTACATGCAGCCTGTGGTAAGTGCCTTTACAAATGGACTACTTGTCTTAGAGACAGTGTTGTCCACTCTATTATCATATCAACAAGATGATATTTTAGCTGCCCTACATCAATGCCACATTGTCAATGTTTTTGAAATAGTCTTGGAACGCGTCCTTCAAGAAAAGTTAGTTTCAGCAGGAGCTAGTATATCAAAATCAGTGGCGTTAACAATACCATTATTAGCTGAGACAATTTGCCAATCAAAAATTCCAAAATATCTCATCTCATTAATGCAAATAATAGAAGATACTAAAGCTTGTTACCGAGCTCTTTCAGCAATAGCAGAGCTAACTAATTATGCTTCTGATGGCTCTGCTGTAGTCTTTGCATTAGGAGGTCCATTGACACTGTTCAAAGTTTTACAACAGCATCAAAGTAAGGATCTACATATTATTGCAATGAAATGTATTGCTGATGGAGGAAAGAGCTCATTATTAGCAGATCAATTTGCTTCTCGTGAAGTAATGGCTGGTTTCATGCATGTTCTGTCAAACAGCAATGACTCAGAAGTCATTGCAAGTACTTTAGCAGCACTAAATAGCCTAGTTCTCTCTAGTAATGCAGTCAAACGAAGCTCAATTAAAGTAGGATTGATTGAAAAAACTCTGCTTCTTTTAAAACCATTTGATAAAGTTCTTATGGAGTCCTGCATACTTTTATTACGTTCACTATGTACTGGTAATGGTGATGTAGAAGATATGATCAAAAAGCATCCACAAGCAATCACTATCCTTATGCATATTACTGAACATGGTCTCAACACACATCTTCAACAAATTACATTTGAGATATTATGGTTGACAGCTGGTGACAATTTAGCTGAAAGGCGAGCATTAGCAACAGTACTTGGTTCAGATTGCCTAGTAGTTCTAACAGAATTAGGAAGTCAAAACCTTCAAACATTAGCTGTCTCTGCACTAAAATTACTCACACCAGCTGTCCACAACTTGCAGTCACAAGTAATACAATCAGGTGGTATAATATCACTTGTTACCATTATTAGAAATAATTCTGAAGATGATACTAAATGTGCTGCAATGGAAGCCTTAGAAAACCTTAGCTGTCGTCTAGGCATGCAACCAAACACAAGTGCTCAATCTAATTTACAGCAAGTGGATGGAATCCAATTGTTGTTAAGATTATATCAAAATAACGTGATTGGCAAAATCAAAGAGCAAGCATTATGTACTGTAGCTGCATATTCAATTCGAAATAGAGCTATTAAGGATGCTATACTACGTGTCAAATCTTTGCAGGATTTATTACAACCACTACAAAGACAGTATGGTGGTTTATCTATTATATATACACGTGCAATATGCTATCTAGCTTATAATACAACTCAAATACAAGCAAAGATGGTGACAAATGGAGGCATGCTTATACAGCCATTTTTAACATTAGCTAGCAAAGATGAAGTGTTAAATGTTGAAGTTGCTTTTCAAATGGTGGTATTAGCAAGAATTTATACAGACTATAAACCTACTCAAATTATGGCATTTGGCATCAAACGTTTGATGCACAGTCTTAAGCAAAACCTCATAGCAATTGTAGATTTAGAAGTGAATACAGGGGTCCTAATTTGTGGACTAGTACGCATGCGTGCAGGGCTGGCAGGAGGATTTGTAGCACTAGGCATCATTCCTCTTTTAGTAAATATGTTAGCCAGTAAACAAGAAGAAACTCGACGTGTAGCTGCTGTTTGTTTGTGCTTGCTGACCTTCCACTACCCAGCTGTTAAGAAAATTCTCCAACATTTTCGTGGACAACCTAAACAATGCTTTCGGATGAGACAGTATTGTGGCGATTACCAACCTTCTCAATATTTCATTGAAAACTGGGAGAGCTTTTGCAGAACAAACTCTTTGTCTGACAGGAGGTAATCATTAATTTTTATTAAGTGCAAATGGTAACAACTGCTTCCTATCAAGGTATAAAAGGCTGTCTCCTGACATTATTAAAATTGGCCAAGATGATGCAACCACTTTTGGTAGGTCAATTGTTAATAATTGTTTGTTATTCAAATGTCCTTTTACATAGGAAACGTAATGAAACCACTACAAACTGTAAAACAAGATCAAGACTCAGAGGATCAAGGATTTTATGCCAGAGCTAAATCAGCTTCAGATCGACCACTCAAACAATCATTATCACGTCTTCAGCAGCCTAGCAGAGGCTCCATCAAATTACCAGCACTTCCACTATCCCAGCAATTTCAAAAGACATGGCTTACCTCATCAACTGACTCAGCAGAATAGGACAGAGATCCCAAATGTATCTTTTTAAATATCTGCACAAATACTATATAGAACATATCTGTACAATTTAATTGTCTTTACCATCTCATTTTTGGTCAAAGTGCCAGTTTTATCACTGAGCAAATACTCAATTCGACCCAGTTCTTCAGAAATGGTACTGCTTCTTACAAGTGTATTAGTAATACAAGTATCTCTTTGAATGATCCAACTATATACTAGTTTTCCCATATCCAAGTTGACACGTAGACTATAAAATAACAATCACTAGGATCTCAATAACGTAACAATCTTTACCTGATTGGAATGATGTATGAAAAGAGTATTACAAAACGTATGAGATACACAAACCAAGGTCCTGAAAAGCCCTATGCACAGAACACTATCAATGTAATGGTTTCTTGTTCATTACCTTCAGTGCTAACATAATCACAGCTACTATCAACATTGCTAAAAAGAGAAGTTTGGTTCTGTTGTTTATTTCCTCATCCACTTGTCCATTCTTTAGAGAAATTGATAAACTCAAAAGAATTAACAGAACTCACCTTGACTCTAGGTGTACTAGTGTGGAGTGCACTACGTGTATCATGGCCAGTATAAATGACCAGACCCATCACAGAGCCTAAATAAGTCAATACATTAACATTTAATAAAGGCAATATACCTGTAGCAAGAACAGTGTTTGACCATAATGTGTTCACTATAGAGAGGGGTTCATATATAGTTTCATCATTGATACTTCCATCCTAAAGAGAAACAAAGATGCTTATAGTTAGCTTTAAGAGAATGTACTATTGACAGTTTCCCTGTAAACGAATACAGTTTCTTTTGAGGAGGTTCAACAATCACTGTTATATTTCGTGATAGTAAGTCCTATAATCAAATCAAACTATGAACACACGAGAAATGAGATACCTCATCACACTCTAATTGCTGTAGACAAGGCAATGCTGTACGCAGTTTCCAATCTGTTTCACCATCTAATTGATCAGTACGAATAAAACATGACCCTATAGATTATCAATATTAAGTAAAATAGACATGTTACAAAATCATACCATTATTACTTAATGAAGTACGTAATAAGATCATGTCTGCTGGTACACGTTGATCCTAAGTGGTAAGCAATATTTGGCATTACAGTAGATGAAGTCAGTACCTTATTAATGATGACAACATCTGATACGACAATTTTGTCACTGGTAGTAACTATAAGACCTGTTCAAACAACGAAGATACTACAGTGATCTAACTATAGTTCACCTTGCTTGGTCATTTTGTAATATTTTTGTTGATTGATTTCTCTGTCTCTCATATATCTTTTAATGTCATCAAAAACTTCACGACACATTGTGACACTAATGACAAATATCTACAAGCAATTTTTGTATAATGTATACGGAATAAACCTACCAGTGGACCCCAATATGTATACCAATAACCAATTCGTAATTGAGGAACAAGCTGAGATAAAGCAATCATCAGAAAATATAGATTCAGAAAAACTTTAAACTGCTGATATAACACCTACAAATTTGTCACCAGGTTGATAAAATTAGAGAAATAAGTGTCATACAACCTTTGGTAGGAAAGTGACAAGACTATATTTCTGATTACATATCTTGTTTGATGAATATTGCTTCTAATAATTGAAACAATATTCTATGTCACATCTTACTAGCCTTACAACTGTTTTATCTGTCACAACTATAGTTCTAGGTAATGACAGTTCACTTTTGAAGATACATTCATGGCAAAATCTAATAAATAGTTAGAGTGTATCATCATATTCTAAATCTTGCCTTTTCATTCTTTGATAGTAACTAACAGGATCTTGTTCTTGTTCATGATCAGATCTATCTTCACCCATTAGGGGTACCTGTTAAGCATCATAACAATTATATAACATATGTCCTATATATATACATATATATAATATATATATATATATATGTATATTGATCTCTGTGGAATGTCTCACTTCATCTAAACTACTAAGTAAACTATCTTCATGAGACACTCTACGTCCGCCTCCTCCTACAGGAATATGATGATGAGGAGTCGACCAAGGGATACTTCCAAGACTAAGGGAAGGTAAATTGTTAGCCATTAGATGAATACAGCGCCAATGGAATTGAAAGGGTTAAATATTGCCCTGACAGGCTGACAGCATGTACTAGTTAAAAAATGTTTTTTATTTAAAAAATAAATGCAACGAGCAATATTGATATGATTTAAGAAGAACCTATAACTCAAATTCACAGGGAAATTTTTCACTTTAAAACGTTTGGAAAATGGATGGTTTACATTAGTTGTAATATTTCCACTAGTTAAAAATTACTTAAACCTAAACCACCAGTAAGTCTTGACTATATAAATTATATAATAACTCCACCCATCATTAACCTCGCTGTGCGTGGGCGCATAGCGAGGGTAATGTAGTCTGTTTGTGTGTGTGTGTGTGTGTGTGTGTGTGTGTGTGTGTGTCTGTTACCATGGTTGTTTTTTTTGAACTGCTATAACTTGGCAACCGAAGCATTAGCAGCTACCAACGTTTAGCAACGAATAGAAAAGCATGTGGACTTTACAACAGTAGTGTCAAGAACATCGTCAAGGAAAACAGAAGCTTAAAACTCGCAAAAGAATTTTCAGGCTGCAGAGGTCAAGTGCCGTTTCTCAAAAAGTAAAAAACTTAACGTGGAGATTTTTTAGTATGTTGTAAACAATCTCAGAGGAATACGGATCAGCAAGACAGAAGGCCGTTGGTCGAAGTAATCGTTAGAAAAGTTCTGAAAAATGTTTTGTGGACTTGGAGCGAAGTAACGCATTCAGGAAACGTCTCCAAGCACTGAAAAGACTGCTACTAATAGATAATATATCGATTTATATTTGTACCACGGGACGTTTCCAAAGAAGGTTTCATCTTCAAGTTACAATAAATTTTGTATATGAAATATTGATAGATTTTTTCAGGCTGCAGAGGTCAAGTGCTGTTTCTCGAAAAGTAAAAAACTTAACGTGGAGATTTTTTAGTATGTTGTAAACAATCTCAGAGGAATACGGATCAGCAAGACAGAAGGCCGTTGGTCGAAGTAATCGTTAGAAAAGTTCTGAAAAATGTTTTGTGGACTTGGAGCGAAGTAACGCATTCAGGAAACGTCTCCAAGCACTGAAAGGACTGCTACTAATAGATAATATATCGATTTATATTTGTACCACGGGACGTTTCCAAAGAAGGTTTCATCTTCAAGTTACAATAAATTTTGTATATGAAATATTGATAGATTTTAAAGGGTCATGTAAAGACTCAGAGAAACTTTTCATCACGAAAGTAGCACTTAATCTTTTGCTTGGGAATTGAATGATATTATCACTTATTCAGTTACTGCTTCACAAACATGGCAAAGCTAGAAATCAAGCAACAATTAATGAGTATATACAGAATGACAAAGCTTGCCATTTTATAACCACACCTTCTGGAATGTTAATAAATTTTCTTGCAATAACAACATCATAGCTGGGCCTAAGCTGGCATAGAATTTATAAATAACTTAGAAACTACAGCGAGGTTCGGCACTTTAGTGCCTTTCATTAATTAAAGGTTTATTGGAGAGGAAACCTCATCATCAACAGATTTTACCAACACTCCTACCTGGATAATTGATCTAATCGATGGAACAGCTAATTTTATTCATAGGTACTATTATTTAAATGTAATACAGGTTATGTCCATTAGATTTTCCTATTCTGCCATAAGTATTGGATTAGCTATTTAATAAGGAGGTACTGCACATTTACATGTAACGTATGAATGATGTCATTATTATCTCAGGTTGTTGTTGGCGTTATTTATAACTTCTTTCAAAATCAATTATTTTCTGCTAAGAAAAAGGTGGAGCTTATACGAATGATCAACCAATTCATGTATCTAATATTAGAGGTAACACCAGTTGACCACACCTTTTAAAATTAACTTTAACAGAACTACAGAAGGTAATTGTAGTAACTGATTTGGGATATTCTCGTAAAGAGTTTGAACTTACTCCTAAACTAGCAACAATTCAAGGACTGGCAGCTGATCCTAGTCGTGTTCATGGGTAAGTCTACTAATGAATTAACTTCATTTAATAATGCAGGACTATAGTATTCGTACGTTAGGTTCTGCAGCTCTTAGTTTGTGTATAGTTGCTATGGGTGGAGCTGACACTTATATTGAATATGGTATTCATTGCTGGGATTATGCAGCAGGAGAGCTCCTTGTGAGAGAAGCTGGTGGAGTTTCTCTCTATCCAACAGGTAAAGTAAATATTTTTTACTAATTAAGAAAATTTATTGTAGGAATTCCCCTTGATCTGTTGGGACGTGGTGTGCTAGTCACTAGTTCTAAGGAACTAGCAGATGCCATGATTCCTTTAATACATCATGTGGATTATCCTAGAGATTAACAATATTCAATTTTGTACTGTCTTTTTAATTCAGTCATTAAATGTGTTTTTATGATATTACTCTTTGCTTTAATAATACATTTACTTTTACAGTCATTAAACATTTGTTAAAGTTTACTTTGCTTAGGACCTATATAGCTAATTTTGTAATAAATTTCAAGTGATATCATTATGTTTGATTATGTCTGCTGTTGATTTTGATGACAAATACTTGGATTTTCTCAGAAGCCATGAAGAAGATTAGAGTTTCATATTTTGTAGTGAACTTATTGCTCGTGTATATCAAGAACTTAATCTCATTGGTGGGAACAGTACTTGTAATACTTTATTATATTATTTTCTTCTAGATAAAACCAGGCTCTCCAGTGAGTATACTCCAGATAGTTTTGCTGGTCATCGTCCTTTGAAATTAAACTATGGACATTTGGAACCAGAGGTTTATATTGATGTGAGGTTGGATTTTGAGAAGGATGTTTTCCGACAAAGCAGTATCTCTGCTACAGAAGCTAATAAAATTGTTCAATAATTCAGTGATATTTGTTGTTTGTACTTTATAGTTACAAAATAACTAAATGCTTTTTTACATTTTTTATTAATAACAATTGTCTGTACAGGATAGAGGCTGGCTTAATGTAGTGATCATATTACCATTGGAATGTTGTGGTTTACAAGTGTTAGAGTAATGTGTAAATTATATCAGCCATTGCATAGACGTGCTGCTATAAAAGTCAATTAAAGACTAATGCTGAGAATTGCAATTATGATGAGACCAAACTGGAAAGTTGAGGTTTTCTGTAAATATGTTAAGTTTTATGGTTTATTGATTAAGGTTTAGTGTTATCTATAATGAAACAGATTATCTAGTGTTAGCTACAAACTGTACTCACCTTATTTCTTATCTCAACCTCATTTTGAGAAGAATATCATTCTCATTTATACAGTCAATGCAATAGTCTTGTGTAGCCAATATCTTACACTAAGTAGGTTTGAAAATGTAAAACTATTATTAGTAAAATTAGCAGCATTGTTCAATATTGTAGTAACATAGAGTGCGTCCATTATAAAAGGATATTGTATGTGAGTTCTGTGATTCTAATCTTCAAATTATCCTCAGCAGTTTCACTCACTTTTCTTAAGAATATCGAGTGTAATCTGCATATATAGGTGTAGAGGAGTTAAAGTGCACACTTTCTTAGATTTTGATGTAGATTTTGTGGAGCTGTCAACATTTTTGGGGATTAAGATCGATGCATGAAACATCTCAAATAATTACAGCTATCAGAAAGTTGTCACTGCATCTATCTGTTTTTTATAGTACCTTTCCCATTAGAAATCTTAAAAGTATAGTCAATATTGGAATTCAGAAGGTAAGCGAACAAATAGATGTGGCTAGTTGGATTACTTTGACAGAACTCAATGAAGCTCATAATGCATTTTCTAGAATGTATTTCCATATACTGTAAGTAGTAGTACCTAATATGATACATATATGTAACATCACACACACATATTATATTAACACAATTGATTGTCTAGTACAATATTGGACACTCCTTAGGAGCAAGAGGTGGTCTGTTATGTATATTTACAATGCAATGTAGTTTGATCTTGTATATCATGTAACCATATTGGCTTTGACCTCATGTAATAACAAGAATTGTGTATGCATTGTAGATATGATTCAGTATATAGATGATTTAATAGAGTATTCACTAGTTTTATAAATCTTATTGCATCAGCACATGATAGAGGAATCTGTGTTTGTAATAATTCTGTAACAGTTTCTTTAATAGTCTAATATATGTTTTGTAAGTTAGCTATATGTATATACAAATACCAATAGATACATGTCATGTATATAAATTACTATAATAAGAGTTTGTATAGAATGGCTTACCATGTTACTATGGTGACATAGTTTATGATGACATGGTTAGGATACAAGTTACCTTCTCATTTTAGTCAGATCCACCTTGAATGTAAAGTAGATTTGATTATATTAGAGTACTCATTGTCTGCACTCACAAATAGAGACATAAACATACCTCTAACCTCTTATTCTACCTGTATATATTATGTACATGTAAAATAATAGATCTTTTTAGTTTTTTGCAGACTAGCAAGCAAAGTATTTGAATGCAACGAATTCTATATGCTCTATTTATTATGAAGTTACTTACTTGTTTGCAGCTGCTAAATAATATCCTGGAGATTATTTAAGTAGATTATAGTTTTCTTAAGTAACCACACATCATCTGATAAGTGTTTTTTCAAGTGGTTCTATAGATATTTGGCTTGTTTTTGACCTCAAAGTTTTCACTTCAATTCAGGTGAAAATTTTAATTATATGATAAGTAATAGGTGTGAATATTGTAAAAGAACAAAAAATAAATTAAAAATGGTAGAATATAAACATCAATCTACTTTATAGTAAAATAAACATGGCAAAAAGACCTAGGATTTTGACAGCAGAGGATGTAATCCATGAGCTCGATGGAGACAACTATTTCCTTGAACTAGATGATCCTCAAGAGCCAGTTATGCCTGGAAGTGATGATGATTTCAGCAATTTGGAAGATATTAATGAGGATGATCAAGAAGGTTATTTATTCATATCAACAACAAAGTGATATCTGTGGTTAGTATCTACCAGTATAGCAACTTTTTAATCTTATTTTTTTAGAAAATCCATACCATAGCTCTATCTACATCCATCTATCTCAGTTTGCAACCACACATCACAGCAACCAAACAATTGTACATCACTATCCTCTACTATACAAACATCTCAATCATTAATACTTCCTTTAATTCAATCAACTATAGTTCAAACATCAACCTTTATTAATTAACGGAATTGCGCATTGTGCGTAATATTGTACTTGAGACGTAAGAGAAAGTAACGTGTTTTGTATTTCACTAGTTGGCTAGCCTTCTAATGCGCTACAGCAGCCAGTGAAACTACTCAACGAGGGTTTAGAAGTGTTCCTGCTATCTTTGGAAACAGTTTTAAGGTAAATGAGTGAGTTTTGTAAGCGTGTTGTGACACCTTTAGCGTACAAGCATTAGTATGTAAATATACTTTCGTTGTTGTATACTTATGTATAACGAGTATGTGTTAGTAGATGTTGATCATATTTGCTACATTATAGCTTGTTTTAATGATGATAAAGTAAGATAACGTTCAAATGATGTTTATAAGGTTGTAAAGCAAATTTACTATTTGTCTTATGATAAAGTAGGAATCAATCTCTTTCTAGCTTCCAAATGTGGTATAAATACTTTTTGCATTCCTAACATCTCCAGTAGGTGTATGTAAACTGTCTTCTTTTATTGTAACACAGGTAATATTTACTCCATGTTCCTTCATCTGATAGTGTGGCATTACTTGATATTGAAGTTGAGGGACTGAAAAAAGATAGCAAGACTTGCAACGTTAACTGTTCTAACTGCCGATAACTTTGTCCTAACTTTGAGGAAAGACATAGCAGTTCTTTCTAAAGGTATGTATTGTGATATAATATATGTATTTGCTATAGCAAAATCTACTAGATATTTACAACACACTGATATACATTTTCATTTCTTAGTCAGAGACAATAATAGTATTGTTGGAATTGATCATTATGATCAACACTTCTCACATACATGTTTTGCTCTATTATGCTAAAGGACATGGTTTTTTTAAATTTGTCCTTTTGTCTTCACAAGAAGCAGTATATTTTTTTCCAAAAATTACGTGTATAACTTCCATCACAACATTACCACTTAATCCCATTTCATTACATAAGTAATCAACGTTAAAGTGTTATAAAATCTGCATAGACATGTGAAAGAGCCATTATGTTGCAGCAGCCATTTTCTGCCACAATCCACCTAACTATGTGAATCAGTTTTTCTGTTGTCTGGAAATCCAAGCCAGACAAATAGTTCAACCAATATTGAATGATATCATAATGCAGTGGTGGAGCCACCAATTTTATAGTGATCAGGTATATACTATAATCCACATGTCTTTTCTTTGACGTGCCACTTGTGTTTATAAAAATAAATGTCAGCATTTTCTCTTATATGTGGATGTTAAATATTGCATTAATTTTTTTAAAAAACCCTTGTTTCACTACCATATGTACATGTAAAATAATCAATTAATATTAATTAATATTAATATTACTCCTCTTAAATGTTGAATAATTAAAAGCAAGAAAATCCCCAAACTTGATCAATAAATTAACACACGTAAATTTTTAGTATACTGACGTAGTGTACCTACCTACTCGGTATACTACAACTCAGACCTGTAGTATACTGAATCAGTATACTACAAAAGTACGAATCACGTGAATACATACAGGTTGCCGCCATAATGTTAAACTACACATTGCAGCTGCAAGAATCAAAGAAGGATTGAGGTCTCTCATTTTACTTTACAAGATTGCTATGTTTTTACTTCACAGGTATTAATGGAGTAGAACATAATTATAGTTAGGTTTATATTCCAATTCCTGGATAATGAAGAATATGTGAGACTGTTTTATATTAATTTAATCTTGTGTTTTCTCACTGTGTATCAGGATTGTAATGAGTTTGTAAAACTGGTTAGCCAAATGTCTGTGTCAGTAGGAACAGCCTGACATCCATTCTATTTAATATTGTTCTATTTGTCAATATATATCTCAGACTACAGATAAGAGGTTAGTCAAACATGATGTGTACTCTTTATTTGTCAGTAGGAGTAGGTTTGTGTTTTATAGAAGTACTTTATTACATAACTGTGTCTCCTATTACCTTAATATAAAAAAGGTATAGATATAAATTCTGTATTAATTTGTGTATTAATCAAGAAGTATTTAAGTGCGGACTGATAGTAACAAGAGCTTTCAATAAAGCGAACGATTTACAGGCAAGACTCTTGTCAACTCATTATTGTTGTGTTGTCTCTTTCTTTATAGAATTATATGCTATTCCTATCTGTTGGATAACAATGAAAGGTTACCAAATATTGATTAGTTATAAGCAGCTTTATACAATATAATAGATACCAGATCACTTCCAGAGTCTTTGGTGTTATGAGTGCTGCTATCAGATATAACATGGTAACATAATGTAGAAACACGCTCAGTAGTAGTCAGTGATGATGTGATTTCTTATTCTATGGGCAGTTTGCTTTGTGTCTGTGTTCACTACTAGTGAAATAATCTGGACATTTTGTTATATTTGTGTAATGATTACTAAAGGTACACATAGTTTATGCTGTTAGTAAAATTGAAATAAGACTGTATAACATAACATTGTGTTTGTTTTATCTTTTGTGTCACGTACACACACATACAGGTTAACGACTTCATAAAGTGTAAGTTTCATATTTTTTAATAAGACTGTAAATAATACTTTGGTAATTTTATGTTGTGTGATAGTGCTAAATATACAACTGTCGAATGTACCACTCTCAAATGATATACTGTCAATATTATTGTAATGTAATGTTAGCCTATATTACATAATTATTCTCTATTCTTTTTATATAGCATCATTGGAGTGTTGTCGTAAGTTCAGAGGTAACAATAATGTATGCTATATTTTATAATTTTTATTATATACTATTTCATATTTTTTTCTTCTTTTCTCATTTTTCTCTACAGATCTTTAGGTAGGTCGGTGCTTCAAGACACTTATTTATCTATCCTTCTGACGCTGTAAGTTAGTAATGTATATTATATTAACTTATGAGTTTATAACACATTAATATTTTTTTATTTTTCTTTCTTTCTATAGCATCATTGGAGTCCAGGATCTAGTTGGTTGTCGTAAGTTCAGAGGTAACAATAATGTATGCTATATTTTATAATTTTTATTATATACTATTTCATATTTTTTCTTCTTTTCTCATTTTTCTCTACAGATCTTTAGGTAGGTTGGTGCTTCAAGACACTTATTTATCTCTCCTTCTGACGCTGTAAGTTAGTAATGTATATTATATAAACTTAAGAGTTTATAACACATTAATATTTTTTTTATTTTTCTTTCTTTCTATAGCATCATTGGAGTCCAGGATCTAGTTGGTTGTCGTAAGTTCAGAGGTAACAATAATGTATGCTATATTTTATAATTTTTATTATATACTATTTCCTATATTTTCTTTTTTTCTCATCCTTTTTTCAACAGATCTTTAGGTTGGAGGTCGCTGCCTCAAGACACATTCAACTATCTCTACATTGAGGGTGTAAGTTCATTAGTACTTAATACAAGGTCATAAAATGTAGTTGTTGGTAGTATATCATTTGAGAGTGGTACATTCGACAGTTGTAAATTTGGTAGAGTGTAGTTGTAATTAAAGTAATATACAATTATATCCTCTAGAGCAAGGGACAAAGGTGCAGTATATGATCTTGGAGAAGGCTGAGGAAGTCACAAGCAATAATTAGTCATCTTGCTTCCACCCCCATACATCCCAAGGCTATTTTGGGTTAAGCTAGACCATTAATTAAAATATGAGGTGTGGTCAAAATAAGCCAAACCCAATGTTAGTAGGTGTGTCTGTCTACTGAAGCCTGATAAGTAGGCGTTGTTTTTTTTGTTGTTTTTAAATTTTTTTAATTACAATATTGCATTCTTCATAAACCATTGAAAAAATTAAATTACAAATTAACAGTGTTAATTTATTTATTCAAACTGAGAAAGGTTGATAAGTTGTTTCAGGTTAAGAGTGTATGTTACAGAAATAAACATAGATATCAGGTCATCATTTTTAGAACCTATATGTAGTATGTAGTAGATGATTAGTTTGAAACAAAGAACCATTTCACATATTTTGATGAAACTTTGGCTATTAGCTGCCACAATACTTCTTGAGCCCTTAAATGAGAAGCAGAGATTTACATACAAACAGCTATTTTTAGATATTGAAGAAAATCTGTTAATCTACTGTTACTTGACATGTATCAATATTGTGTCCTTTACTTTTCTAATAGAAACAGCTGACACATGTACAAAATGTGGCTCATTTGCAACAGGCTAAAAAAGATAGACAATAAAGAGTTGACTGTCATTTTGTAGGATTGTTGATTAAATCTATTTTAAGGTTTTTCCATTCACAATATAATATAATGTACACTAAATATGTACTGATAATCAAATCAACTTACTAAACACTTTTTGGAATAGTGAACTTGTACTGTAGTATAGGTTGACTTATAAAACTGTTGATAAATGTATAAAGAAGTGTCTTCTGATCCTAACAGATCAGAGAGTGATGTGTATCATATATAAACAAAAACTAACTCCTTACCGCAACTAATATATTCATTTTTCACAGACAGTCCCACAAACTTTGTACAATTGGGGTGTTCTTTGTTAGTCCTTAGACAGGTCCTTGTCTCCACAGACCAGAGTTTAAGTTCACCATCTGTTGAGCTATGAAAAGTATAGTTGATTCACCCACTCAGCTAGCTAGCCATGTTTACAGTAATAGTTTACGCTGAGACTAACTCATTATCATTAAAGTACTACATATAAATAATGGCCTTTTTATGACCTGTCAATGACAATACAGGCTTTGCAAACATTCTTATATCCATCAACCTAATTATACAATCTGCAGCAATGATATACAACATTGTTGATTGCATTTAAAGCTACTATGACAATAGTATAAACTAAGCTATTTTCTAATGGACAGTTACGTAGCACATCTATTCTCTTACCAGTACTACCATAAGCCAGATGATATCTATTATTAGGTTGAAATCTCACACTAGAGATAATATCTTGTGTAGAGACTGAGCACTGTGGTTTAATGTTAAATGCCACAGTTTAGAGAACAGTCACTGCTCCCAGAAGCCAAGAGAAATGAGTCATATTTGTTATAGTAAACAGACCTCTTCTATGACGCTACTAAATAGTAGAATGAGACACTCAATATTGTAATATATCAGATCCTCGTTTCTTTGGATTAAGGAAGCACTGACTATAAGAGGTTAGTATTGTCATGTCTTTCATTGCTGTGAGTAATACTAACACTTAAGCCCCAGAAGAGAATGGACACAAATTATACTGACCTGATATGTGTGGATAGATTTGTTATGGTGAGTATTGCAGATTGATAATGTACCATCAAAATCACTAGCTGTTAATTATACAATATTAAACCAACAGCAGTCTCACCTTAATTCTTTTAGCATAACTCCAACAGCAAATTAAGAACTCACCATCTCTATCAAATTCAATAGTAGATACAATACTGCTATTTCCGATAGGTGTGTCACCATAATATAATGTAAAAAATTCTTGAAATGTTGAGTATTTAGTAACATCAGTCACAAAATAAAGATGCGGAGGAGAGGAGGAAGCTTTGTTTTGAGTTGATGGATCATGTTGACCCACTGTATAGTAATATGCAACAATAAACTATAACTCATACAGTAACTATGTTATGCTAAGAAAAATATAATTGTTCTTGTTACTGTTACATGAAGTATACTCACAGATATTAGGTGAGTTGGAGAGAGAGTAATAACATTGCAATAACTCATCAAAATTACTGTGAAGACAGTGCTTTCTTTTAGATAACTGAGACTATAAAATAAAGGTATTGATACTTACCTGCAAAAGGTTAAGACACAAAATTATTAGCCAAGTTATTATCATTAGCAAGTTTAATCAAAGGCATATTGTTCCCTCTTCTGAAAATGTGACATTATCAGATTCAGTTTCCAGAGTCTGGGCCTCAATGTCTTTGTCTATTAATTGTAACTCTTTATTAACTTCTTATAATTGCTGCAAACCACAACAAAAAACGCCAAATTGAAAAAGTAGCATATTAACTCAATTTATGTACGTGAAGTTTCCTTTTCTTAGCTTTGGTCAAAAATTCAGTATATATCTTCTTAGATATTATTGCCTGCTCCTAAACAAAAGTAGTTTGTCTTAAAGATATAGCATGTGTAGTTTGTCATAGCATGTACTTAATACAATACAGTGTAATTATTGAAACATAATTCTACATTACCTTCTTAACTGCCATATGTTGAGAAGCAACAATAGAGTTCTCCTTCCCTACAGAAATATTTATAAAACTTTGTAAATTATAACTAACATAAGAAATTTGGGACAACAAATTCATCTTGAGACGAAATTAAAAAGTTCATATCATCAATTATAAATAATTCGTTAAAATTAATAATTATTAATCGTATATATATATATATATATATATATATATATAATTATATATATATATATATATCAATTATATAAAAACTCTTTAGCGTACATCTCATTTAATCCTTAGATAAAGTATATACTACTTAATGTACATTTATATAACTCATACCATTGTGACAGTCCATGTTAGAAGTAAAGATTACTTAGTACCACCAAAAAGAGAGAGGAGACTATAAACAGTGACAATGTCTACTGCTGAGTGCCATATAGTGATACCTTCACAATAACCACATACAATGAACACAACAATATATGAACTTACCAAAACATAGAGAAAATGCTCTAAAATGTAAACAGCAATATAAACAAACTATGAAATGTTAAGAACACCTGAATCCATACAGATTGTACAGATATCAATAGACAATAGATGAAGGACAATACATAGGCTAAATATAAGTATAAAATAAACATAGTATATTAAAAGTACTCACCAAGGAATAGTCCGATTAGAAAGTGAGCTGCTGGTTCAGGGATACCTAACAGAAGAGACACACTCCCTTCTACCGACATTATTTCATGAACGTTTGTGATTTTTAACTCTTTTTGTGTTGAACTATTAATTTTACTGAACTACTAATTTTATTATAGCTAGGGAATTATTCGGAGGAGAAATTAAGGGATGACTAAAACTGGAGGAATTAATGGAGGAGGAATTAAAGTATTACAAATTAAAGGAGGATTAATTAAAGCAGGAATTAAAGGAGAAGAAATTAAAGTATGAGAAATTAAAGGTGAGTTAATTAAAATAGAAATTAAAAGATGAATTTAAATATAAATTAATGGAAAAAATTAAAGTAAAAGAAACTAAAGGAGGAATTAGAGAAAAAAGAGAAATTAAGAAAGGATGAATTACAGCAGCAATTAAAGGAAAATTTTATATAAAGTTACATTCTGTTAAACTAAGTCCTCTAGTTACTGGTACTCCACCTTTATTATCCCAGATAGTGTAAATTGTTAGTATTGTATAACCAATGGAATAATTATATGATGTTACAGGGATGGTATTTGACCTCCACCTGACTTTCCCACCAAAATGTATGGTCAAATCCATGATGAATTACAAACTAGAGATATAGTTTTGTTTTCGGGGGCTACAAGTTCAGGAGCACTTATCAAAAATATTTGATGGAGCTATTTTTTCATATGTTGGTTTGTAAGTATAATAGGATATAATATAACAACATATGAAATATGGTAGGTATTACAACATCGATATTCCAGTTATGTCATGGTTTGAGAATCTAGTACTAATAAAGCAGGACTTGTTGATCTTGATACAGGAACTGTCTGAAGAGGTATAGAACTCTTCCCACTCAGGAATAAAATTTTCTCTGGCTGGTATAATCGTGTTGGTATTCAACAATAAACTGGACTAACTGATGAGCAATGGGAGACATTATATGAGACAATGTTAAAAGTTAGATATGAAAGTAATAGTATTGTCATTTGTATTAAGAAGTTTCAAGGAAGACCATATGAAAAGAACCAGTTAGATTTGATTATGTCTGCTGTTGATTTTAATGACAAATACTTGGATTTTCTCAGGAGTCATGAAGAAAATTTGAGTTCTATATTTTGTAGTGAACTTGTTGCTCATGTATATCAAGAACTTAATCTCATTGGTGAGAACAGTACTTGTAATACTTTATTATATTATTTTCTTCTAGATAAAACCAGGCTCTCCAGTGAGTATACTCCAGATAGTTTTGCTGGTCATCGTCCTTTGAAATTAAACTATGGACATTTGGAACCAGAGGTTTATATTGATGTGAGGTTGGATTTTGAGAAGGATGTTTTCCGACAAAGCAGTATCTCTGCTACAGAAGCTAATAAAATTGTTCAATAATTCAGTGATATTTGTTGTTAGTACTTTATAGTTACAAAATAACTACACGCTTTTTACATTTATTATTAAATAACAATTGTCTGTACAGGATAGAGGCTGGCTTAAGGTAGTGATCATATTACCATTGGAATGTTGTGGTTTACAAGTGTTAGAGTAATGTGTAAATTATATCATCCATTGCATAGACGTGCTGCTATAAAGTCAATTAAAGACTAATGCTGAGAATTACAATTATGATGAGACCAAACTGGAAAGTTGAGGTTTTCTGTAAATATGTTAAGTTTTAAGGTTTAGGGTTATCTATAACAAAACAGATTATCTAGTGTTAGCTACAAACTGTACTTACCTCTTTTCTTATCTCAACCTCATTTTGAAAAGAATATCATTCTCATTTATACAGTCAATACAATAGTCTTGTGTGGCCAATATCTTACACTAAGTAGGTTTGAAAATGTAAAACTATTATTAGTAAAATTAGCAGCATTGTTCAATATTGTAGTAACATAGTGTGTGTCCATTATAAAAGGATATTGTATGTGAGTTCTGTGATTCTAATCTTTAAATTATCCTCAGCAGTTTCACTCACTTTTCTTAAGAATATCGACTGTAGTCTGCATATATATGTGTAGAGGAATTAAAGTGCACACTTTCTTGGATTTTGATGTATATTTTGTGGACCTGTCAATATTTTTGGGGATTAAGATCGATGCATGAAACATCTCAAATAATTACAGCTATCAGAAAGTTGTCACTGCATCTATCTGCTTTTTATAGTACCTTTCCCATCAGAAATAAAAGTATAGTCAATATTGAAATTCAGAAGGTAAGCGAACAAATAGATGTGGCTACTTGGATTACTTTGACAAAACTCAATGAAGGTCATAATGCATATTCTAGAATGTATTCTCATATTGTAAGTAGTACCTAATATGATACATATATGTAACATCACACACACATATTATATTAACACAATTCATTGTCTGGTACAATATTGGACACTCCTTAGGAGCAGAGGTGGTCTGTTATGTATATTTACAATGCAATGTAGTTTGATCTTGTGTATCATATAGCCAGATTGGCTTTGACCTCATGTAATAACAAGAATTGTGTATGCATTGTAGATATGATTCAGTATATAGATGATTTAATAGAGTATTCACTAGTTTTATAAATCTTATTGCATGAGCACATGATAGAGGAATCTGTGTTTTTAATAATTCTGTAACAGTTTCTTTAATAGTCTAATATACATTTTGTAAGTTAGCTATATGTATATACAAATAAATATAGATACATGTCATGTATATAAATTACTATAATAAGAGTTTGTATAGAATGGCCTACCATGTTACTATGGTGACATAGTTTATGATGACATGATTAGGATACAAGTTACCTTCTCATTTCAGTCAGATCCACCTTGAATGTAAAGTAGATTTGATTATATTAGAGTACTCATTGTTTGTACTCGCAAATAGATGACATAAATGTACCCCTAACCTCTTATTCTACCTGTATATATTATGTACATGTAAAAGAATAGATCTTTTTAGTTTTTTGCAGACTAGCAAGCAAAGTCTGCAACAAATTCTGTATGCTCTATTTATTATAAAGTTACTTACTTGTTTGCAGCTGCTAAATAACTTACTGGAGATCATTTAAGTAGATTATAGTTTTCTTAAGTGACCACACATCATCTGATAAGTGTTTTTTCAAGTGGTTACTATAGACATTTGGCTCGTTTTTGGACCTCAAGTTTTCACTTCAATTCAGGTGATAATTTTAATTATATCATATTACATAAGTGTGAATATTGTAAAAGAACAAAAATAAATTAAAAATGGTAGAATATAAACATCAATCTACTTTAAAGTAAAATAAACATGGCAAAAAGACCTAGGATTTTGACAGCAGAGGATGTAATCTATGAGCTCGATGGAGACGACTATTTCCTTGAACTAGATGATCCCCAAGAGCCAATTATGCCTGGAAGTGATGATGATTTCAGCAATTTGGAAGATATTAATGAGGATGATCAAGAAGGTAATTATATTCATATCAACAACAAAGTGATATCTGTGGTTAGTATCTACCAGTATAGCAACTTTTTTTTCTTATTTTTTTAGAAAATCCATACCATAGTTCTATCTTACATCCATCTATCTCAGTTTGCAACCACACATCACAGCAACCAAACAATTGTTCATCACTATCCTCTACTATACAAACATCTCAATCATTAATACTTCCTCTAATTCAATCAACTATAGTTCAAACATCAACCTTTATTAATTAACGGAATTGCGCATTGCGCGTAATATTGTATTTGAGACGTAAGAGAAAGTAACGTGTTTTGTATTTCACTAGTTGGCTAGCCTTCTAACGCGGTACAGCAGCCAGTGAAACTACTCAACGAGGGTTTAGAAGTGTTCCTGCTATCTTTGGAAACAGTTTTAAGGTAAATGAGTGAGTTTTGTAAGCGTGTTGTGACACCTTTAGCGTACAAGCATTAGTATGTAAATATACTTTCGTTGTTGTATACTTATGTATATAACGAGTATGTGTTAGTAGATGTTGATCATATTTGCTATATTATAGCTTGTATTAATGATGATAAAGTAAGATAACGTTCAAATGATGTTTATAAGGTTGTAAAGCAAATTTACTATTTGGCTTATGATAAAGTAGGAATCAATCTCTTTCTAGCTTCCAAATGTGGTATAAATACTTTTTGCATTCCTAACATCTCCAGTAGGTGTATGTAAACTGTCTTCTTTTATTGTAACACAGGTAATATTTGCTCCATGTTCCTTCATCTGATAGTGTGGCATTACTTGATAATGAACTTGAGGGACTGAAAAAAGATAGCAAGACTTGCAACTGTTTTAATTGCCAATAACTTTGTCCTAACTTTGAGGAAAGACAGCAGTTCTTTCTGAAGGTATGTATTGTGATATAGCATTTGCTATAGCAAAATCTACTAGATATTTACAACACACTGATATAGATTTTCATTTCTTAGTCAGAGACAATAGATTATGATCAACACTTCTCATGTACATGCTTTGCTCTATTATGTTAAAAGGACATGTTTTTTAAAATTGTCCTTTTGTCATTGCAAGAAGCAGTATAGTTTTTTCCAACAATTACATGTACAACTTCCATCACAACATTACCCCTCTTAAATGTTGAATAATTAAAAGAAAGAAAATCCCCAAACTTGATCAGTAAATTAACATGCGTAAATTGTAGTATACTGACGTAGTGTACCTACCTACTCGGTATACTACAACTCAGACCTGTAGTATACCGAATCAGTATACTATGAAAGTACTAATCACATGAATACATACAGGTTGCCGCCATAATGTTAAACTACACATTGCAGCTCCAAGAATCAAAGAAGGATTGAGGTCTCTCATTCTACCTTACAAGGTTGATATGTTTTTAATTCACAGGTATTAATGGAGTAGAACATAATTATAGTTAGGTTTATATCCTAATTCCTGGATAATGAAGAATATGTAAGAATGTTTTATATTAATTTAATCTTGTGTTTTCTCACTGTGTATTAGGATTGTAATGAGTTTGTAAAACTGGTTAGCCAAATGTCTGTGTCAGTAGGAACAGCCTGATGTCTAAACATATTTGTAAGAATCCATTTTATTTAATATTGTTCTATTCTTTGTCAATATGTATCTCAGACTACAGTAAGACTACAGATGAGAGGTTAGTCAAACATGATGTGTACTCTTTATTTGTCAGTAAGAGTAGGGTTGTGTTTTATAGCAGTACTTTATTACATAACTGTGTCTCCTATTACCTTAATACAAGGTATACATATAAATTCTGTATTAATTTGTGTATTAATCAAGAAGTATTCAAGTGCAGACTGATAGTAACAAAGCTTTCAATAAAGCGAAGGATTTACAGGTAAGACTCTTGTCAACTCATTATTGTTGTGTTGTCTCTTTCTTTATAGAATTATATGCTAGTCCTATCTGTTGGATAACAATGAAAAGTTACCAAATATTGATTAGTTATAAGCAGCTTTATACAATATAATAGATACCAGATCACTTCCAGAGTCTTTGGTGTTATGAGTGCTGCTATCGGATATAACATGGTAACATAATGTAGAAACACACTCAATAATAGTCAGTGATGATGTGATTTCTTATTCTATGGGGAGTTTTGCTTTGTGTCTGTGTTAACTAGTGAAACAATCTGGACATTTTGTTATATTTGTGTAATGATTACTAAAGGTACATATAGTTTATGCTGTTAAGAAAATTGAAATAAGACTGTATAACATAACATTGTGTTTGTTTTATCTTTTGTGTCACGTACACACACATACAGGTTAACGACTTCATAAAGTGTAAGTTTCATATTTGTTAATAAGACTGTAAAATACTTTGGTAATTTTGTTATGTGATATGATACTGCTAAATATACAACTGTCGAAATGTACCACTCTCAAATGATATACTGTCAATATTATTGTAATGTAATGTTAGCCTATATTACATAATTATTCTCTATTCTTTTTTATATAGCATCATTGGAGTGTTGTCGTGAGTTCAGAGGTAACAATAATGTATGCTATATTTTATACTATTTCATATTTTTACTTTTTTTTCATTTTTTCTACAAATTTTTATGTTAGAGGTTGCTACTTCAAAACACTTATTCATCTCTCCTTCTGAGGGTACAACATCTCTCCTTCTGAGGTTACAACATCTCTCCTTCTGAGGGTACAACATTCTCCTTCTGAGGGTGCAACATTCTCCTTCTGAGGGTACAACAGTTGTTGTTGTTGTAAGTTCAGAGGTAACAATAATGTATGCTATATTTTATAATTTTTTAATATACTATTTCATATTGTTTTCTTTCTCATTTTTTTCTACAGATCTTTAGGTTAGAGGTTGATGCTTCAAGACACTTATTCATCTCTCCTTCTGAGGGTGCAACATCTCTCCTTCTGAGGTTGCAACATCTCTCATTCTGAGGGTACAACATCTCTCCTTTTGAGGGTACATCTCTCCTTCTGAGGGTACAACATCTCTCCTTCTGAGGGTGTAACATCTGTCCTTCTTAGGATGCAACATCTCTCCTTCTGAGGGTACAACATCTCTCTTTCTGAGGGTACAACAGTTGTTGTCGTAAGTTCAGAGATAACAATAATGTATGCTATATTTTATAATTTTTTTATATACTATTTCATTTTTTTTTCTTCTTTTTCATTTTTTCTACAGACCTTTAGGTTAGAGGTTGCGGCTTTAAGACACTTATTCATCTCTTCTTCTGAGGGTACAACATTTCTCCTTCTGACGGTCCAACATCTCTCCTTCTGAGGGTACAACATCTCTCCTTCTGAGGGTACAACAGTTGTTGTCGTAAGTTCAAAGGTTATATTTTATAATTTTTTTAATATACTATTCATATTTTTTTCTTGTTTCTCATTTTTTTCTACAGATTTTAGGTTAGAGGTCACTGCTTCAAGACATTTATTCATCTCTCCTTCTGAGGGTGCAGCATCTCTCCTTCTGTGGGTACAACTGTTGTCGTAAGTTCAGAGGTAACAACTATGTATGCTATATTTTATAATTTTTTATATACTATTTCATATTTTTTCTTCTTTTTCATTTTTTTCTACAGATCTCTTAGGTTAGAGGTCACTGCTTCAAGACATTTATTTAGAGGTCACTGCTTCAAGACATTTATTCATCTCTCCTTCTGAGGGTGTAACATCTCTCCTTCTGAGGGTGCAACATGTCTCCTTCTGAGGTTCCAGCGTCTCTCCTTCTGAGGGTACAACATCTCTCCTTCTGAGGGTGCAAGTAAGTAATGTATATTATATTAACTTGTGAGTTTATAACACATTATTATTTCTTATTTTTGTTTCTTTTTATAGCATCATTGGAGTCCAGGATCTAATTTTGTCATAAGTTTATAGGTAACAATAATGTATGCTATATTTTATGATTTTTATTATATACTATTTCCTATATTTTTTTTCTCATCTTTTTATCTACAGATCCTTAGGTTGGAGGTTGCTACCTCAAGACGCATTCATCTATCTCTACATCAAAGGCTTTAGATTGGAAGTCGCTACCTCAAGAAGCATTCATCTATCTTTACATTGATGGTGTAAGTTCATTAGTACTTTATACAAGGTCATAAATTGTAGTTGTTGGTAGTATATCATTTGAGAGTGGTACATTCGACAG